>OX439382.1:8242791-8579834 GCA_949319315.1 Zelleria hepariella
GCATGCAATTACCAAACTTTACGCAATATCGCTTATTGGACTCTCGACCAACCAATACTTCTGGGTCCATGAGCTGACTACCTCTAGAAACAATAATTAAGATGACCACTCTCTTGGGATTTTATCAATAAACTAGGTGGAACTAGGATTTTATCAATAAACTACCTATTTCATTATCTCGATAACTCACATCATCATTGAAGCTTTACATAAGTAATTTAGACGAGATAAGCTCGTACGTTTCTTGCTCTACCAGGAAGGCAGGTAGGCACTAAGGGTCAGCCGAACGAGCAAAACATACCTACAGAGTGTTCTCAATAGTACCTACCAGTAAAGCGGAATCTGAGTTAAGGTCGAATTCCTTGAGCTACCCAAATTAACCCTAACTCCATTAACAAATATCACATTTAGCCTGCCATAATTACCATAGCAAAGTTGCAGCATAGGAGGATAAGTAATAAAAAATATAATAGGTGATACGGAACCCTCAGTCCACGAGTTCGACTCGCACTTTGTCTCTTGCTTTTTAAAGATTTCAGAATTTAATAAATATGGAATTTCTAGCTTACCTACTCACTGTTTGTAAGAGTTCTCGAACCCCATAGAAGATATAATAATAAGGGTAGACGATAGCAACGTGGCGGGAAATTCAAAATGTTTACAGTTTTTAACATTTTGTAGCTAAACTGAGCTATTTTTGTTCAGCGATTTTTCGTTCGCGGAAATAACAAAGTATTCTTTTCATTATTGTAAACAATAGAACAACAATAATTCAGCCGATTATGTGTTCAGCTGGTCTACGACAAGTTTTTTGGGCAGAGCCACTGCTTCGTAGACCAGAACACATAATCGGCTGAATTATTGTTGTTCTGTTGTTTACAATAATGAAAAGAATACTTTGTTATTTCCGCGAACGAAAAATCGCTGAACAAAAATAGCTCAGTTTAGCTACAAAATGTAAAAAAAACTGTGATTTTTTTTAATTTCCCGCCACGTTGCTATCATCCCACCTTAAGCAATTTAAAACTAGGAACAGGGGCCTTAGCCTGTAACGCAATGGTGCCAAAATGGGCTCCCAGTTGACAGATTCAATTACGATTTATTAATGCGGTCGGTCCTTTTATTGTTTTTGTTTTTGCACACAATATTCTGATTCTAATTCTAGAAGATTGGTTCGCTGGTTGTAGGAGAAAAACAAGGAAACCCCGGTTTTATCCTTCTACTGGAACGCCATCGACACGCCATTGCGTTACAGGCTAAGGCCCCTGTTTTGTCAGGCGTTACATCTAGATGCATGATGATAAATGCATGTCCATTCCATGGAATGCGATACTGCTCTCCAGAGTAGGTAGGTATGTTACGTAGGTAGTCAGACAATCTTTTTATGCATCTCGGCTCGGCCGTTGAGGCGGCGGCGGCGGCGGCGCGGCCAAAACCCTGCGATGGTTATTTAACTTCCACGAATTGTTAAAATGACCGGTGAAAGCCGCGCAACACAGGTGTGTGCAGCATGTTTTAATATAATACATACATACTATAGCCAGTGTGATACACGCACTCCCTTCTCTGACTCATGTCATGCAATTTCTCATATGTGCGGTACCTCCTACATACATCATTTACCATGCAAGTAGTGTAGGTAGGTAGGCAAGATTTGGCGCAAAGTTTCTATGAAGTCACTAATCGTCGCCTGCCTGACTACTAATAATGAATTAAACTTACTGGCGCCGCCAAATCCTTTGAAGATTGGTTCAGATCGCAGGTACTTGGCAGTGTGTAAACCCTTTTGACTACTTTTGACGTAGTATTTATCTGGCGCACCCGTTTATAACTTGTAAAGTTTGAAAAGTTTTTGAGTACAAATTGAATACGATAGGTGGCAGCACCGTAGAGAGGAGGACTTCTATCAGCTCAAGTGGTAAACTTGCACAAGTTCACAACTTTTGCTACAACTTGAAAAATAGAATCGATCATTAAAATACATTTTGAGCCATTATTAAATTTTTTGATGACTTTCAGATTAAGAAAAAGAAATGATTTGGTTTTTTGTGCCGCTTTGGCAACCATATATTACAATGTTGTTGGCAACATTGGAATATCTGTCAAAACGAGTTTTATTGACGGTGTGTCAACGTTGAATACCGAAAAATGGTTTTGAGGTAAATTTACAAGCGTTGGATTAGCGTTGGATAATTTGAGAACCATTTGCAATGCAACATTTTGTCGCCGTGACACGTCGAGGAATTCGTCTCTCTCTCTCTCTTGTTCAAAAACCGTCACATGAAGGGGTTGCTCACGGTTATTTAGCGGCTTTTTATTTATCCTTTCCTTTATTTTGGTGCCCAACTAGCACCAATTTCATTTCCTGAAGACTTCGTCGCTTCGTCAGTTTCAAGTAAGTGCCAATGATATAATTACCCATGACCTTTCAGTGAAAATTCTATGTCCTCTAGTAAATCTAACCTCTGGGAAATTGTGAACAAATTATCAGCCTGTTTATTTAATTTCAGACATAAAAATGTCTGCTCTCGTACATGAAAAAGTGTGGCTTGACAAAAACATCTACAGCGATGCTGAGCGCAACTACTACGAATCCTTGTCAAAGGTATGTTCTAAACACAAATTTTGTTCCTAAACACTTGGTCTAAGTCTTCACATAGCGATGATACCATTTGCACTGAACTATTTTAACTGATTCCATTACTGATTGACTCGAGCAGTAAGTTTTTAATTAGTAACTTAAAGTTGAAATTATTGTAATTTATTACCAAGTATTATTACAAAGTAGCTAGCACAACAATTCTCAACAGTCAATAACTTTACCATGTTCTAATTCACCTTATACAACCACTGTTGTAGGTTGGAGTTGCCCCAATTTTGTCAGCTCAGTCTTCTTTGGCAAATGAGGTGGCTAAAGCTAGACAGCACATCAAAAGTTCTCTAGAATGTGTGAGTAAACATATTTATAACCACACATCATCAATTACTTATCTGTTTTACTGTGTGTAGTTATTTGTTTTTGTATGTATTATTTTGCAATATTGATTTGATGTGCTTCATAGGTTTTTAGGTATTTGGTTTAGTTTGAAGTATTTATGTACCTACTAAGTTCTTAAATGCAAAGTTCTCAGTATTCCAAACAGTTATCAATTAACAATTACTCTAAAACTATTTCAGATGGACAGTGTAGCATCACTCGCCGGTGTACCAAACACTGAGCTGAACAATAAAGTCAACAATCTGGAAAAGGATAACTTAGAATTGAAGAAAGTCGTTGATGACTTGCGCAAGCTGGTGCTGAGCCTGCAGGCCCGTGTCGACAGCTTGGAGTCTGGCAGCGGCTCTAAAGTTGTTGCACCTAAAGTAATCTTCTTATATATTATTTTCTAATTGTATTAGCCTCTGACCTGCAACATTTTCTAAAGTTGTCAAACATGTTTGCAGTCCCAGCCTACCCCAGCTGCAGCTCAGGATGATGATGACGATGATGGTGTTGATTTGTTTGGATCTGATGATGAAGAAGAAAGTGCTGAAGCAGCTAGAATCAGAGAAGAACGCCTTGCAACATATAACGCCAAAAAGGCTAAGAGTAAGTATTAGAGCCACTCACGTGATTTTATTTCTAACAACCATTTATTGTATCACAGCTTAGCTCCCACTGCCAATCTTGGCACAACACAATTATTTTGACGTAGATGTAGGTAGCCTGTATCGTTGTACATGTCCCACTCACTAGCTGGGCAAAGGCCTTCTCTCAGTGAGAGAGTTCAAGCTTAATCACCACGCCTGCTCAACGCGGCTTGGCGATTTTTGCCTCATTGCCTCATACGCTCAGGTTTCCTCACGATGTTTTCCTTGACCGCTGGCCAGTGGTACTGCTACTACAAATTCACAAAAGTATGTAACTTTGAAATAAATTAAAGTCATAGGTACATGCCTGCACCGGGAATCGAACCTGAGTCTTACTGCAGAGTCCACCACCACCACCGCCCACCAATTATTTTAATTTGCATAATAGGCCAAGCAAATTAAACTAAAAAAAAGCGTTTTGAAGAATTAATTTCCAGAAAGCTGGATATCATTTTAATACCTTCATTTGGTCCTAAATGCGTGTAATTCGAGTTTGCACCATCCCAGGAGGTGAGCTTAACTTTTGGTGGCCAAAAAACCGCGAAAGGGTATAGCAGGCTAAGGGAACAAGATTGGCCCACGAAAGTGATCTGGCTGATTTTTATGGTGGTACACCGGTTTAATCCAAGGTTACTGTGTGCCAAAAATTAGCCCTCGATCTTCTTTTGTTTTAGAGATATTTGACATAATACCAAATCATCAAGGTATTTTTTAAACTAATATTTTAGGTAATCCACGCAAGCTAGAATAACCAAATAAAATCACGATGAATGAGGATAAAATAAACTATTAAATACATATTTTTACGGAGGGCCCTACTATTAAACTTCATTAAAAAAAACATAGTTGTATTACAAATGTTTTTTTTTTTACATGACGCACTACGATTTTTGAAAATGTTTTTGTATGCCCTTGTAGAGGTTTTTAATTGCTTATTTAGATTTTTTTTTGGGAGATATACCTCCGCGGCAAGTGTAAAAAAAATGTACTAAAACAAAATAACTATGTTTTTTTGACTGAAGTTTAATAGTAGGGCCCTCCGTAAAAAATTGCATTTAATAGTTTATTTTATCCTCATTCATCGTGATTTTATTTGGTTATTCTAGCTTGCGTGGATTACCTAAAATATTAGTTTAAAAAATACCTTGATGATTTGGTATTATGTCAAATATCTCTAAAACAAAAGAAGATCAAGGGCTGATTTTTGGCACACAGTAACCTTGGCTTAAAGCGGTGCACCACCATAAAAATCAGCCAGATCGCTTTCGTGGGCCAATCTTGTTCCCTTAGTCTGCTATAGCCTTTCGCGGTTTTTTGGCCACCAAAAGTGGAGCTCCCCTCCTGGGACGGTGCAAACTCGGATTACACGCATTTAGGACCAAATGAAGGTATTAAAATGATATCCAGCTTTCTGGAAATTAATTCCTGTTTTTTTTTTTAATTTGACTGGCCTATAAATGAATTATTTGTGTTTATTACAGAGCCAGTGCTCATAGCCAAGTCTAACATCATTCTTGATGTCAAGCCTTGGGATGATGAGACTGACATGAAAGCCATGGAGGAAGCTGTGAGGGCAATCAACACCGACGGACTGCTATGGGGAGCAGCCAAACTGGTGCCATTGGCGTATGGTATTCACAAGTTGCAAATCTCTTGTGTTGTTGAAGATGACAAAGTCTCTATTGATTGGCTCACTGAGGAAATCGAGAAAGTTGAAGACTTCGTAAGTCAAGACACATAATATTTTACTATAATGGACCCTTTTACGTAAACTGGAACCAACCCACATTAATTGTGAAATTGAGTTAAGTACACAGACGGTTAAAAAACGCTTACTACCGACTAAAATAAGAGATTTTCACCTGACAGTCGTGGAACCAACCACCCACCCCTTTGCAAACTCAGTACACAAAAGTTAGTTTTCTCGAAATAGAACTGCTGTGGTTTGGTGTTGTTTGCGTAAATGGGTTCTATTTATAGTAGACATTGACCTGGTGCTGGCTAGGCCTAATCCATTTAAACATATGCCTGGTATCATGCCAAGTGCCAACATGTTCCACCTAATTGGATGGAGGTTCTTTACATCTACAATAAATTGGCCTAAGATTTTTCCCCATAGCATGTGGCCTTTTGAGTACTAAGCTGAGAGGATGGTATAGATAGGTACTGAGCAAGCCTACTCATCTAAATATGCCCCTGGTACTGCAGAGTCCGAGTGGCGAAATCATCACTTCGTCGTCCTAGTGTTAGTCGAGATGCAACGGGATACTGTATAAAACATCTTATGAAAGTAAACCTTAGTAAGTAAGGTTTTAGAAGCCGATCTATTTTTTTTATTAAATATTATAAATTCTCCTGTCCCACTAACTAAGCCATGCATCTTGTTTCCCTAAATACCACAGTAGAATAAAAACGCCTATTTTCTTTGCAGGTTCAAAGTGTGGATATTGCCGCCTTCAACAAGGTTTAAAATTGTGTTCACTTGCATTATGCGTCAATAAAATTACTATTTCATATTTTGTACTTTTAATGTTTTATTTTACCACTGAGATATTTGTGCTAATTTAGAAAATGTGGCGCCACGACGAATGGATGGTCGATGCATATGAGATCAAGTTAAGGGTAGACGATAGCAGAAAATTTTGAATTTCCCGCCACCTTTCTATCGTCCACCCCTAAGAGCAACACACATGGCGGAGACTTGGTTGGCCAAGCAAGCAAGAATGTATTTTTTTTAACGTTGGCAGCATTGCATTTTTGTGATTTCCTCTCAGCACCTCTAGCACGGTTGTCTACAAATAAATATAGTCTAGCAACACTGGCTATCTACTCTGTGGCTGTGAACTGACGTTTGGTTTGTCTTGTCTGTGCTGTTCATTTATCTATTATCTGTGGTGTTAGTGAGTGCTGCGTGCAAGGATTTTTTGAGGTTATTTCAATGAAAAGTTATGCTAAACGACATTTGATTGATTGCTTTTTCAGCTAAAGATGGAGTGCAAAAAATGTAAAGCTCCAGGTTCAGTGATACTGAGAAAGAGAGACGCCTATTGCGTTCAATGTTTCATTACGAATACCAATCATAGGTTTCGATCATGTATTGGGAAAAATAGAGTTTTATCCTCGAATGAAAAAGTTTTATTAGCAGTATCTGGTGGTATTAGCTCCACAGTTTTATTAGATTTGGTGCACGAAGGCATAACACTAAATACCCATAAAATTCTCCGAGTCAATCCTGTTTGTGTACATGTTATTGGTAAGCACACGGTCTTGAACCCATTCTTATTGGTTTCAGTCTAAAAGTTTAGTTTGGTGTATTTTATATTTAGTC
This sequence comes from Zelleria hepariella, assembly GCA_949319315.1. Taxonomy (NCBI): domain Eukaryota; kingdom Metazoa; phylum Arthropoda; class Insecta; order Lepidoptera; family Yponomeutidae; genus Zelleria; species Zelleria hepariella. Next base: position 8,249,750 of record OX439382.1, read on the forward strand.
TCTCGCGAACCAATTTATTGTTTTGTTTTCAGGACTCGAGGAAAGTTATGAAGATAATTTAGATGTTGCCGAAGCCATCATAAAACAATGCAGGCAATATGAATTTGATGTCTACATTGTCCCGCTTTCTGGTTATACTGAAAATCAACCAATTCTTCTAGAGAAAAATTGTATTCCATCAACTACTAAAGAAGCTTTAGAAAAATTCAATAATAAGTGGAAAAAACACTCTAGTACCAGCTGGAATGACCTTACTGTGAAACTGAAACGAAACATTACACTAAGGGTTGCCAATGCAGTACAATGCAACTATATTTTCACTGCTGAAACCACCACAACCCTAGCAAGCAGTTTGCTATCTAATCTGGCTATGGGTAGAGGCTGCCAGATAGAGCATGATATTGGCTTTTCAGATTCTCGTGATGACCATGTCAGAATACTAAGGCCTATGAAAGACATAACCCAGGAAGAACTAAATCATTATGCCTCCTGCAAAAAAATAACTTATGTTCCCAAAAATAAGGCTCTGGACAATAGCCTACAGTCATTAGTTCAGACATTTGTAATAGATTTGCAGCAAAATTTCCCAGCTACTATATCAACTGTATGTAAGACTTCAGAGAAAATTGGTACTTATGGACAAGCTGCAAATTGTAATAAATGCAGCTTTTGTCAGGTAGAAAGAGTTTTTAGGATGACTTCTATAACAATTTATCAAATTATGTATCTAAATGTCTTTATATTTTCTTTTCAGAGTGACATCAATGTAAAAAACTCTAAACTCACAGCACTAGAAGCTACTAACTTTTCTCAAGCTCTTTGCTACGGCAAGTCTCCTGATGCTGAGGATCTAGACAGAAATTCACAAAGTAGAGAAGACATCACTGCCATATATTGCTATGCTTGCAAGAGAAACCAAGGATTACTGCTATGATATTATATATTAATTAAAAGTAGTTTTTTAACTTCACGACTTTTTACTATACATATATAGGATTTCCAAAAAGGGTGCAAATCTCTACAAATACTATGGGGATCACCTTAGGGGGCAAAACCAGAAAGAGGGCAAGAACTGAACAGATCCTTGCTCCTAGCAAATTATTTTTGTCACTGCACCTTTGAAATGTGTCTGAACTCTCAACAATCTCCTAACAGAATGGATTACCCAGGGGCTGCCAGACTAACGTTTTTGCATTCTTTTCATTTGATGGGCCTTGCGTGCCGCTGCATGTGCCGTAAAATAATAACAATTTAAACATGTTCGGGCATAAGTTAGTATAGTTTATTAAGAAACTTGATGCAACAACTTCAAATTATCACAATAAAAATAAATTATCGTCAATGAGGCTCACTTGAAATTGAAGATACTGTGTTTAGTTCTGGCTTACGTAACTTACTAAGAACATAGCAATAGAAACAAGATTATTTAATTCGACGTTGTCTTACTAAATCTGCTAAACAGTTACTGGTCTGGTCTTCATTAAAAACAAGTTATTAAAAAGAAAACGATTAATTTAATCATATTAAAATTTTGTATTTATATCACACATATCTACATATTATTTCTATTACATAAATACAAAATTTTAAACAATACAATACATTATACCAACCAATAAGCTTTTAACCAAATATTCGCAAATGGTATGCAGGTGTTATTATTATACAAATAATTACAATATCAATACCATAGTTAAATGCAAAAGATCAAGTGCAACGAACAGAGTAATGAAACCACAAGTTTCACTTTTTACTTTCCCGTAAAAAACAAATATTTTACATCATCAATCTGCTTGTTAAATTTGAAATTCACAAGATGGTAAGTAGTAACAAAGAATGTAAGCCCTAGTCGTTTCACTTAAGACTCATTAACTCCTTTCAGAACTTTATACCTCAGGGTTATAACACTTTTAAAATAATTTTAAACCAGATTTACTATCATTAAACACTAAATTATATTGTCTTTCCAAAAGTAATTCCTTGCCACAAGTATTTTCAAACATTGCAACTAGATTGAGGACTGATCAAAGAGATGACACTTCACTGAATATTTTAGAGTGTATTTAATTACACTTTCAGCTTGGATTTTGTGTTTCCCTTGCCATGTTTCTTCTGGAATCTTGTATAAGTAAATATTACATAGGATATAAAGAATGAATTAGTCTTTATAACAACTATTATTCAGCTGCATTTATTGGTCCTTGCAATGCATTAGGAGTTGGGGAGTTAGAGGACACCATTCGGCCTTGTTCCTTTACAATGGGATCTGAAATAAATTGGTTGGATTAAATTAATTTATAAGTAAAAAAAATAGGATGAAATTGCAGAAGCAAAGGTTGAAAAGTCTATCCTCACACGCAGTATTAGAACTCATTCCTGTAGGTAGAGCAACCACGCTTGCACGGTCAGCAACACGCTAGGATACCTAATTGTGTCTCTTATGATGCTTGCCAATGAAAAAGGGGTATCCTAGTGTTTTGCTGTCTGTGTTATTTTGTTTTCAATTTGATAAAGAATTTGTGAAATTATTTTTCTTTGTATTCCAATTGATTCATTTTGGAATATGCAGGCATGTTGATTTTAAAGGGACTATTTGGTTTATTTTGGTGAAAAATAATACTGCAGCAAGTGCTTGAGATGCTCCAAGGCGCCTTAAAAGACACCAGGTCATAGACCTAGCTCATAGATTTGCATCTTCCTAAAATAAAACTAAATAAGCCATTAAAATAAATGTAAATCAAATAAGAAAGCAGCTGTCACAGGACAGATTGCATTCAAACGCCAAATTCACAAAACATCAGCTTATAGTCTCAGATCAGGAGTTCAGGACTTATTGCAGATAGAGACTTTATATGTATTAAAATAGGTATAAAAAAAATACTATGGAGCTTAAAATAGTCCATCGCTTGCTAGACAAGCTGAAAAAAATCTACTTACAGAAATAAGGGTGATCCATTGCTTCGCGTGCTGTGTAGCGCTCATAGTGATCATAGCGTAGAAGACGATCGAGGAAATCTAGAGCTTCGGGAGACACAAGATGCTGATTCTCGGAGTGCACGAAGCGCTCCCATCGTTTGCGGGAATGTCTGGTAAAACAAAAAAAAATGTTGATACAAGCAAGAAGATGATGAGAGTAATACTGTTGCAGGGATGAAATTCTTTAAAATTTCGGAAACCTTATAACCAAGAAAAAAGAGTTAAGACGGGAAAATTCAGAGGTAAAGATAGAGACTGCCTAAAAGTTGAACAACACTATAAGATAGAACGGGCCATTTTATTATTTAGCACTTTAATTAATGGCACAGTGTTGCCACAGCAAAGTTTTAGGCTGCAGCAGATAGTAAACATTTTTTTTTAAACATAAAATGCACTAACCTGCCAAGAATATCATTAAACCTCGGGTCCAGGTCTATATGATATTTGTCCAGGTATTCAAGAAGTTCTTCAGTGCCAAGAACTTTTGCAATACGCACAAGCTGATCATAGTTATCATGACCATGGAAGAATGGTTCCTTGCGAAAAATCATAGATGCCAACATGCAACCCAGTGACCACATGTCCAATGAATAATCGTACATTTGATAGTCCACCAGCAGCTCAGGTCCCTGCAGATAAAAAAAATCTTAAGAAACATTTCATAATTTCAATATCTAAAATGCTTGAGATGATATTGACGTCTATATTTGACATCCACTCTCAGTCTATATTTGGTGTCAAATAGATGAAGAAATGCTATGAATTGCACATCACCTTGAAGTATCTTGAAGCGACACGGACGTTGTACTCTTGGCCAGGATGGTAAAATTCAGCTAGGCCCCAATCAATCAGGCGCAACTTTCTATTGTCATGGTCAATCATGACATTATGCGGCTTCACATCTCTGTGCATGATGCCCATACTATGGCAATAGTCTAGAGCTTTCAACAGCTCGTACAAATAATACCTACAAAATAAAAATAAAAGTGTTACACAAGAAATACTCGCAACAACAAAGGTTGTTTATAGCGCCAAGTCATCAGAGGCTTCCAGTCATTTTTACCTTATGTCATAATCCGATAGCGTCTGATACAACTGCTTGAAATCAGTATTGTTCACATGTTCAAAAATAAGCGCTGGTGTGCGCGAAACCGGATCTTTAACAACTGCTTGTAAAGTTATTATATTTGTGCCTCCTCTTAAGTTTTCTAATATTTTTATTTCTCTTTTAATCTTCTTCTTCTTTACAGGCTGAAAGGAAATAATATGATTAAAGCATCTATCACTCAATTTAACCACTTGGTTGGAGTAAAAAATGTTCCAGTACCCTAAGGGCGTCTATGAGCCGAAGTAATACCAATTGGTTAATGCTGGAAGATAGTAGCGTGGTGGGAAATTCAATATATTCACAGATATTTACATTTTGTACCTATCATTTTGTATTTTGTAGCTATTTTTGTTCAGCGATTTTTCGTTCGCGGCAATAAAACGGTATTCTTTTCATTATTGTAAACAACAGAAAAACAATAATTCAGCCGATTATGTGTTCTGGTCTAGGACAATTTTTTTAATTTCCCGCCATCATCCACCCTTAAGGACTACATCTGTACAGTACATAAAATGGCCTTTTATTCAGAGCTTAATTTATGGACAATCATGCTGGCAGCCTGCCTGCTGCACCAATTTAGTCAGAAGGCCTTTATCAACCAGCCATGTTCCTACCAAACCAGGTGCACTGTCATGAGATTTCTGAGCCTACCCTTTTAGCATTATTATTTAGCTAAGCAACTAATAAGAAATTGTTAAAAATCTTCAGTATGAGGTACATATTGTGCCTAAACCAATTGGTATTACTTCGGCTCATAGACGCCCTGAGGGTATTGGATTTTTTTTTACACCAATCGAGCGGATAGAGCCAAATCTTAACATTGATAATCAAGACATAAGTTGTAGGTAGCACGTTTTAAGCAAAAACTAAATACCAAAATGCTATTTATCATTAATTCCTGCCTCTATTAGATAGAAACTTTAGTTTAAACCTTGAATTCGTAATAAACATGCAATTAATGACTGGCAATGATTCATGTACTTTTAATAGACAATAGTGTTCTACTTACTTTCAGTATTTTGACTACACACTTCTCATTATTTGTGATATTTATTGCCTCAAACACTTCACTGTATTTTCCTCGGCCTAGCTTGCGGACCAACTGGTAGTCGTCCTGGTTGCCCCAGTCCACCACATAGCTCTCATAGTCCCAGTACTCCCTTGGTTTCTGTGAGTTAACATCGGCATATACCCGAGCTCTACTAGGTACTGCCATCTTATAACTCGACAAACCAAAGGTTCCTCTTGAGGTGATCTTTCCGGAAATCGCGTAAGTCTTGAGTAATGATGCTGTAAAAAAAATGTTTTCCACGTCACTTTAGGATAACCACAAAAGTTCACTGATCGAATTAGGCTATGCAGCAAGACCGAGTCAGAGCGTTCACACAGTAGAAAATCGACTTTATTTGTCGAGACACGAATAATTAGGTGATGGTGTATAACCTAAAATCGACATCCAGCACACAGCTTACGTTAGACACCTTTTACTAGACAATCACTAATTACTCCACAATTTTAACAATGTGTTGTTATAAACACAAAGGAAACCACAAGACACTTTATCCAAAAGTGTTGGATGACTCGAAATATAATTTTGAAAGTTCTTTTGGGAGAAAAACGCACGCCATTACTCTGCCACTACTCGTCATATGAGCGAAATTGTTCCATGTAACAGATAGCCATACCTAACACATTACTGTAGTTGATGCCGTGTAATATGTTTTTTAATTTCAGCAGACATAAAACTTTCTAAAAATTTTAATTTACAGTGGAACCCAAGCTGCAAAAAACACTTTTTATCACAATTATAACCGGCTCAAATCAAGCAAAATTCAAGATGGACGCCCGCCCATGTCGGTCGGTCGCCCATCCAAGGCATAGACAAGCCAGAAAAAGCCTCGTCTGTTCCCGCCACTATTATTTTATTCGATATAATCGAATCGAAACATCCACAAAACCATTGGTGAAAAATGTTTCCACTTTCGGGTTGTTTTTGCGGTTTGCCTAGCATGACCAACCGTATTTAAAATCTACCAAGGCTTATCCAACGTAATAGGAATAGGTATTAGTTTTAGTGGGAAAGAATAGAATTTAGACTGAAAATGTTGATATTATTTCGAGGCTTGCAACTAGTCTCGCTCTGCTACTTGACTGACATTGACACGTGCAATAATGAGCCTTTTTTAGCACAAATTCACAAAGCACCTCATAGATGGCGCTTACAGGCGTGGCCATAGAAGAACCGGTATACGGCGGTCAAATTTCGCTTAGCACAGACTAATTTTGACAGCCGTATTCCGGTTCTTCTATGGCCACGCCTGTAAGCGCCATCTATGAAATGCTTTGTGAATTTGTGCTGGAAACGGTTCATTAACTAGTGCGGGAACGCGATACAGTGCTCTCTCTCGCTCTAGGCCATGAATAACTGAATTCAGATAAACTTATTGCAATATTTTATTTCCTAGCTATACTATGTGAAGAATAATACCGGTTTCGTACAACGTACTACTTATCAATCACATACTCAATCAACTCACCATGCAGCAACAAAGTTATCAGCAAAGGTGGTTGCATTTTTAATTCAATTCCAGTGTATTTAGAATTACATAATAAGTATGCAACCACAATATCTTATTTCAGTTGTAAGAACACAGCACCTCTACAAAATATAAATGTAATGCCATAAAAGTTTAGGTAAGCACATAAGTACAGCCGATAAAGTATCAAGAATTTTATGTTTCTAAAATATATGTGTTCCATTTGTAGAAAGATACTTCAATAAAAGAAATTGCAATTCAGATATGATAAACATAATTTATTATCATTAAAACTGATTACAATTCAAAGCCATGACATGAATAACTGCTTGAATATTATAATAACAATCTAATTACTCGACTGCACCCACAATCATATCGCTCACACCGCGCGCGGCACTTATCAGGGACTGGTGTGTAAAGAGAAATATGTAGGTACAATAAAATATAATCTAGGCTGCTTGTTGGACTACTAAAAGTGAGGAGTTGGTACACGAGTGCGCAACGACGTCTTGCGTGTCGGCGCGGCAGCTCGCTACGGTGAATGCGGAGCCGACGACGTAGGTGCCGGGCGCGGCGCACAGCGCCCGCAGCTGCACCTGCCGGGACTCCAGCCCAGCCAAGGTCACGCTCACGCCCAGCTCCTGGCTCTCCACGCCCTCGCCGCTGTTCAGCGCGCCCGCCCAGCCCAGGTCACTGGCATGCTCCCTGGAAACATTGAGACCTTTGCAACAAACAAACCATCTAAAGGGTGACTTTGAATTCGTTAATGAAACGTTGAGGGTCATTCATCGACCCCCTTGGATAAATGAGCGTCATTTTCTGGAACAAGATATGGTATAATGGAGTGAAGGCAGAGTGAAGGCTAACTAGCGCCACCAACAAAAAAAAACTGTTACTTAATTTTGGTAGAATTGGTGATAACGATTAGCCTAGAGCTTCCACAATAACAGACACTAACCTTTTCTTAGACATATCTATGAAGGCTTTTACAGGAACTCCATAACAGTTTACTATGTTTATAGTTATCGGTATCAGACATAGCTTTCTTTGATTAAAGTTGTGGTTAATTTGAGAGGAATGCTCCATGTTGAAGAGAACTATGTTGTCCTTCTTGGTTTTAGTTTTGTCGTAACCTAAATCGGCTTTGCTGTCAGATTCATCGAGAGAGATGTCCAAGCCAATGTGATCTCTTTCACTGGACATGGCTTTTGAAAAACATTCTAACCATAAGCAATGTTGGCCGATTGCTGATTTTCCACTGGCCTTATCATGCACTTTCCATCGAACGACGAACATCGACTGGATCAAACCATTCGCCTGTGGTTTACCGTCACGCATGAAGCAATCCTCATCTTCGACAAATGAATTTTTATACTCCAAAACGAACTTGGCGTAAGGAGGAACGTTAATACTGGCTTCACTGTCAGGGCTGCCTTGGGCAATTTTTAGGCTGGAACAGCCGATTTTCCCTTCAGTGAGAGCGCTGCTTGTTCGTGTCGCCTCTAGCACGAGATGCGATTTCTCTCGAGGTGACAAATACGTGTCCTGTTTATTTTTTGCGGCGGAAACGTAGTCGGTAAATTTCCACTGCCTGCCAAGTAGCGAGGCCTCTAGGACTTCCACTGTGACATTAGCGATCTTCTCGTCGGTAACGTTTTTGACTTCGACCGCGAGGCTCATTTTCTCAGCAGCCGCAGGTCCAACTTTTGCAATACTTCTACGAGGCAAAGCTGATACTTCTACCGCTTCCTGAAACGAAGAAACAATTATGTAAATTTCCCCTTTTTATAAACCTGGCTCACGTTTATCGAAACGGGTCAAAGACTGAAACCTGTCGAAAGGCGGTTGTTTGCAAAATAAATAAAAGGAAAAATAAATAACAACCAGGATTCATCTGGTTTTGGGTAACTAAAAATAACTGGCTGAAAGCCGTGACCGCCATTTCGCGTGTTTTAAAAACGACACATTAGAAATGGCGACCATGGCTTACTAACAAAATGGCGGCCATGGCTTACAAACAAATGGCAGCCATGGCTTACAACAACATGGCAGTCATGACTTACAAATGGAATGGCGGCTACTTACAGAGACATTGAAGCGGAACACGTGACGCAGCAGTCGGTAGGTGGGCGAGGCCTCGCTCTCGTAGTAAGCCAGCAGGTAGAGGGTACTCGCGTTGCGCCGCGGACGCAGCAACAGGGTGGCTCGCGCCGCCGCCGCGCTGGCCAATCGACCGCCGCCCGCAACACGCGCATGTCGGGCGGCCGCCTCCCGCCACGCAATCACCCGCGCCATGCGCTCCTCTGATTAAGAATAAAGTACAGACTGTCCGTTAACTCTAGAAATTAAATGGCAGTCTGTACATACATACAGGTAAGATTATCAGTGCAAACTACGTAGACGTTGTTAGATGATTTATACGGCGTCTTTCTTTGTGAATGTCGAAACGTATTGGAGCACTGAGGTAAGTTTATGGACCAAGATATCACCGGGAATTCTCTTAAACCCTTGAATTCTAAACCACGTGGCCGAAGTTGCGGTCAAAAGCCAGGTTGAGAAGAAGGGAGTATTTGGATTATCTAAGTGCCCTATCCTGTTACTTTAAAGAAGCAAGTCTTGTACATTATATGTCTAGAAAGGCTCTAACGATTTAGAATCGAAATCTAAAAGCGATTTTACAAAATGCTCCATTTCGTGGCGCGAAAGCGATCAGTTCCTCCGGTATAGTCTGATTCAAACCGAATGACGGCTCGGCACATCATACGATCCAAGGCACATAACTCAAAATTCACTCGAATTTTCGACAACTTGATAGACCTGCGCGCAACTGCGCCCGCAGCTAAACTTCACAGCCACCATAAAGTTAGATCTGAGCTGTACTTATGTGTGATCTGTGCTTTATGTGTGACCAAAGTGGGAGCGGCAACTCACCTATATTCGTCGGTGGGTCCCGATACTTCTCCTCGTAAAGCAGTTTGAAGTCATCCCCTACCTCGTCGGGTGCCATCAGTTGAACGCAATCGGGATGCGACACACACAAGTGCAGATTCTTCATATCAACCGGACCCACGTTTCGGAATTCCACGTCGACCGAACGCATTTCACCGCTTAACGCCTCTGAACTCGTTTCGGAGAATGTCATCTGAACAAAGAATAACGTATCTCACATTCACGGAGACTACGGCATATACTGATATACTACTATAGAAAAAAACAAAAGACGATAGTGTTCGTTTCAAAAACGTCAAGTCCAGAGAAAGGTTGTGTTTTTTTTTTTTCTCTTTTTATTATGCTTTTATTATTTTCTTTGTTTTCTTCTCAGCAAACCCTTTCATTTGATACCCACATCATGGGGGAGCACAAAAAATAATTATTCCGCCATCTTGGGCCGTCCGCCATATTGGATTAAGAATGACGTCACTTAGCTAACCATGCATTGTGAATATTGTGATCAAATTAAATCTGTATGCAAAATTTCCTCTCAATCGTGTTAGGATTTAGTTGCAAGATTTGAACCGAACATGCGCTTACAACCGTTATAAGTTAGATAAAAGCTTTAAAAAAGTGTCCACCAAAGGCTACCAAAACCCCAGGATTTTTAAAAACTTTTGAATGATGAAAAGGTCTACTAATTGCAAGCCCGTGGAGAGAAAGCAAAGTTACCTGTAAACACGGAGCGCAAGGTATGACCGTGATCTGGAGACATCTGTAAGTGCTAGTCGTGACTGAATCTGTTAAATTGCCTTTTCCAGTAGTTGCTGATTCTAAATTCAACTTCCCTGATATGGTAATGCTACTGGTAGTTTCATTATTGTCTTCGCCACCACAGACTAACCTGGAAATATATCAAATATTTAGATAAGAAAGTACCTACCTACTTCAAATAACTTGTACAAAATAAAATTTAATACTTGGTAAAACTTACTTGAACGCGACACCATGTACAACCAACTGGCCAACTTGCAATGGTGTCAACGAAAACGTCAACGTCTCAACGCACTCTCCTTCCAAGATAACCGATTTGATCTTCTGTCCGAAAATTACGTTGTTCTCCATGACACTACCCAGGGCGACGGACGCTTCGTTGTTCAGCCAATCGTCAGGTTTCTCCGAACCCTCAGTCGGTAAGAATCGCCAGAGTAGTTCCAGATCCTTTAAGACCAATGATACTTTCAACGGATTTCTTAGCGATATCGATATTTGTATGGGCTCTGAAATGAAGCAAACAACGCTTTTGGTTACAGTGGTTCCTAACCTTTTCAGTCCGGCCACCCCTTTGGAAAGCCCCAGGAAAACTGATCTTACCCCCTTCAAAATGTTATCAAAGTAAACAATAGTACCTAGTTAATTATTTTCTTACATTTTAACGCATTTTTTTTTGCAATAATGTCATTGTGATTATAATTGATTGATTTGAAGGCTGGTTTCTATTGCTCTGTATTCTAAAGTTTTTGCTTTGCGTAATTACCCCCGCAGGAAAGAGCTCTTTTACCCCTACGGGGGGGGGGGGGGGGATTACCCCCAGGTTAGGAACCACTGGGTTAGCGACACTATTGTGCCTTAATCTCTATCTATAAGACTGAAATGGTTCGGTCTCTCACAGAAAGATTTTGGAAGAAAATGTTACACTAACCTCCTTGAGGCACACTCGGACTTGAGTCATTCGCCACCGTGTACAAGTTGACAGTAGGCTTAAAGATCATGGGCAGGCTGCCCTTAGCCACCTGCAGTAGCATCTGCTCCATTTTGTTCCAGTACTTGGCATCGTTGGGGTCCTTAGCGCGGGCGTCGCTCAGACTGACTGAGGTGGCAGGGACGCGGCCGGGCGAGGAAAGGGGCACGGGGCCCGCACAAAGTACAGCAGTTTCCTCACGCTCGAGCAGAGGTAAGGGCAAGGAGGATAGTTCGCGCTGCACTTCGCAGGTCTCTACCCATTGCTGGAAATAACAATAAACAAATTTATAAATGTGAGCTAATACTCGACCACTCTATAAAGAAAGAAATGTTTTTGCAGCGAGTGTTGCGTGCGCCGGCGTCAGCATGTAGTTACTCGTACCTAGTGCGCCGGCGTATAGTTACCTGGTGCGCCTGGATGTAGTTACCTGGTGCGCTGGGATGTAGTTACCTGGTGCGCCTGGATGTAGTTACCTGGTGCGCTGGGATGTAGTTACCTGGTGCGCCTGGATGTAGTTACCTGGTGCGCTGGGATGTAGTTACCTGGTGCGCCTGGATGTAGTTACCTGGTGCGCTGGGATGTAGTTACCTGGTGCGCCGGAATGTAGTTCCCTGGTGCGCTGGGATGTAGTTACATGGTGCGCCGGGATGTAGTTACCTGGTGCGCCGGGATGTAGTTACGTGGTGCGCCGGGATTTAGTTACGTGGTGCGCTGGGATGTAGTTACCTAGTGCGCCGGGATGTCGTTACATGGTGCGCTGGGATATAGTTACCTGGTGCGCTGGGATGTAGTTACCTGGTGCGCCGGCATGTAGTTACCTGGTGCGCCAGCATGTAGTCCCGAAGGAAGGCGTGGTGCTGGTGTCTCGGCTGCGGCGAGCGCGGCGCGAGAGGCGCGGCGAGCCACTGCGCGGCCTCCCGCGGCCGCTTCAGCGCGCCCGCCAGGCGGCCAAGCGCGAACTGGACGTGGTCCGTGGACAGGCGCCAGCCGCTCTCTTCATACACCTGTGCGGAACAACCGGTCAAGTGAGAGTCGCAGTCGAGAGTACTAGCCATCCTCTACTATAATCTTCTTTTAATTATACTGTGTTCTGAGATCGATTATAAGGAAGTGATGTCCCTAAAATGAGTTTTTCTCTCTCAGGCAGCCTGTGATTCATTCAATGAGGTTCCCGATTTCTCCGCAGCAGTAATGTGGCGCTACTTTCCATGCCAAGAAAGTCAACCACAGAGCGTATGCATTCAGTAAGTCGAGTCGTTCCGTTTGAGTTGATAATACGGAGAAGGAGTATCCTAAATCCTACCTGATAAGCTTGTTTGTAACATCTTAACGAGTGCCTTTTCTGTCCTAAAGTAAGTAAATTGGTTCGAGAGGGCTCGATAGTAAGGGGGTGCGAGTGTCCTAAATCCTACCTGATAAGCCTGCTTGTAGCACCGGAACGCGTGCTTCTTCTGACCGGCCTTCGAGAAGCGATGTCCCGCGAGCACCATGTGGAACGCGTACTTGCGGCACATGGCTCTAGAGCCGGGCCCCGAGAGGAAGCACAGCGCTGCCTGCTCCAGCAGCATGGCGCTGCGCAGGTCACTGTCTTCTGACGTCATGCGGATCAGCTGTTTGGCCGCCTCGCCGTGGAGACTCGCGCTGCTCAGGCAGAGGGCCGAAAGCAACGTCGCTCGGACTGCGTATTGCACCATCCTGGAAGAATATAATCACGACACAAGAGTCAGAAGGAATCAATATCTGATGCTGTACTAGGCTAGTAGGGTTATTAGGCAAAGGTAAAATTAGCAGGTTTCTGCCCACTGTTCTAAACGAAACAGAGTCTGTGCTATTAACGTAATTATTCGCTCTCAATGTAAAAAACTAAGGCCTCTACATCTACTGTAGATTATTTATGCAGCTCCTCTAAGGTGGGTAAAGATAGATAAGTCCGAAAAGTGTTTTAAGATTGCTGCCTATGGCCACATATACGTAATTACATAGTATTAACAAAGTTCAGGATATGCTCTTTGGTTCAGGTGACAAACTCTAGTTACCTGCAAGTATTGAGATACGTGACGATGCTCTCTTCCATATAGCCGTGGGTCTTCCTATTCGCGTCTCCTGCCATAAAGGCACTCAGGGCTGCCATCTCCAGAGCACCGGCGTAGCACAGCCACGCGCCGTCGGCGTAGAACTCGCGCTTGGCCGTGTGGTACGTGTCGAAGGCGCGCTGCCATTGGCCACACATGAACCAAAGGTCGCCCAGACGACGCAGTTGCAACTCTAGGCAGTCACTTGAATAGCTGCAAATGAGATAATAGTATGAGAAATTATTTATTTTTGCTTACGCCACAACATAACTTGTGTTTGTGCCACACACTGAAACAATGCAGTACCTAAAGTTCATGCCTATAACAATATGCTAATAACAACAATGGACAACATTGAACAAATACTGAGAGGTATAGAATTATGTAGAACGACTATTTTAGTGGTTTTTAGATGGATGGTGTTTTGTAACATTTATCACTTGAGTAGGAGTTGAAAGCTCAATTCCCGCAACATTTGGCTTACCATATCGTTCACATCTTTGATATTTCCTTAGAAAAAAATTAAGACTCTCATAAGCTACTATTGATAGGTCCTACTGCTTAGCACTGACAAAAATTTGGTGGCAATAATAAACGAAAAAAAATATGGTAGGTATCTATAATTTTTAAAAAGATACTTACATGACACTATTGTTTCCAGTAGTATTTCCACCTTTGCCAGTTCCAAACCAACGTTTTGTAGCAGACAGTAGTGATCTACTTACGCCTTTTCTATTGGCTACCTGGAATGTTTATAAGCCATAATATTATACACATATGCACCAACTGACCGAAAAAACACGGTAATAAGTCTTACAGTCTGGGATCCACTTACCATTTCAGTCAGTGCAGATATTTGCCTCTCAATATAAGGTAGCAGAGCTCTAGAAGCATAGTCTTTTAGAAACTTCTTGAGGCCGTCCACATCGGTCGCGTTCAAGGCGGCGCCGTGGACTTCCGTCGATTGTTCTAGAGCCTTTCCTGCGATGCTCACACTTTCGGAGCTCCCAGAGAATGAATGAGTCTGAAAGATTAAGATGATGTAGCACAATTTTGTTTCTTACAATTTTAACTCTCTAGTGAGTTCTCTAGTTATAATAACCAAGGGTCGGCTTTCTCCCGATACCCTTCGTGCTACGAATCCGCAAAAGAAAGATAGTGCCCCACAAGGACGCTGTGTACCATGTTGATAGGACAAACACGAAGAATGAATTAATTACATACCTGTAAGCTGTTTGCATTGTCATAAACATCGTTTTCTACAGTCAATGGGTGTGGTGTTTCCTGGCTTGAGACTGAAATGTTCTCATCATCACCTGCTGAAACAAATTAGCTTACTTTTATTTTGTTACTGAGGTGTGAGGGTGTACAATCAATATGCTCAATCAAAGAGTAAGAATGGGTTAAAACTGTAAGCTTACCAGGCATTGGATTTGATGGTGACAATCCTGCCTGATTTTCAATGGGTGTACTTGCCACATTTGACATTGGAGTACTTACATCATTCTGCAAGTAAAATTCATTTCTGATAAGTAAATAAAACTTGAACAAAAAAAACTCTGTTAACTTAGTTTTACTAATCTTGCAATCTGTTGTTCATTGACTACATACATTACTTTCAAAGTGTTTTTTGACAAATGGTGCCCAGAGGTCTGTTGCCAACAGTTGGTCAGTAGTATTCCTTGAGTTGATTGTTACCATGAAACAGTTGTTTGCTTCAAAGTTTTGTTTTACCAACTCAAACAATGCATCAGCTCTGGAATTATTTCATCAAAACATTATTAATCAAGGAGATCATGTCTTAACTTGTGCTTGCTAGAATATAAATAACATACTTGTCTTGTGGCACAGTAGAAACATCATGAAGCAATATGTATGACTTCAGTACATTGCTGTTGAACCACTTGGGTAACTTTGGTGGAGCAACACTTTGAAACAGTGCAAATTGCTGATTCAATGCATTAAAGGTGTCTATCACATTTTCATCAAGGGTTGTGCCCACCAGCATACAAGAGACAAAATGCTTTGTAAACTCATGGTCTGAAGGGAATTGGACTTCTAGGTAGGATTCCCTCCATGCATCAAACCATTGTGTCGTCTGTGGAACATTAAACTTTCGACCTTCTGCAAGTAAAACTTAAAATTAGATTGCGAAGCAGACACGATTAAAAGTTTCTTTATGGCTGGGTGCAGATTGGAAATACATACAGGGTGAATTTTTAAAATTTTGCTGTAAGGCCTAGTAAGACGGATAAGGACAGATGCAGAAATAGAAAAGTTATTGATGTTCTCCTAGGCACATTTTCCTGTACCTATTAACCTTATTGCCCCATTTTAAAAATCCACCCTGTAAACTGCTGGTATGATTTCACTAGTTGTAATGAATATTAATTAGACATTATACCTAAATTGAGGGATGCAGTTCTCTCATTATAATTGTGTAACACTGCATTGTTAAGTTGCCGTCTAGCTTCGGTTGGTGGTAGCGGCTTCCAGTTCACATCTCGGACAATAAGTTTCCAATTTTTTACACTGCACACCGTTCCATTGGGTTCTCGAAATTGTCCTAAGGATATCAATCAATTTAGTTAAGTACTAAAAAAATCAAGATCATGAAATATTAAATTATTACAAGAAATTTAAATGCATTATCATCATCAGCCCACTGTTGAGTCATTGAGTAAATAAAGGATCTTTCCCCTCTCGCGTCAACTGTTATGGTATCATCCCATCATGTACCCTTGGCGGATTTAACAATGTTGCTGTTCTTCCCAGCAGGCACAGTAACAATGAAAAATGTAACAATCCCAAATAATGTTACCTTCCCAGTCGAAAGCTGTGAATGGCAGCAGGAGTTCAACGAAAGACAAATTGTTCTTTGATACAGCTGCTTCGACTTTTGAGCTGCACAATACAGCTACAATCGGTGAGAAGGATGCTTGAATAAATTCTTGAGCAGTTTTTCCTGAGCGAGCCATTGCACTCTATCTAATAATAAGTATTATCCTACACACATTTCACAAAGTTTTGGAACAAAACAAAACAAGCAATCTTAAATTAACCCTGATATTGCAATTTTATTCAGTAGAAAGCAGAAGGACTTTTTTATTTATTTCCAAAAAATATTTGAACGATCACACAGCTGAAAATTTGACAGCTGACTCCACAGAGTAATTGTGTTCTGTGGCTGACTCAGTCAGAAAACCCACAGATTAGTTATTTTTAGTGTTGTCTCATGATCGATATTTCGATTCCAGAAATATTTCGAAAAGGCACTGCTACCATAGATAAGATTTAGTGTTGCCATGAATAAAAACAGGTTTAGTGACAAAGAGGGTATAACCCGTGCCATAAAAGAAACGATATATAAATGGCGGACACTCTCGCGCCCTCTCGCTTTAATCGTATCTCCGTCTATACTCACACGTAACGTTAGCAAAGTCATTTTAGGCAGTTCTGATTAGTCACCTACGCTTGGCTAATAAAACACGCCAAAATACGTTCGCCTATTATTGATTTTCTAATGTTTGTCGAGTTATTTCAATATTGTAGTTTACGTTAAGTGTTGTTATTTGTTGAGGTTTGTATTATTTACTACGTTTTAATATTTTTGATCTTATTTTCATAAAGATTGTTGTTTAATCACAAACCCAACGTAGAATAATTACCTAATCAATAAAGAAAGCATCGCACAGTGGTAGATTTCACCGATTTAGGCGGCCAAAAGTCCATTTCTCAAAGTTAACTTATAACAAAACGAATTGATTCACGGAAAAATAGACACCCTGACTGCTCAAACCCCACCCCTCCCCAGTTCTTAGAACTGCGTGCGCGCCCCCACAGATAGTCGGAACTTGATCGTCGCGCAAGCTGAACACGTTCGTTCTCGTCACTGATAGCGCAACCAATTTTACAAAGTGAATATTTCATTTGACACTGTTCAGTTACTCAAGTAAAAGTGATGGATATCGAAAGTTCAGGTAAGCTCCTTCAATTGTAATATAAATTCAGATTAGGAATATCAATATTTAGTGCAGTTATAACGTATCAAAGATTGCCCTTTTTCATGCATAATATTATCCTTTTTTTTATTTTCAATAGTATAAATGTTGTACTTCCGGGACCGTCCGAGTAAAATTCCTTATAGTTTCTGATACTGTAGCTCTTTAAGCAGATAACCGCAAAAAAATTAGCCACCACCTTTGACCACTTCGCGAGAAAAAAAACATTTAATCAACTTTGGCAGAATGTGAGAAAAAATACTTTTTTGTTTCTTTTCCGTTAAAATTCCTTTCCGTTGTTCTAGGTTAATCAAGTTACTCAGGCATCGAAGTAGTAACTGGTAGATATCTTTTTACCCGACTGCCCAAAGGTGTATGTGTCTATGTTTATATGTATGTATGTCCGTTCGTATGTTCCCACCTACAGCTTAAACGCCTGAACCGATTTGAACAAATGAGGTGTCATTGGATTGGTCTTGCCGCTGCAAGTGTCATAGAATATGTGACGTTACCAAAAAAGCAATATGGCGCCCATAGGCGCCATATTGCTGGGTCGAATTGAAATAATATTTTGTAACCCCTGCAATATGGGTATCAAATTAAAGGTATTTAAATGAAGATTGCGAAAATATAGTTTGTGGTGGAAAAAACAAACTAAAAAGAAAAATTGTTATACAGGGTGGATTTTTGAGACGGGGCAGTAAGGGCAGGTACCTTAACCGTTATAGTTACAGGAAAACGTTCTTAGGAGACCTTGTATAACTTTTTGAGATATTATGAAATGCATTCAAACATTTTGTAAAAAATGTACGGCCAGCGAAAAAAAATACAAAATACCAAATTTTTTTTAAGCCATTCGATCCTATTTCATGTAGAGATCAAAAGACTCTTAGGAGCCAACTGAGTTTTAAGTACTAGAAATGTCAGGAATTTACAAAAACTTTCCCCATACATTTTCTATGGAAAAAAAACCTTTTTTTAGTTGGCTCCTAAAGACTCTTAGGAGCCAACAGAGGTTTGAGTCCTAGAATTGACAGAAATCGGCAAAAACAAAATGTACAAAATGATAATAATAAATTATTTATTTCAGGCATCATGGACCCATATTTTTTTATTAATTAAATTAATAAATTACATTACAGTTACAACAGAAAATCAGAAGAAATAATTATAAAAACGCTCAATTAAAATGTCAAAAACCTACGTCAAATGTACGTGGAGCATTTTTTCGCGATTTCTAACATTTCTTTTACTCAAACGTAAATTGGCTCCTTAGAAATTTTTGATCCCTACACGAAAGAGGATCGAATAGCATTATAAAAAAAGGTTTTTTCATAGAAAAAAATTGTGTTTTAGCATTTTTTTTGCTGACCGTAATTTTTTTACAAAATCTGTGAATGCATTCATAATATCTCAAAAAGTTATGAAAGGTCTCCTAAGAACGTTTTCCTGTAACTATAACGGTTTAGGTACCCGCCCTTACTGCCCCGTCTCAAAAATCCACCCTGTATATAAAAAAAACCCGACTGCATCACAGTCTAAGCAGGCGGGACCAAACCAAATCAGACCCGTTCAAAGGGCTCATGGTAAGCATCACAAATATATATTTTTTTATAATTTTAAATGAATGTTTTTGAGGTTATTTAGGAAAATACGTAAAAATTGTCAGTACGGAACCCATAAAACGCGAACCCGACTCGCATTTGGCCGGTTTTTTTTTTCATATTGTATTTTCTGTGGAGAATAAAAGCTATTTTTTTATGTAAATCGTCTTTTACTTTACAAATTGTGATAATTGCTAACCCAAATCTCAAAAACTACTAAGAATTTTTTTATAATTCAAATGAACTCAAAATATATCTTTTACACCAAAGGCTCTTAAAGAAAATTTTAAAACTTTGGCGCTATTTACGTAAAATGTTTCACAATCATTGTTTTTTTTGTCTAGAAAAAGATATTTCAATGAAACAAATAGATATAAAAATATACAAGGTGTTACAAAAGTACCTAACTCTTTTTACAGGGGTGTAACCTACTGGTCAACAGAATGTCAAATCTGTAAAAAAAAGTTGAAAAAAACAATTTTTATTTTATAACCTCAAAATTGAAAAATTTTCATAACTTTTTTGTATTTGTTATTAGCTCAAATTTAAAAATATGCTTGTGCGTGTTGGTGCATTTACATAGCTTTGAGTTGTTAAAACATCGTGAAAGTCAATGAAAACAATATTTAAAAAATACTTTTCTCCCGCCACATTGTTCACATTTTATTAATTTAAAAATTAACGGAACGTCATAGAGCAAAAAAAATATTTAGGTTGTGATCCCTATCACCGGGTGCTATTACCCTGTAAAAAGAGTTAGGTACTTTTGTAACACCTTGTATATTCAGTCTAAAATACCATATTTGCGTTTGTAGTCGTATTTATTACTGAATAAAAGCATAAAATAATTTTGGCCGCCTAAATCGTACAAATCTACCACCGTGCATCGTAAAACAATATTTCCTAACCAAAAATGTAAGAATGTTTTAGGTATGAACCGAAATCGTATTTTCGTAACCTCTTTTTCAGACCTTACCATAGGTACCCGCCGCCATTTTCATATCGTTTCTCTATTGGCACGGCTTATAAGATGAATGTTCAATGAAGCCATAAAATAAGAAATGAAAAAGGAAATGATTTGCATAAACTCAAATTCACCCTTTTATCCAAAAGGGACAGGCAGAGACACTCCAGCCAGTAGGTACTAATTAAGAGGCCGATAGAGCGCTCTCTGTTGATCTACCCGGAGCACATATTGCAAAGCGAATAGGCAGCTAAGATCATCGTCCTACTTTCGTCTCGCTCAATCAATCGAATAGCGACTCATGGGCGCTCCTACGATAATGAAATAAAACATAGTCTGTGAGTAGCAGGCTCCTCCTTAACTTTATTTGATTTAAAAACTGTTATTACAAACCTATCTAAAATTTCGAATGTCACATAAATTATAAAATATCGTGTAAAAATCAAACATGTAAATGCTATACGTAAAATTATAATAAAATCCATTACATCCTGCTACACTTATGTTCAATAAAAAAATTACTTAGTAAAAGGAAGTAGATAAAAGTACGTACAACATAGTAGATTACTAAAATAATAAAATACTATAATAATATAATCACTTTCCTATGATAAGTGCTCGATAGCGCGTGGGTATAAAAAAAACCCCACATAAGGCTTTGTATAGTGGACTCAGCTAATAGGTGAAATCTGCCTGAAATCAGATTTTACTTGGATAAAAGAAACTATATCAGTAACCATCTGAATACTATGAACACAATGTTATTTGTAAAATATTTAAGTAATTTTACGCCACCTCAATTTTTATTAGCGAGCATAAAAATGTACATTATGGGCTTTTGACAACAAATTGTTTGATAAAAGAATGCATACTGCACATGATTTTATAAAAAAGACAATACACTTACGCGAATTATGGTAATAAAATATACTTATAACTATCAGCTCCTGCGAAAACTAATATTTTGTACCTATAACTAGAAATTACAATACTGGAAGTACCAAATAAAAATATTTATAACTAAGTACTATTTTCACATTATTACGCCCTAAATGATTAAACTATTTTATCATAACAAAAATGTGTAGAGAATGTCTTCTTATTATAATAATTAATGATGAAAGATTTCACCTCATAGCTGCGTTTAACCTACACAAACATAACACAATACCTATGCTAATATCTTTGTTGCAAATATAAAATAGCATCGAAGCATTTTTACAGGTATCTTAGAGTACAGAGGGCCTACCGCGAAAAAAACCGATAGTAATCATACGAAAACCAAAGTAACGGGCGGTTGTGTACTTCTATCATGCAGTTTGAACATTCGAAGAGGCTACTGCAAGTTATCTTTACATCTTAAAATTCGTTGTTGCAAGTTGATCAAGAAGAAAGGGATGATAAAATGGTTTGTAAATATTACTGTGGTCACTTGCTTACTAGTCAATGGCAAATATGTGTGTAAATGACCCACATAGGTCTGAGGTTAGGAATACTTTGGTTTTCGTATGGCTAATGGTGCTTTTGTTTCGCGGCACGCCACAAGGGGCCTTACCCTCGACACTATTGAACACAACATTGAGCGTTTTTAAATGCGTTTACTTTATAAGTTAGCGCAAACCAGGCTTACATTTACACATGTGCTAGTCTATTTAAATCTGAAGGTACTTGTAATTTATCTAAAACGTAAGCTTGGTTCAAAGTTATGAAATAAACGCACTCAATCGAAACGCGAGCATTGAAAATTAGCGTCGAGGGTAAAGGGGCAGTTTGTACAGGGCGTGAGCAAACTTCACTCGAAGTTTGAGTTGAACATGTTGATGTTGAGATCCTCGAAGGTGGTAGCGCCGCTCTGGTCCAGGATCTGAAGCATCTCCGACAGCTCGTGCGGCGCATGCGCGCCCGCGCCTTCTGCGGCCGGCGCGCCGCCGCCCCACGACCACATGCCTGCACAAAATAATGGCTCTGTTAGGGCTTCCCTCACGTTCGCTCGTTCTAACATTTTCGAAGATTATTTTAGAGTTTTTTTTTAAACAGGTAACCTTTTTTTTCTTACGTGATCTTTCTAACAATAGTCTATCTATATTAGATGACATTTTGCGACTTGCTAATCTTGCATTGTGACTTGCATTGGACATTTAGCGAATTCGGATTCAGTCCCTAGCGGAGAAGAAACTGCTGGCTGCTGTACTCTAGTCTATAGGCGAACTTAGCTCTAGAAGCTGTAGACTTAGCGTGCCATGCGTACAGGTGATGGTTACCTGGTCGTACAAACTGAGACAGAAGTTCTTCGAGAGGAGAACCGACTTAGTTGGGCCACAACAAACGTACGAACTCAGTCACATAAATAATTATGTCTAAGGGTTGTGAGAATGCTGCGACGCAGGTAGCTGGGGCAACGCGGTCGGACAATGACTAGTTTACTTCAACTTCTCGCTCGATCTTTATTACCTGTTATCGACTATCGACAAATCCTTTTCTACTGTTACTCGCAAAACCAGCAAGCGTAGCATAAGGCTGGGTTGGCTGGCTGACGTATCTACAGGTTTATAATTCTGTCCATCCCGCTCTAGCCATAAACCCATAGATACGCTCTAACCCAGCCTTATGCTATGCTTGCAGGACAGTTCCATACGGCCTGTAAGTGTGTGCAAGAGGTTCGAAGAAAATGATTCGCACGTTTGTATTGGCCCAACTATAGCTGTAAAGGCTGGCTGTGACTGGTTTATGGGCAGGCTGAGTGACTCACCGTGCGAGGGGTGCGGGTGGTGGTTGTGGTGGTGGTAGTGCGCGGCGGGCGGCAGGTAGGGCGCGGGCGCGGGCGGGGAGCGCGCGGGGCTGCCGTCGGCGGGGGGCGGGGCGCCGGGCCCTGTGCCCGCGCCGCCTGCAGCGTTCGCGTCGCCGCTGTACGCATACGTGTCTCCGGTCGTGCCACCGCTCTGTTGAAAAGGATGAGATAGTTACAAACATGTAACTCCTTACATGTTAGCATAGGTAAGCTGTGGGATCCTGTCAGACTTACTCTAGGCAGCCTGGCTGAGCTCAGCAGGGCAGGTCGCAGAAGGAGCAAAAGGCCAGTTCACAGACACTAGTTACTGCTGCGACAAGGGAGACTGACGCAACCACGCAAGTTTGTCTCCGCTAGAGTTGGCGGTGGCTGTCCTGCAATCGTGCACGTTCTGTTGGCTGCTACAGTCAGAACATTCTTGTTAGCCTAGAAAGTGCAAGTCTGCGGCGTCACGTTTAGTTTTAGGCAAGAAGGCATCAAAACTGCAGGTATAGCAGACACACGGCGCGCTCCATCTCTTCTTCTACAAAGCTTCATTGCCCTCGCCTTACGTCTTTTCTGTGTGGATTGTGCTTATCAAGCCTACAGGGGATCAGGTGTGTACTCACTGAGCGCAGCGTGGTCCACGTGGTCTGCGGCTGAGTGGCGGTGAGGCGAGTACTCGGGCGCGAAGTGAGCATGCTCCTCCTACCGCGCTTTGTAGCTTGCGACTATAGGTCTAAAGAGCACGAGGTGGGCACTCACTGAGCGCAGCGTGGTCCACGTGGTCTGCGGCGGCGTGGCGGCGGGGCGGTGCGGCGAGTACTCGGGCGCGTAGTGAGCGTGCGCCGGGTAGCCGGCCGGCGCACCGCCCGCTGCGCCCGCGCCGGCGCCCGGCGACCGCGCGCCTCCCACGGTGTTGTTTGCGCCGCCCACCGGCCCTGGTGACAGATACACATGTTGAAGACACCTGAAGCCTGAGTCTATGGTCTCTGTCTACGGTCTGAGTCTCCTGAGTGTAACACAATGGTGCCAAAATGGGCTCCCACTTAACGCATTAAATTACTATTTATTAATGCTGTTGGTACTTTTAACGTTTTTGCAGTGCCTACCTACAGAAAATATTATTCCGATTCTAATTCGTTCGCTGGTTGTAGGAGTAAAACGAGGAAACCCCGTTATTGTTCTTCTACTGGGACGCCATCTACACGCCATTGAGTTACAGACTTAAGCCCCTGGTAGAGGTAGCTACAAGGGTATAAGCTGTAAGATATAGGATGTACGTGTACAAGTGTAACTCTTCTCTCAGAGAGCGAGAGTTCACGTGACTGCGGATTGGCGGTGGCATAATCTGTTCGCTAATAAAAAAGGAATACATCGTGAGGAAACATGATGGTCTGAGGCATAATACCCTCAACGCGTGTATAAAGAATAAAATAACGGATTGTTCAAGTAGACTCGGAGAACTTCTCTCGCTCCTTCAACAATCATGCGATCAGAGCGACAATGATAATTTTGAAGTTCACCCAAGACTTGAATTTAGGTTTTTTTCATCTGTTTCATCTGTTAGATGATTGATTACAGCTTATAGTGGCACCTAGATGGGCGAAGAAACCACTCTGATGCTGCAGTGCCTGGGACATGAGAGGTGTGTTCAACTGTGAACATCATGTTTCACGAGCATGAGGTCAAAAACGAAAAAAAACACTGGCCAACAAAAATAAACTTTTTTTTTGGTGCAGCTAATTTTTTTTTAGATATTGTTTCTGAACATGTTTCTGATGACTCTGCTATATCAGGAATATTTGTATCTGCTCTTAATTTAAAACTACCTTCAATTTTAAATTTTCGTCATTTTTACTCCAACAAAGTATCACAAGTCTTATATTTTCTACAATTTCGTTGTTTTTGCGCTATGGCGAGCTCATCAAGATGTTGCTCTACCGATCTAAATACATTTTGTTATATTTGCGGCGAATAACCTTTGAGGAATACCGAAAACCGATAGCAGAGTTCGTGAAAAAAGTATATTTCGCTTACTTCAACTTGAGTATGTAGCATCAAGATAAGCCTTGGGTTCCTTATTTTGTATGTAGAACATTCAGTTAACATCTGAGACAGTGTACAAACTGCAAACGAAGTTGTATGAAGTCTTATATAACCTGGGTGACTTCAGTGAAGAACAAGGAGAGTGGTTTCATCAAGACATGGAGGATCAGTACCAGGGTAGATGGGATACTTACATGAAGGCTAATTATTGCTGGGCTCTTATGAGAGACAACCCAAACAAGAAACATGCAAGAAAATCAATCAAGAGAAGTTTTTTGTATTCTGAACATTAAAAAATGAGTTTTTTTCATACAAATTGTTTTTTTTTATATCTTCAAACTAGAGCTGATACAAAAAAACTGAATACAAATTTGAAATCAGTGAGTTAGGTACTATCATAATCAGGTCTTAAAATTCCGGCACCAAAAACACTGTTTATTCAAATTCCCATTGCGGGAAGGGGAGAGAGAGGAAGAGAGAGAACACTTTATTGTACACCAGAAATTAATTGAAGGAGAGGATCGTTTGAAGAATAGCTGAAACAGAAGGCTCAATACAAACCAGAGGGCGCGTGGTGCGTCTGGTGCATCGGCTGCGCCTGCGCCTGTGCCTGGTACACGTCCCGATGCCGCAGGTGGTAGTCGTAGCCACCTTCCTCCGCTACCGGCTCGCCCGGCGTACTGCCCAGCGATCGACTACAGACAAACGAACAATCAAATGGAACATTGTATATCCATGTCGCAATGTAACAAATTATTATCAGTGTAAGGTTAACAGGATCATAAACAAATAAATAAAATAAAAAAGTTGTTCTTAAAAACATGTTAAAGAGTCGAAATTTTATAAATAGTCGCTTGCCGCATCAAAACAAGTCTGATAAGAAATTTTTAATACAGTTGCTCAAAAAGTGGCATATTGCAGGGACGTATAGCGTTCGGGATGTGGGCTATTACACACGCGTGCTTTTTTTTACCTTTCCCGCACTCGTGCGTTCTCTTTCCCAACTGTCAAAATAATGTCTATTAAAAAAAAAAACCAACCATGAAGTTTTTACTAAAAAAGTTTTTATGATTCATGCAAATACGTATATTTCTAAAAAGAAGCTACTAATTTGTTTCAATATCAGATTTAATGATTTGATTGAATGAGTTCGGTTAGGTTTCATTTCATTAAATTTCATTTCCATAAAAAACTTCAATAAAAAACTTCTACTGAAGACTTGGCTGTATGGGCATGGTTGCCTTTGCCTACCAGAATGGGTGAAGAAAAAAAAACTCTGCTTATATTCTACGGTTGGCGCCATTTTGATTTTTCAGAAATTTTCTTTGCTTTAGTTGTTTGTTGCACAAAATGAGTAATTTCGACCCTATTTTTTTTTTATTAACACCACCGGAACTCAGTATAATTGCACAAAATGCTTCGGAGAACATTTTACCGGAAAAGTCAAAAATGTTAAGTTAGTTGAGTTTATTGTGTTTTTATTATTTTATTAAATTGCTTAATTTTTTCGCAACTGTATTAAAAATAGTCGTTCAGTACACGTGCGAAACCGTCATTGCAACTTGTTCCGACTGTCAACCCTCGCCTTCGGCTGCGCCTCGGCTCGGGTAGCCATTTGTCGGAACTCTTTGCAATGACAGCCTTTCCACACTTGTAATGAAATATACTATTTTTATTGTTTCTTTTTCAATCCTGCAAAGCATTATTGTTTATTCACTTTTAATGATTCGCGATATTCACACATACTTGTATTCGAAACGGGTCGAAGCGCGGTAGGTTTTGGGCAAATATAAGTTACCATATTTGTGTAGTTGCAAAAGATGCCATTATACTTAGATATCACAAATTAAATTAATGAAGGAAAATAACCATCAATACTATTTATGTATGACCTAACTTAGGATCTGACTTGTAGTCGTATTATGTAGGCATTACTCACTTTGCTAATGTGTTCGTGCAAACAATGTATTCCACGTCATCGTTGTATGGGTTCAGGAAGGCGAAGGCTGAAGTCCTCAGCCAAATCCAGTCACGATTTTTTGTACGAAATCGATACATGAGTGAGATTATCTGTCCTTTTAGTTTCAGAACTGGAACAAAAACATATTAGGAGCTTACAAAGATGTATTGGGGGAAAAGGGCGAAAGGGTCCAGAGTCCAGAGTCTTTCTATGCAGAAAAATATAAACGCGCGTCCACCGACGACGGCGGATAAAATAAACACAGTTTGCGTGGGCCTTTACTATTTAATAATTTTACTTTTACTGTTGTTGATGTGCCAGCCCCGGTGCACCATGCAGGTAGGTAAGTAACACCATCTCGCTTTAGTCAGATTAGTCGCCAGCGGGGTAAAAACGTTGTCGCGATGTCATGACTGTCTCCGAGGCTGGAATAAATAAACCGTCAAGACCGACGACCAATACCTTGATCAAAGTTATCTCTCATATGCTGCTGGTCCTCCGGGTGGTAGAAGTCGTAGCAAAGCTTCCCAAGGAGGTCTGCCGGCGCATAGCCCACGACCTGCGTGGCGCGTTGATCCGCGAACGTGAAGCGACCGTCGCCCGAGTGACGGGAGACGAACTCGATGCCGCCGCTGCAGAGACTGTTCTCGGACGCGTTCGGTGTCGACGTTACCTAAGTGTCAGGTGAATTGTGCCCGTTAGTTTAGTCGAAGAAGAAAGTCGTAGTCCGGAATCAGCAAGGAATAAGTGTTTCCCAAAACAAAAAGTAGGGAAGGGAAGATCAAAGTCAAAGTCAAAGGGTTTTATTAAATATGCCATAAATAAATTATATACATTGAACGTCAAAATAGGTAATATCAAAAGTAAAAGGAAGTATATAAATCAAATACTTATTACTATCTAATACTAAGTAAGTATCTAGCTACTTTTTTTTCTCCAGCTTCACTGGCTCTGATCGTTCTTGGAGAAGAAGCATGGTAAAGAAACTCCAAGGATCTCACATTATAGGTACCTAGTACTAAAAAAAAAACGATCTAAGGTGCATCTGCATCTTAAGTCATCGAGGGTGCAATACTACTTTAGATTAAAAAAACTTTATATTAGACATCTAATGAGTTAATGAATACTCCCAGCTATGATACTGTACCTGCAAGCGTCCGATAGCCACGAGGCAGCAGTGCGACGCGTGTAGCTCGTCTTCGACCGGACGGTCCATCTGCATACCTGGAAACAGATCTAATGTCCCACATACATAAAATTTGATCCGATACTAGATAAAAAACAAAATATCAATATTGTTTCAGTCTTGATATGATGTTGCAGTGGCGAAGTGTGTATGCGACATTATTCCTATCGGTTACATTTTCTAATTGCTCAGAAGAGTTGAATTCTAATCTGTAGTTTAGGATAAATCTGTATTGTTTAGGACGTACGTTAATGCAGCTTTCCCCTTTCGGGCGCAAAATTTTAGCGCAAAACATATCTCCCAACTCATATTGGAATTACCCATTACTTATCATACTCTTATTTAATCATATTTATCGCAAAACACTCATATTTAGTTATGTGACGGGATTTGTATGCTTACACAATTCGGAACCCAAAGTTTTTTGTTGGAAAGTCCGTTATTGGCTTAATCTTATCTTTGGACAATATTGAGAAACTAATTTCAATATTTTTTATTTTGGTTCAGTAGTTTGGATTTTACAACGTTTCAAAGATACGGTTTTATGACGTCACGCGACGGTCTGCATACAGTTGGCGGTCATAGGAACAAAACATTTTAGCGCATAAAAACAAAACTACTGGACCAAAATAAAAAAAATATTTAAATTAGTTTCTCAATATTGTCTAAAGATAAGATTAGGCCAATAACGGACTTTCGAACAAAAAACTTTGGGTTCCGAATTACAGATTAGTAACCACAGGTTTGGAAAGGGCGAACCTAGCAGAGAGATGAGAGCGTATTGACGGCATGACTCTCAATGTCCACACTTGGCCACCGACGCCGCCGGCGGCACTTACCTGTAGGCGGCCAGTTCTTGATATAACCGGTGCAGTGCACGACCGCGTAGTTGTGTCCGTCGTGGGAGGGCCCGAGCGAGTTGCGCGCGCGCAGGCGGCCCAGGTGTGCGCCCTCCGCCGTGCCGCCCACGCGCATGCGGCAGATGAAGCCGCGCCGCGAGCCCATCACTTGCCGCATGGAAGCTAAAGGCGACAACACGAGATAATGACGATGATTGTGCTGTCTGGATGGTATACATAGGTGCTGGGCAAGCCTACTCCATCTAAAACAATGTCCCAGGCACTGCAGCGCCGAGTGGTCTCTTCACCCATCTACTGTGAGTAGAGATGGGCGGTGAGTAAATACTCAATAGTATTTACTCAGTCGGTAAAGAAAATATGAGTATTTACTGAGTATTTACTATTTCTGTGAGTATTTACTCAAAATCATGGGTAAATACTTTTGTATGCAGTAGATTGCATTTTAACAACGTTTACTAGTTATTGTATGCAGTGCATTGGCTTTTAATAGGGCTTTTAATAATATGTTTGTTAAGATAAGAAGCCTTTTATAAATATTCTTCCTTTGAGCAATAAATAAACATAGAATTTTACATAAAATGAAAAATTAAGTATGTACGGTATGTGCTATGTATGACTAATTGAATGTAAGTAGGTAGTATGAAGGTTTGTGGCATACCTACTGCAAAGAAGGGTTACGGTTAGGTAATAACAAAAAATTAATATCCTTTGTAGTCGCCGCTGCAGCTTTTGTTGCTGTCGGCGGGTATGAACAAAGGGTTAGTAGGTACCTGACCGGGTTAGCACACTCGCGTCACAAATGAGGAAAAAATCAGATTATCTTTTGAAAGGATTGTGTTTATGAATAGAAACAATCGTCTTCTTCTTCTTTTGTCCCTTTACTTCTCCGTGGAGTCTGGGGCTGACACAAGGGCTTTCCATCTATCTCTGTTCATGGCTAGGGAGGGTAGCTGTGACCAAGTTGCTCCCTTCTCTTTCGTCTCAGAGAACAGATCTCTTCCACGTCTGGTACGGTCTTCCGGGTCGACGTGAGCCTCCGGCGGGTTTCCAGTCGAGAGCCACCTTCGGGATGTGGTGATCGGGTCTTCGCAGGGTGTGCTCCAGCCAACTATTTGCACTCCCAGATGTCTTGGGTTAAGGGTTTTTGTTTAGTGATCTGCCACAGTTCGGTGTTTGAGATGTTGTTGGGCCAGTGTCTTCGTAAGATGCTTCTGAGACAGTTGTTGACGAACACCTGGATCTTGTGTGAGACTGCTTTTGTGACCTTCTAGGTTTCGCAGCCGTACAGTAGGGCCGTTTTCACGTTGGAGTTGAATAAACGTATCTTCGTGGTTCTAGAAATGCTAGGGCTTTTCCAGATGTCCTTTAGTTGGGCAAAGGCTCCTCTAGCTTTGTTGATACGCCTTTCAGCATCCCATTCAGTCCCTCCTTGCGGTGTAATCACGCTGCCCAGGTAGCAGAACTCAAGAGTTTGAGTAATTGCCTGGCCTTCCAGCAGTAGGGGGGTGGTGTCATCACAGAAAACTCGCATCTCCTAGGTTTTCTTCTTGCTGATTTTTAGCCCAGCCATCTTTGAGGTCTCTTGCAGGTCATTGAGTTTGGTTTGCATATCGTAGAGAGACTCGCTTAGAAGGCACAAATCGTCTGCGAAGTCTAGATCTTCCAGAGGTGATGAAGCTGTCCACGGGATCCCTCTCTTTTCACCGTGGGTGACTTTCAGCATTATTGCATCATTGCCATTGTGGACTACTTTGCAACTATACCCATCGTACGCATTCCTGATAATGCTAATGATTTTGTCAGACACTCCTTTATGACGCAGGGCATCCCAGACAAACTGTCTGTTGATACTGTCGAACGCTTTCTCGAAGTTGACAAAAGTCATGAACAAGGGCTTCCTCCATTCGACTGACTCTTCAACAATAATTCGGAGGGAGTTTATCTGGTCAACACACGACGCACTTCTACGAAATCCAGCTTGCTCTCGTCGGATGGTGTCCTCTATCGCTGTTTGGATCCGGTAGAGTATAATCTTCGATAGTATCTTACTTATGGTATTTAGAAGGATTATTCCTCGCCAGTTGTTACAGTCTGCGCGGTTGCTATGCCCTTCTTAGGCAGTTTGATGAGGAGGCCCTCTTTCCAGTCATCCGGTAGTTGTTCTGATTGCCATATATTGACCAGTCCCCGTAGCATGACTTTTATCGAGGCGGATTTATCCAACAAAATGGCGGTTTATCAGCATTTTTGACGTCTAAAGTGGGTTATAAATCGTCGAGAGCGATATATAACCCACTATAAACGTCAAAAATGCTGATAAACCGCCATTTTGTTGGATAAATCCGCCTCGATAAAAGTCATGCTACCCCCGCTGTAGTGGGTGCAAAACTTGTGCGGCCGTCATGGGGTCAGCTTTAAGGAGTTCAGCTGGTATATTGTCGGGTTCAGGTGCTTTGTGGTTTTTAAGCTCTTTGACTGCTCTGACGATTTCCCCTGTAGTTGGCGCCTCGGAACTTATGCCATGTATAGTGCGCATGGAAAAGCCATGCCAATTGTTTTCTGAGTACCCCCTGCTAGTACAGGGTCTTTTGAGGATTTCGTGGAAATGCTCGCGCCATCATCTCTCTGTTCTTCTTCTGTGACCAGTAGCTTTCCATCTATGTCTTTGACGGGCTGTGCACATGGAGCATGTTTATTGCACAGCTTTTTTGTGATGCAGTATAGCTGTCGGAGGTTACCCATCTTAGCTGCTGTTTCCGCTTCGGCTGCCAGGGCATTTGTCCAGTTCCTGAAGTCCTTTCGCATGGCTCTATTTACTTTCCTACAGTGGGCATTGTAAATTGAAAGCGCTTCAGGAGTTTGACCGGTCGTTAGGAATACTTTCACCAGCCTTCTCGCTTCAATAGTTTGCCAGGTTTCCGCGGTGATCCACTCCCTGTTAGCTAGTTTTTTATGCCCAAGTACCTCTTTTGCAGCTGTGTTGTAGGCGGTTTTTGGTGCATTCCAATGCGCATTTGAGTGAGACGGGCTTTTCGAGCTGTGCCTCAGCTAGTATGTCGTGCAGTTTACACCGAAATTTGGATGCGCAATTTGGATCCTGCAGCTTCACAATATCAAAACCACGTTGGCTAGGTGATTTTTTCTTCGCGATTCGTGCTATTTTATTATTAATTCAGCCATGACAAGGTGGTGATCACTGCCAATATCTGTTCCGGTTTTGCTCCTGACATCTAGTAGGGTAATCTCCATCTGCGGCTGATTGCTAGATGGTCTATCTGGTTTCGCGTAACACCGCCTGGGGAAAACCACGTGACTTTGTGAGCGGTCTTATGTGGAAAGAGGGTGCCGCCGATGACCAGTTTGTGCTCCGAGCAAGTATCAACAAACCTTTCGCCGTCATCATTTCTGACACCAAGGCCGTGCAGTGCTCAGAATAACTGCGAATTTATAAAAACTACATAGCACAACCCTTAATTTAATTCTAAACAACTCTTTATCAATAATTCCTCACTATCTTCATTTCTTTTGCGTAAAAAATGTTTTAATTCGATCGCAATTGCAACTGAACACCCAACACTTCGTGTGATCACAGAACAACAGACGCCAAAAAACACTAACGTACACCACAGATCAAATTCACGACGGCGTGAAGGTTCCACAACGAACAAATGATGGCGAGTTCTTAAAAAAAAACTCTAAATAACTTTTACTAATAGAGATTGCTAGTAATGAATGTAGGTACCCATTGGTCTTGAATGGCAAGTATCGCTTTGAAATATATTTATCTAATGCATTTTCAAATAATAATAATGCTTTAGAATTGATTTAGCTCGTGTGAAAACGGTTTCTGAACGTGTAAAAATGGCTGTCACTAATGTTCAAAATTAAATTATTGTCTTCTAAAAAAACTAAGGCCTTTGCATCTACGTAATGAGATGATTTATACAGCGTCCAGTGGCACCTTCACTCACACTAGATGGGTGAAGAGACCACTCGGCGCTGCAGTGCCTGGGACATTGTCTTCTAAGGATGGTATTAATGAACGATACTTAAACTGAGATCAAAATTGAACTCTGTTTAAACTTAGTTTAAAGTGAGATCAGATTTGAACTTACTTTAAACAGAGTTCAAAACTGATCTCTGTTTAAACTAAGTTTAGTGATATCAATTAATTTTTGAACTTACTTATCAGTTTCGAGTTCAAAATTGATATTATTATTATTCGAATCGAATCCAATCGAATCCAATCGAATCGAAATGAATTGAATCGAATCGAATCTAATTGAATCGAATCGAATCGAATCGAATCGAAACGAAACGAATCGAAACGAAATGAATCAAATCAAATCGAATCGAATCGATTAGAAACGAAACGAAAAGAATCGAATCGAAACGAATAGAATCGTATTAAATCGAATCGAATCCAATCGAAATGAATTGAATCGAGTCGAATCGAATCGAATCGAAACGAATCGAAATTAATTCAATCGAATCGAATCGAAATTAATTGAATCGAATCGAATTTAATCGAAACGAAACGATTCGAATCGAATCGAATCGATTCGAAACGAAACTATTCGAATCGAATCGAATCGATTCGAAACGAAACGAAACGAATCGAATCGAATCAAATCGAATCAAATCGAATCGAATCGGCTATTGCTAGACCCATGTTTATGGTACTCTAGTCCTATAGTCTAGCATTGGCCGTTTAGGAGATATGGGCAGTTAAAGTTTTGATACTTACTTTTTATTATTTTTGTTTTTTCATCAGGTAGAGCTCGTCGAGCCCTTTTTTTAGAGTACCATAAACATGGGTCTAGCATTAGCCGTTTAGGAGATATGGGCAGTTAAAGTTTTGATACTTACTTTTTATTATTTTTGTTTTTTCATCAGGTAGAGCTCGTCGAGCCCTTTTTTAGAGTACCATAAACATGGGTCTAGCATTAGCCGTTTAGGAGATATGGGCAGTTAAAGTTGTGATACTTGAATCAGTACATACGACAGCACGTCGACCCTTACACGCTAGCACTTTGCTCGGTTACGTTACGTGCGATTTTACAACAATAGTGTACAGTCTGACGTGCTGTCATACCATGTGTACCATGAATCTAGCAATAGCCGATTCGATTCGAATCAATTAATTTCGATTCAATTCGATTCGATTCAATTAATTTCGATTCGATTCGATTCGATTCGATTCGATTAGATTCGATTCGATTCGATTAGATTCAATTCAAGTCGTTTCGATTCGATTCGATTCGATTCGAATCAATTCGTTTCATTTCGATTCGATTCGATTCGATTCGATTCAATTCGATTCGATTCTATTCGATTCGATTCGATTCAATTCATTTCGATTCGATTCGATTCGATTGGATTCGATTCGAATAACAATAATATCAATTTTGAACTCGAAACTGATAAGTAAGTTCAAAAATTAATTGATATCACTAAACAGCGATCAGTTTTGAACTCTGTTTAAAGTAAGTTCAAAACTGATCTCACTTTAAACTAAGTTTAAACAGAGTTCAATTTTGATCTCAGTTTAAGTATCGTTCATTAATACCACCCTAAGACACTTTTCCTGTAACTGTAACGGTCGTGGCGGTGCCCTTGCAACAAAACCTCAAAACTCTACCCTGTATAATACACCAAAAAATCACCCTACAGCTTCGATGACATGCTGTTTTTTTTGTAAAAACACATGCGCTAAAGGAACGTTACTATTTATTCGTTTGGTTCGGTACTTTGAAAGAAAATCTCAAAAATGTATGGAGCAAACTTATCTCTTTTTCATTTTCAAGGTCATAAGTTACCCTATTACAAAAAAAGGTGCTTTACTAACCCTTAAATACCGAATAGTTCAGTAAATCCACAATACCATTACAACAGATCATACTCGATCAACGAAAAAGTATTTACTCTCGATTTTGAGTAAATACTCAGTATAAACGAGTATTTATGAGTATTTACTCACCGGTGAGTATTTACTGAGTCCTTAACCCATCTCTAACTGTGAGTGAAGGTGACACTGGACGCTGCATAAATCATCTCATTACGTAGATGCAAAAAGGTCTTAGTTGTGCTCTTTGGGGGCCTCTGACTGAATCCTTCGAACTTAACGGAACTCCTAGCGTCCATCTTCGTACTGTATTTAGTACCAGTTGGGGATGCATGCATCACAATGTTTCAATAAAAGTTTTTTTCCCGCTATCGAATAGGGCCATCTTGCTTTACGTTACGTCGAATAAAGCAAGATATCACGACTCGAAAGAGGAATAAAAAGTTTATTGATGCGAGTAGGGTTCAGACGTTT
This sequence comes from Zelleria hepariella, assembly GCA_949319315.1. Lineage (NCBI taxonomy): Eukaryota > Metazoa > Arthropoda > Insecta > Lepidoptera > Yponomeutidae > Zelleria > Zelleria hepariella. The sequence goes on from OX439382.1 coordinate 8,284,831, forward strand.
TCATGAACTGCTCTCTAGCTCGATAAGGACTTCATAAATGATCTAAGTCATTCTAAGTGATGGTTGTACGCTCCACGTAAGCGAGTCCATAAAAGTGAAACTTACACTGATGGCCTTCCTTCTTGACAGTTCCAGTCTTGAGATCGAGTATGCGGCCAGTGTTTTGAGGCTCCTGAGTGCTCAGCTGTTCGCGGACCTTCTCCACGTCATCTGGATGCACTTGGTCGAATAGACATGACGAATACCATTCTCCCTGGGAGACAAAGAATCACACCATTAATAATAATAAACCGAGTTTAATTATCATGTATAAAAACTTTATAAAACTACTCTTGAACTTCGCAACATTCTTTCGCGCGCATTATAACACTTCGAACGATTATAAAAGTGTGAATATATGAGGCTTTACTATTGTGGAAAATTAAGTACCTTCTTATGTACAGTCGGCCACACGCTGGATACTCCTTTTTGTTCGATTGGCGCCCTTATGCCGCGCGCGGTAAAAGCTGCCATGGGGTATCTGTGACTGTGGCTGACCTGTTCTAGGTCTAGTTTTGGATAGAGAAAAATTACGAACTGTTTTCGCAATTTGTTGCGAAGTGGAAGAGCAGTCATAAGCTGTGAATGGCAGTTAGTGAAGTTGCAGACTGCATTCAAATCACTGAAAATAAATTACTAGCTTTTTATAACAAACCTGTGAATAATTGAGGACGGGTGCTATACTGTCACTGACGTATATGATGCGGCCGGTGTCGCAACTGACCACAAACAGAAACCCATCGGCCGCCTCGAGGATCAAGTGCTTCAGCTCCTGGTCGGTCAAGAATGACGGCTTGTAGGTGCCGTCCGTTGAGGTATTTCCAGTGCCTGAAATATAATTTAACTTTATAGCGCCATCGGTCCACGTTTGTATTTAATTTTTAAAAAAAATGTACTCATTTGTAAAAAAGTTATGCCCTGTTCGGGAGCTTCAGGAACCTCGCTGTATACAATCCTCATTGTGGCTTTATTTTTCCTTAGTTCCCGATCAGGCACTATTTAACCCGTAGAAAACGTCGCTGGTTGTGCAACAATAATCCTGATTGTATTTACTATTCTAAGATCTTTATCCACTTTGTACAACTGTTTGTTTTCTCTAATAAATAAAAATAAATAAATAAATAAATCAGTCATAGCTAAATTGTATCTTCCCAGAGTGCACCTTGATGAATATCAGTGACATGTCCAGCGATATAAAATTGATACCGTGGTTCCAATTTCCATGCAAGAGATAGATAGATAGATAGAATCATCTTTGTACATCAAACAAATAAGAGTAGAGCAACCATACCTCTCAATGCTTTCATATGCGCCACGGCCATGCGCAGTATGGTGAGTTTGTCGGGTTTCCGCGCGAGTGCCGAGCATGTCGGCACCATGTCCGATAGTTCCGTAATGTACGCCGTCATCTTGTTCCGTCGACGACGCTCGATTTCACAATGGTTCTCTCGGCTAAAGGAAAAAATACAGCATCTATTAGTCATCTAGTCGCACAATAAGAAACTGGATAAGACTGAGCTTCGTGCATCAGGGGGCCAGTTCTCGGGAATCTAAAACGCGTGTAGAAGAAATTCACGAAGAAAAGGATTTACACTCTATCTACCTACTTGAATCGTTGTCATACGTACGAATCTTGTTCCATCAGGCAGTAGCCTCGTAAAGTAGATGGAATCACCTTGATTCGATGGAAGGCGTAAGAAAGGTGAAAGTGAAATATCCAATATTATAAATTGCAATTTAATAAGCAATATCATTATCATTATTCATAAGAAGGAAGGGAGGTACGCCGTGTTGCGTGATAAGACACGTTTCCAATCATCACACGCGAACTAAACAATGGTGTGATTATGGGATAGATCCCAGCCTTTCAATATTGCTCACTCACTAGTCATATTAACAAGGTTATGAAAAAAAGATAATTAGTTATGAGAAAAAAAAAACAAATAAATACCAGTTTTATTTCCTGAGCGTGTCACAAAGTATAAAGCAGTAGTAAATTCTGTAAGGCCGCAATGGTATCTAAATTGTCTAATCTTTAAGACGGAACGCGGGTAGCCGGCTGCTCCATACAAAAAATACAAAAAGGGAGACCTGATTCCTCCCTGCTAGGGGAGAACAATGTCACGATAAAAGTTTTATCCCACTATCGGCTATCGCCATCTTGCTTTATTTCAACGCGTGAAGCGAGATGCCGCTACCCGATAGTGGGATAAATCTTTTATCTTGAAGTTGTGCTCCCTACCCTGGATAATTATTTTAGAAAAAATATGTTTATGCCATTCAATTTTCAAGTACCTCTTCCATGTCCCTATGTTTGATTTTAATTATTTTAATAAAATTTATTCATACAATTAAAATAATAAAAAAAGGAAAACATAGGGAGGGACATGGCAGAGGTAAATATAGATTGAATGGCATAAACATATTTTTTCTAAAACAATTATCCAGGGAGGAAACAGGTCTCCCCTTTTGTATGGAGTTGAGGTTACCCGCGTTCCCTCTTAAGTTTAGCAGACTGCTGTTAATAGTATGAGTAAATGGACATTTATTGGCATTTATGATCAAACCATTTCCTCACAGAGATTTTAGAGTCAATGTAAGATTGCTGTGTAGGAAGGTAGGAAGAAGCAAATTCTTAAGATGTGGACCATTTTGTTACGGTTTTTTCACCTTAGGAAACTTCTGAGGAGAGGTCCAATCTCATACAATCTCATCCTACCTCATGCATGCCTTACCTTGCAAATCTTTCTTTGTCTTGAATGTTGTCATCCTCCATCCTTGTGTATTTTCCACCACTTGCGTCGTCTTCATCGGATCTAATAAGAGAAAATTGGTAGATCTTATTATAATTGAATAATAAATTACAAAGAAAAAGAGGGATGTGATCCAGCATAGACGGAACCCTTGACTATTATAGCCCAGTTCTCAGAATTAAATTGAATTATTTTTTAAAACATTGATTAAGTTAAGTGACATATAAAATTTAATTTGGGGTGCTAGTTTGCATGTTGACTTAAGTTTTTACTTAAGTAAGAATCAAGATGTTATCTTGTTTTGTTTTAGCAAAATACATTTTCTGAAACCTGGTCTTTACTAGTTTTAAGACCTAGGACCTAGATCCTATGAATAAAACAAGTAACCGCTAAACAATAAAATGTAAAAAAATGCAAAAAAATGCAAAAAATGTTTTTTTAGTTTCTAGGATGTGTTTTTTTTTTCATAAATGATTCCAAAAAGAAGATATGTGGCACTACCCATCAACTAGAAAAAATAAAGCAATTTTGCTACTTTCATTTTATTACTGGAAAAACATAGTCAACTGTAGGTAGGTACATGTAAAATTGTGGGATTTGGGTTAGTTAGGTAGGATGAAACACTTAGGCCGGCCACATACAGTAGGTTTTTTCCGTATCGTAAAAAGATTATAAGGATTCCAAACGCAGTAACTGCATACAAATAGCTGAAAATTCCGTACAGAAAAAAACTGTACCCGATTAGATTTTGTGGCCGGCCTTATACTACAATATTTTTAAATTTTAGTCTGTGGAATCAAGTATACACCACAGATAAAAAGCACCCAATGCAATGAGTTAGTGCTACTGCTATACATATACCCCTCCTAATAAGGTGATATATTTATTTTATGATGAGAGTGATGGCATGGTTGTTCTCATGAAAAATGGCTTTCGTGCTTATGGTTCTGGAAAGCAACTGGAACCCCAAAACTGGTGCTATGTTCCAACATTTAGACACTTTAAGTCATGAAAGTAAATGTTAATGACTCTGGCAGTGTGAAGCTACATGCAATGAGTGTTAAAATGATTTGTTACAAAGTGGCATTAAATTCAGACAACAGTGAGACATATTCACTCACCCAATACTGCCAGCACGGCGCTTTTGTAAATCCTTTGCTGGATCAGCCCCTATAAAAATAATAATTTATTTACTTTTTACTGTTTTCTAGTTAACGACTCTAACTCCACTATTACTTTCCAGAACCAGTACATTTCAGGGTGTAACCAAAACCTTTACCTTAAGTTTTATCCAGTCCTAATGTTAGTGTGTATATTTTGCCTATGTAATTTGCTGAGAGCTATTTGGTCTACCTAGTAAAAAATTGGCAGAGTAACAGTAAATTATAATGAAATTGAAATAGTGAAATTCCCTTCGGTCTATTTTCATGTTTCCTCCCTTGCTCAAGAAACTGATATCATGTCCACAGCCAAGAAAGGCCTAGCTAATTTTACCTAATTAGATGTATTTTATTTGCAATAAACCTTGAACAACAAGAGCAAATTCCAGTGATACTTTCATTATTTTTATGTATAAAAATACTTTGACAAAGTAAAAGACAGCAGAAGGAAGTTTTGTAAAGACTCAGCAATAATTTCATGATTCAGATTATTGAGACATAATGCTTGAAAATGCCTTAGCAACGCGAAAGTACTATGGTACCTTCCAAATGAGGATCTTTATTTTCTAAATAGAACTCGCTCGGCTATAGAGCTCATAGTCTAAAAGCAGCATCGTAATAATAGGACTGAAACTTCCTAATGATAATAATAAAAAAATTTAGGGAAAACAAGCTGCAGGACACCAATTTCTCCGAAATGCAATGTTAGATGATCGCCTACCTGGGATACTGGGAGCCACGGCAGACATCGGTCAATAAACTCATTAGTCCTCGTTATATTATAACTAAATCTTAATTTACACGTAAGTATTTTGTAACACCACTAATAAACAGAAACGATAAATCACAAAAATCACTTCTGTTTATTGTAAACTCACAAACCGAACGCCATTTTGCTGTGCTGTCTGGTTTCGTTCCGAATTCCTGTACCAAATTCGACTAGCGATTGACTTGTTGATTGAACCCCGCCAGCCACCCAGCACCCACCATGCGCAGTTCTTTGCACGCGTGCGTGACTCTTGAAAAATATTTATCAATTTATTCTTCACAGATTCTTCATAAATATTATTGTAGTTTTAAGTCGAAGTATTACCAACTATTTACAGATATTATGGCGTTATTTAGAAGCCGTAAATCGGAACACATCTTGTAGAGTTATGTAGAGTTTTTTTTAAACCCCCGACGCAAAAAGAGGGGTGATAAAGATAAAAGTTTGAGCACTATGTGTGTGTGTGTCTATCTGTGTGTACGTCTGTGGCATCGTGCCGCGTGCGTGGCTCTGAAACGGATGAACCGATTTGGATGCGGTTTTTTTTATTTGAAAGCAGGTTTTCTAGCGAATATTCTAAGACAGTTTTTTATCGGTTCAGCCGTTTATAGTCTGTAAAATATAGCTTGAGCTCTGTGACAGCTGTCATCGAAATCATACCCATCAAGTTCCGAATTTTTTAAGGGTAAATTTACTCTACGATAATCTCATACTTCATTGGTGCAGAATTAGTGACGTACGATGAGTTATCATAACCATAGAGTAGAAACTATGCTCATCTTGGACATAAAAAAATCGACGATCAGGATAGCTTGATATAATCCGCGCGCGATGAGAATGGGATGGAATCTTGTCGAAGTCAATCGAAAATATACTTTATTTTACTTTGACAAGGTTGCTTCGATGCGAGTTTGCTTACCGCGCACGTCTCAGTTCCAAAAGGTTGCATCCCATTCTCATCCCGCGCGGATTATAGTTGTGTTGAGTGAGTTAGTACTTGTAATCTGTGGTTAGTACGAGTGCCGACCGACGCCTATTTTACGCTACGTGTTTTCAGTTCTCATTGCTTTGTTTTTTGTTGAGTTTTGTATCGTTTGTTATTGTTATTCGTTGCATAATGCGAAGAACGAAGAAAACTGTTCTAAATAGTGAATGCCGTGAGTTTATTATTCGCTTACGTGAATATTTCGAGCGCGAGAACCAAAATGGTGGACCGTTTTTGCCATTACAGCAAGTATGCAACAGAGTCTGATCAATATTCCATGTTTGTTTTCACTATACATTTATACTGTGTTTAAAATAATCCTATTAGCAATAATATTCTTGATAATCAATAATTATTACCATAATCATTCTCAACATTGTCCCATCACTACCTATACCACTTTGACATCTGTCACAGAGCTCAAGCTATATTTTTTTTATAGACTATAGGAGATATTCTATTCTAAGATTAAAACGTCGGGTTATTTAAATTTTGCATTTAGTAGATTTAGCTGGAAGAATGCGAATAAGAAAGAAAGACTCTACCGACTTGACCTTAATTTTTCTTGCTTATGGTCAACTACAGGGCCCTTAGCCTGTAACATAATGGTCCCAAAATGGGCTTCCAGTTGACGGTTTTAATTACGATTTATTGATGCTGTCGGTCCAGTGTCGGTCCTTTTAATGTTATTGTAGTACAGCAAATAATATTATGAGTCTAATCCTAGAGGATTAGTTCGCTGGTTGTAGGAGAACAACGAAAAAATCCCGGTTTTGTCCTTCTACCTAAGACGCCATTGATACGCCATTGTGTTACAGGCTAATGCCCCAGGGCCCTTAGCCTGTAACACAATGGTGCCAAAATGGGCTGTCAGGTGACGACTTCAATTACGATTTGCTAACGCTGTCTGTCCTTTTAATGTTTTTGTAGTACAGCAAAGAATATTTTGATTCTAATTCTAGAGGATTAGTTCTCTGGTTGTAGGAGAAAAACGAGGAGAGCCAGGTTTTGTCCTTCTGCCGGGACGCCATTGACCCGCCATTGCGTTACAGGCTAAGGGCCCTGGCCTGTCCAGAATCCTTTCACGAAAAAGTTCTCTTCAAAAAGGCCTTAATGCATTGTAATAGGGACTATTTCTTCAACTAAAACGTAGTCTCTACACAGGTACCCTCCATGGTGATGGATAATGGAAAATGATAATGACAGTTATAGTTACCTTCAAATAAAAATGAAACTGGTTGGCTATTTTATTTTGTTTGTAAACTTCGTTTGTCAAATTTGTCATGTTGTTTTTATTCAGTAACGAATTAATAAAAGTACAACAATCTACTATTTCCTAGATTCAAAATCATGACTTTCGTGTGCAACCACTTTTTTTAGTTCCTTTTATTTTTTTTGTAATTTTATGTCCTAAACATGGAAGGTGAAGCTGAAGTTTTATCGGATACTGGAGTCGCCTGCAAAATAGAGGCACCAAAGGCATCAAATGAATCATTGTCAAAAACCCATCAAGCTAAACTAGAAACCTTGGAGAAAAAAGCTGTTCACCTAAGGTTAATTCCTATACGAAAAATAAAGTAGAGTACCTATCTAACTAGCCTTAACTTTTATAGAGGCTCCTTACCTGCTCGCGTAGCATGAGGCTGGGTTAGAGAGGTGTTAGGGTGTTAGGACTCTGTCCATCCCGCTCTACTTCAAACAAAATAGTGTGATACATATAGTTTTAAACCTAATAGTCTCTAACACCGCCTCATGCTACGCGAGCTGGGCCCTTAGCCTGTAACGTAATGGCGGGTCAATGGCGTCCCGGCAGAAGGACAAAACCGGGCTCTCCTCGTTTTTCTCCTACAACCAGAGAACTAATCCTCTAGAATTAGAATCAAAATATTCTTTGCTGTACTACAAAAACATTAAAAGGACACACAGCGTGCAGCGTTAGCAAATCGTAATTGAAGTCGTCACCTGACAGCCCATTTTGGCACCATTGTGTTACAGGCTAAGGGCCCTGGTTACTAACTTGTTTACGCTTCTTGTAAAATGTAGAGCCGTGTGGGTGGGTTGGGCCGTGGGCCGTGGTGGATCTATTTTGCTACCCAATGGGTACTACTATGTTAGATGGTACCTAAATACCTATCATCATATTTATTGCAGATTATTGCTGGAGAAAGATTTCAAGGCAGCTGATATTAAATGGAGCCTATTTGTATCTGCAGCGTTCAGTTTTAGATATGAAAGTTGCCTAAGGCCTTTTCCACCAGCTTTCATGAAAAACGGAGCGAAAGATATGGATGAATTGGTAAAACTTTTACCTTGCAGCGTAGGTATTATTTGAGTCAGACAGAACAGAAGTAAAAAATCGCTGCGCGGGCATGGTCCTCTGACTAAACAAACACATCCTTCCTACACATAAACTAAGTTAGCACTTCATCATCATCATCATCATCAGCCCATCTCTGCCCACTATTGGGTAGGTATAGGCCTTTTTCCCCTCGCGCCATCTCTCACGCACGGTCCCTAGCCATCCGCATCCATGGACCCTCCGCCGCTGTGACAATGTCGTTCGACCATGCATAGGGCTGCTGGTCTTCCGACTGATCGTCGTCCAGTTCTCGGCCTCCACTCTGTCACTGCCTTTGTCCACCGGCCATCTTCCCTCCTCGCCAGGTGTCCTGCCCATTTCCACTTCAGACTCGAGATTCGATCGCCGATATAAGTTAGCACTTATTGTAATTAATTTCTATCGTAGCTGAGTGCAATAACTGATGTCCCAGCTCTCGATTTGGTTCTGCAACTGCTGGACAACCTCGACAATTTGCAGAACATAAGTGACATCCTGGACTTATTGTTCTACATCCTAGTGAGATTGAAGGAGCCAACCTTGAAAACTGTTCCACCGGAAGCGGTACGTATCCCAAAGTAAATGAGATAGGTTCCTAAGTGTAGTTACATAGTAATATGTGGTCTGCACAATTGTACATGTCCCACTAGCTGGACTAAGGCCTTCTATCAGAGAGAGAGAATTTGAGTTTAATCACCACGCGTGCTCAAAGCGGATTGGCGATTTTCGCGTTGAGGGTATACTCATTCGCCCAGGTTTCCTCACGATGTTTTCCTTCACCGTTAGGGAGTGGACTTGCTACTATAAATTCACAAATGAACGTAATTTTGAAAATAAATTAAAGTCATAGGTACATTATGCCGGCATCGGGACTCGAACCTGGGTCTCCGCTTACGAGTTCTACCACCTCCGCTCTACATAATCACCAAATTTTATTATTTATAATTTCAGCACGACTCTATATTGACGAATTTTGATTGTTCGGTGCCGGGGACAAAGCCGCAATACATATTCCAAGTAATCAGCTCTACTAAATGTGCAGCTGAAACCAAATGGAGAGAAATGGCAAAAAACCACAATGTCTTTTTTGCATTTCACGGAAATCGTTTAGAGAACTTCTACACGATTTTGAATGTTGGTCTACAACAGCAGTTGAATAAGGTTGTTAGGTTTAAAGATCGCAGCTCTCTATTGTATTTTGGGTGTTGTTTTATTAATGAGCTATGTTTTATTCAGAACACGTTGTTCGGCAACGGCGTCTACCTGTCCCCGGAGTTGAGCTACTGCCTGCCGCACAGCCACGGAGGGTTCGGCTGGGGGGCCAGCTGCATCGGCGGACACCTCTCGTGCGTGGCCATGTGCGAAGTTATCGACGCACCCGAAGGAATCAACTACCAAAAACGTGTAACTAATAAAGGTAATACATAAGTAAACTGCCACCAAGCTGAGTAGGTAGAGTAGGTACTACGAACGAGGCAATGCGATCCGCCTCAGAGAGTGTAAAGCAGGACATTGATAAAAATTTAATACCAAACCGTCAAATACATGCATACTTTAAACAGTACTTATTTAAGGTTCTCGTAAAATATATTTTTCAGGTGATGGCATGTATGAAGATGAACATGGATTGAATACTCAAATAAGTGGAGATGAGGTGTTAGATAGCCAGTCGTCTCATTATATCGTTACTAACTGCGAGTTGGTTCGGGTTCGATACCTCCTCGTGTATGCAAAGCAACCAGCCTCCATGAGATTTCCTTCTGCGATTCAGAATCGTAACAGTATGTGGCTTTTTTTATACCTATTTACTCATTGTCAATAATGGTACAGCTATGTTTATAACTTAATTAAATATCTACTCATTACTTTCAGACGGGGGTGTTCGGCACTGGCTTTCCCGACACAAATTATTCTCTATCCTCTTCGGATACGGTCTAATGTTAGCGACCATCGGTCTAGCAAACAATCAGCCAATACACTACTATTACAAAATACTGCTGAAAAAACTGGATGTGGCCTACAGCTCCTACAAAGTGTGATCGAATTTTGCTATGTATCGATGTTTTGTAAAATTTCCGTGATTGTTTTGATTTAAATTTTCTAGTGCTGCTGCTGCTGCTGACTCTCTATTTGACTTTATCTTAAAATCATTTTCTGCTTGGTTACATAGAGAAGGTTGGTAGAGCTTTCAGTGCTGCGCTCACACTGCGGCTGCACTGCCGTGCCAGTCAGTAGGTAGGTATGCACACGACGGCACGTCGACCCTTACACGCTAGCACTCTACTCGGTTACGTTACGGGCGACTTTACAACAAAAGTGTACAGTCCGACGTGCTGTCGTGTGACCACTCACATCCACATCAAAGTTGGTTAGGGTACCTACCTACCGTGTCTAAGTATTTGCATAATTATGTGTCTAGGATGTCATTATGTTATGGGGTATAGTGGAGGTGAACTTTTTTCAAAAATTGTCACAATAGCTATTGTGGAATTTAGAACAAAAAGAAATTCGTTACAATAGTCCCGTCACGCACTAGGGCGTAATCATTGTGTGATCTAAATTAGATGTCGAATGGTCCACTGACATTCCATTTGCGACACACAGTTGCATCGTTATAGTGGTGAGCATCAGTATCTGCGTAAAAAAGTTAATTTTATGAAAATAACCAGATTTCATCGCCTTAATTTTAAAGAGATGGTTCAGTTGTGGATATTCATGCTTGTTTTGTGCCTTTACGTCAAGTGTCAAGATCCAGCCGTGATTTTGCCACAGGGTCGGATAGTTGGTGTGAGTTTACCTACTAATAAAATTTTGTTATGCCTGTATGTCATAGATCTAGAACATACCTAATGTGAGCCATTTCCCGTTTCAGATCAAAGTTTACCCGAAAAATTCAATCACCCCAGTTGAAATATTTTATGGAGTTCCATACGCAACACCTCCAACAGGCAGATATAGATTTTCAGTAAGTTCATGAATGTGAGTAGATTTCTTACTAAAGTAAATTATAGGCTCAAACCAATAAATTATTACAGGCTCCTGAGAGACATCCCGGCTGGCGAAGGACGTTTTTCGCACATCGCATGCCTCCTAGATGCCCTCAACTTGGAGACAGCGAGAATGACCCGATCAGTGAAGATTGTCTCTTCCTCAATATCTGGACTCCACGGGTTAGACTATTCCAACTTTTTTATAATAACTCAAAAGAGGCAACTGCTAAATAAAAAGTTTTCCAGTTAGCGTGCGGATACGGATACGAAGTCGACTCTACCAGTGGTCGTGATATTGTACAGCGAGTCTTGGAGTGAAGGAGGTGTAACCACTTTGCCCTGCGAGGAGCTAGCCACCGAGGGAGTAGTGGTGGTGACTGTCACGTACCGCCTTCATCTCCTTGCGTTCTTCACGCTGAGGTCCATACAGGCTCGAGGAAACCTCGCACTCCTGGATCAATATCTCGCCTTGTTATGGATCCGGGAGAACATTGCCCCGTTCGGAGGAGATCCTACGTCTGTCACCCTCATGGGCCATTCGGCTGGGGCTGACAGTGTGCTGCATCATATTGCCTCGCAGCGTTCGGTTGGTGAGTTCAATGATAAAGAGATGGATGGAACTATATACCTAGGTACTTAGCGACGTGTATGAACCCAGCCAAAACATTTTTTTCAGGACTGTTTCAAAGAGCTATCATAATGTCACCTCGTTACATTTGGCAAGGGATCGAAGATAATGAAGGTTCAAGTAGTGAACTTGAAAAAGTATCTCGGGATATGGCCCGCGAACTGCGATGTGCTGCTGAGTCGGATGATAAAATCGTGCAGTGCTTGCGCAGTAGATCTTTAGCAGAAATATTACAAATATATAAGGTAGGTAAAATACTTATATTCGTTGTACTGCACATATTTATTACGATAAAGTAGGTACCTACCTAGTTACCAGAGAGATAATAAATTTTAAGTAAGTACTACTAAATGTCGAAAAAGCCAAATGGAAAGTAGTGTCCCCATTAATTTTGTTGCAGAACTCAAACTTGAGTAACGCCATACAACCAATACCGGATATTTTTCTGCCGGAATCCGAACAATATTTGGCCAAGAGTCTCGCGAGTGCACTGTCAGCGCGGCAGCCTACCGCGCAACTTGACCTACTTGTGGGCGCCGCCGACCTTGAAGCAATCAATTTCAATCGTGAGTTTTACACCATTACGTCTTTTTATAATTGTTTATTCATCTACCTATTTCTGACCAAGAGTTCCGATCGATAAAAAAAAACTTTGCATCGTTGTTGTGTATTATGCAATCGCATACGTCACCTACCACCATATTATTGGCCTACGACGACGTTGAAAATCCTCTACGTCCTACGTCGTTATTTAATTTCAAACTCTTCCCGTTGTTATAGATGAGGACTATGAGGAGCTCTCTCGACAAAGTTCACAGGCTGTTATGGATTACGCAACGAAGAAAACGATACCGCAAATATTACAAACCCTAAACACACAACAGAGTCCAATGGTCAGGTAGAGCATTCAATTAAACTACATAACTATCAGCTTCATGATCTAACGTCTCTCCTCTACCTACAGTTGACTGAGGCGGTGCTTTGGGAATTCTGGGGTGGTAATACACGCGGTGGAAGTACCCCCAAGGAAGGTCTGAGGTCAGTTGAGGGCCTGGCTCGGGCGCAGTCTTCTGCCCGCTGGGGCGCCGGTACCGCTCTACTGTCAGCGACGTTCGCACGGAGATTCTCGCGTCTCTACGTGTATCGATACAACCAGCCAGGTGTCGATCTTCGTGGACGACAATTTAACTTTACTGGTACGAAATTCACTTAAATTAAATAACCTACTAAAACAGTATTAAAAAAAAGTATCACTTTGTAAAAATGTAAAATGTACTTAAATAAAAATATAAAATAACTTTGTTTCAAAAGGAGCGGTGCATGGAACAGATTTGGTGACGCTTCTCGGGGACGCTATGCTCCTTCAAGTTTGTCGTCGACCCGCCACTCCAGCCGAACAACGCGTGTCGGCAGTTTTACGCAGACACTTCGTTAATTTTGTGAAGTTTGGGTTTGTATCTACAATATACCTACTGGGAATATATTTTTCATCTCCCACGCTCGGAAAGTTTGCTGTTACTAGTAACTTACGATCGTGTAAAGGCCAGATTTAAACTATCTGCATTTTAGTGCGCTTCGAAATTTGAACGCGGCGCCGGGAAAGTCTTTCCCGCGCCCTATGGTGTTGAAAAAGAAAAAAACACTGGCCGTTTAAGTAGATGCCAGATCCCGACGGAAAAAAGATCCTCATTCATAGTTCGTTTACACGCGTACTTCAGCGAAAGTGATTGTTCGTGCCCATTCTCTATACAAAACTGTGAATGTAAATGGGGCATAAGCATCTTTTAAAAAGGTAAAGTCACGGAATAGAACATTCAGAAACGCGGTTTCTTCTTATAGTCTTTTCAATATTTTGTACACATATTTATTTTATAATACCAGTAAATAAAAAAAAATGCTTCGCTTCTGTTTTATCAAAAAGATAATTATATTTTGGTTTGTTAAATACATTTTTTCAAACGATATTATCAATTTAATTTTTTATCTCCTAGAAATATTTAATTTCTATGGTAAAAGTTCAGAATGCACCCGGAAAAAAAAAACATTCTTTTATTTACATTATTTTTGTGTCTGGATAAATAAACTTCAGGAAATTATTAATAAAACGAATGGTTTTAATACCAACCAAGCTCAAAACTTTAGTGCGGCAGCCGTAACTACAGTAAAATATGCTTTTAAAAGGAACTTATTTGACTCACCTGTTTTGCCTGTAAGTAGTTGTCTAGAGAGTTTTTCCCGCTTGGCTAACAAACTCATTTCCTCGCTTCTGTGAGATGAAAAGTTTTGTGTTTCGCACGAATGCAACATTATTTGCGTCTCGTGCTTCTGAATACCTCGCTACGCTCAGGTTTCTTTTTTTGAACCACTCGCTACGCTCGTGGCTCAATTTTAGAAACCTTCGCTAGCTCGGTTTTCAATACAAGCACTCGCCGCAAACAATAATTTTGCATTCTTGCATAACAAATAACTATTGAAGAGAGTACCTCTAACACTTCTACGGTTACAGAAAGTGTAACCGCACCTTAGGGTTATTTGTACACACGACAGCACGTCACAGTCTGTACACTTTTGTTGAAAAGTCGCCCATAACGCAACCGAGTAGAGTGCTAGCGTGTAAAGGTCGACGTGCTGTCGTGTGTACCACATTGGTACACACAACTTGATACTCACCATAGCATCGCATTATTAGACATCCTTTCCATCTACATTTGTATTTTTTTTGTGTGTGCTTCAGTTCTCCCGCGCCTGAAAGCGAGTGGCCCCGGTACAGAGCCGGCGGGGCCTACGTGCACAATATTGACGACGCCGCGTGCGAACACACTACCGACCGCCACGTGGCCTTCTGGCTGCAGTACCTGCCTCGTCTGGCCACCTTGGAGGCGGCACCTGAGCGGACGGAGCAGCTGTCTTCCAGCGGTGGTAAAGTTGCCAACTTCTTCTTGCACACATTGCCCAAAAGTGGTGATCCGACTGCGATTGAGCAGATTTGTCGACCTTCCTCGCTTCAGCCAGTTTGAAGAATGGGTTTAGGAACGAGAACGCACTGAACATACCTACCTGCTTAGAGAATAACCCTCAGTGGTGGCTCTGCGGCAAAGCACCACACTCATTTACACCAAGGCTCCCCAACACTCTTCGCTTCATAATAATATGACCCGAGCCGAAGCTACACGAAGTAGTACAAAAAAAAAATTCCTAACAATAGTACGTACCAACAGGTGAGGGTCGTCTCCGCGGCGGCGTATTCGCGCTGTGCGGCGTCTCGACGCTGCTGCTGCTACTTCTGTGCGCGTGCGCCGCAATGTTGCGCGCCCATCGCCGGCGACGCGCGACCGACTCCTACGATACCAACTGACGCTGTACAAGTTCATCCTTATTTTAAAATAAACAACTACCTAACTAAGTTAGCGGTATTTTATTAGCAAAAAGACAAAAAACGAATGGAAAAAGTAATAGGTAGAGATAGGGTAGAGATGGTCTTTATGCGGGCGCGCGCGACGCGCGGATTGGCGCTCAGTTTAGAAATAAATCCGTTGTTTTTATATTATAGACAGATTATAAAACATAAAAACGAAGGCCCTTTTTCGTACGAAAACAAGAAAAGTCGGGAGGAGAAAATAAATCGCCGGATTGTTTTACCAAAATGTAAGAACTTCCGGATCCGCCGTCCGCATAATTTCACAGACAACACTTCAATATTATTATTCGATTCGATTTCGATTCTCGGCAACACATCGAGTCCCTCACTAAAACTTTTTTTTTTCTGAAATTCCTCTAAGTTGGTAGCACTGACAAGGAAGGGCAAGACGGAGGAAATTCGGAATTATAGTTTTTTAGTTTCGTAAAAAAGCCTTTTTGCTAATAGTTTCTACTGATTTCTAACATGGAAGACAAGATAAAGGCATCGCAATCTAACGATGTGCAAAAAAATAATGAGCCGGATAAACAACCAAAGAAGAAAAAAGATAAGAAAAAGCGGAGCGGAGGTGATGGTGATCACGACGGGTCGGCGGCAACCAGTGCAGTGTCGGTTCCTAATACAGGTGATATTCAGCAAAACATTTCACTAAAGGATCTAAAAATGGCAATGGAGGTGCTAAATCTGCAGCAGAAGCCTGCTAAAACCACTGAGGAGGCTTTGCACAAGTCTTACCAGTTTTGGTCAACCCAACCTGTGCCAAAATTAGACGAAAAAATTTTAGCTAATGAACCTATTGAAGCTCCTAAGACGGTGGAAGAAATAAGACAAGAGCCTTACACTCTGCCGGATGAATTCCAATGGGACACTCTTAACCTCAATGAGCCTCTAGTCTTGAAGGAACTCTACACCCTACTAAACGAAAACTACGTGGAAGACGATGACTGCATGTTTCGCTTTGATTATCAAACTGACTTCTTGAAGTGGGCTCTTCAGCCTCCCGGCTGGAGGATGGAGTGGCACTGTGGTGTGAGAGTAGCCAAGTCTGGCCGATTGGTGGGATTCATTTCAGCCATTCCAGCTCAGTTGCGGATCTACGATCATGTCCAGACCGTGGTGGAAATAAATTTTCTCTGTGTGCATAAAAAACTTCGTTCAAAGAGGGTTGCACCAGTCTTGATTCGAGAAATAACTCGGAGAGTTAACTTGACTGGAATTTTCCAGGGTGTTTACACTGCTGGGATTGTACTGCCTAAACCTGTAGCCACCTGCCGATACTGGCATAGATCACTCAACCCTAAAAAACTCATTGACATTAAATTCAGTCATTTGTCAAGGCACATGACCATGCAGAGAACGCTGAAGCTTTTTAAACTGCCAGATTTACCGAAGACCCCTGGATTCCGCAAAATGGAACTAGGTGATAGTGAAAGAGTGGTAAAACTTTTGAATGAGTACTTGAAAAAATTTGATTTGGCACCAATATTTTCGGAGGAGGATTTCAAGCATTGGTTTGCCCCGCAGGCGGGGATCATTGATGGATTTGTTGTTGAAACCCCTGATGGCAATATAACTGACTTTGTCAGCTACTACACTCTGCCTTCTACTGTGGTATACCATCCTGTACATAAGATGTTGAAAGCTGCATACTCCTTCTACAATGTATCTACCAAGACACCATGGGTTGAGTTGATGCTTGATGCTTTAATAACAGCCAAGAACTCAGGATTTGATGTATTCAATGCCTTGGATTTAATGGATAATAAAGAGTTTCTAGAACGGTTGAAGTTTGGCATTGGTGATGGAAATTTACAGTACTACTTGTACAATTGGAGATGCCCGAGCATGCCTGCCAATAAAGTTGGCTTAGTCCTACAATAAGTTAATACAAACAAATCTATTGATGGCACATGTACATGTTTGTGATTGGAGTATGGTCCTTTGTTTTGTTTTTATGTTAAAGGAAGTGTATTGGTTGGAAATATAGCTTTATAAAATTATAGTGAAGTTTTATTTTATTAATTGATAGTACACCAGCACTGGATGAATTCAGTAGAGGTAGTCACACAGTGCTGCTGGTTAGTTTTATGTAAAAATCTTGCAAGCGCGTATATCCCGGGATTTCAAGACAAAAGAATCTAAACTAAACACCACTGCTGAATGCATTGTTGATTTTAGGGATTAAATAACTTTCTACTTTACCAGACAGACAACTCTAAAATCTATTTTTTTTACATCAATTTTATTGACCATTATCACAGCCTTCTTTAGTATATTAGCAAGATTCAATGAAGAAAGATGGTGCCTCTGCTAACCCCTGAAATACGCAACCGCAGCGCTCTATCTAACGAACTCTCATCTAGCATGACAATTAAATATTTTTTCTTTTGGCAACTCTGGGTGACAAAGTCGATTGCTCTGTGAAGAGGTCAAATAAAGCGAAAAAAAAAGTGTCAAAGTTCTAGTCTGTGTGTCAACCACAGTTGTCAAAAGGTGTTCTGTGGTGTCAAACAACAAAAAAGGCAGCGAAGTGAGAGTTGTGGTTTTATTTTATTGCTGTGTTTTATTGTTGTTTGTTTGTGTGATTTAGTTACGAATTCAGCGATTATTTGTGGAACAATTCTGTTACATACGTGATTACGTATTTGTACATAATCACTAAACTACATTGAATTTCAATCCTTCTTATAACCTAAGGCGAAAACGTAATCATGGCTTTAGCGTTACAAAGAAGAGCAAACGTAAGTATTTAATTAATTGCCTTGCCTTGGTACTAAGGAATGACAAGTCTGCATCGTTTGTGTTAATGCCCTTGGCCTCGTAACTCAAGAGAAGCAAGGATCCCTGCAGTGGTGAGGGCGGGAGCTGTATGTTCGAGTTAGTGGTTCCAAAATAATGGTTCCATCGCTGTATGCTTTCTTGACACTACGAAAGCACGATTAGCCCCCACCAGAAACTATAGCAACATACTAGATTATATTACTACCATATATTGTAATCGTAATTGTATATCTTCTAGGTCCGACTGCCACCTGAAGTCAATAGAGTCCTCTACATCAGAAACTTGCCGTATAAAATATCTGCAGAAGAGATGTACGACATATTTGGAAAGTATGGAGCTATACGCCAAATTCGAGTGTAAGTGTAATTTCTGTTGCCTTACCACCACTGGAGGTTTTGACTGAATGATCAAATTCTCACCTAAACAATTTTTGCTTATTACAGAGGGAACACACCGGAATCAAGAGGGACAGCATTTGTAGTGTATGAAGACATATTTGATGCTAAAAATGCCTGTGATCACTTGTCTGGTTTCAACGTTTGCAACAGATACTTGGTTGTGCTTTACTACAGATCCAACAAAGCCTTCAAAGGTATGGATATTGACAAGAAACAGGAGGAACTGGACACTTTGAAGAAGAAGTATGGGATATCATCAGAAGAGCTTCGGAAATAATTAACATGTTTTTTCATTCTGTACTTACTAAAATAATATAAAGTTAATGACTGTACCATTCAACATACAATAATTAATAAAAAAAATATGACAAAAAATACCAACTGCAATTTAGGAGACCCCTTCAGGACCGTGGGAACTCGGCGATGGGCAAGCGCGTGAAACACTGTTTTCTATAGCTGTTTCACCCAGAGCGAGACGGGGCGCGGGAAAAGTGGAGGCAATGTGGCTGTATGAGTCAATGTGTGTTCGTGTCCTTTCGCGAGTATGTAGTTGTAATTATAACGTAATAGATCTATTTTCCCAAATTTTTTCGTAGTTCCGCTGCCATTTCTGCATTTTATTAGCTATTTCAAAAATCTTTTTTTTTTCTGACAAGTACAATACATTATTGATGTTCCCAAGGTAGTTCGACTCCAATAGACAGTGTAATAATGTAAGTAAATAACAGGTGAAAGTAACACCTTTTTCGACGCGAAAAACGCATCGCTCTAATTTCTTTCAGGCTATTTTTTTTTGTATAAAAACTATTTGCAAACCTCCGTATTGGTCATCTACTGATATAAACCAAGTTTCAGTAAAATCCAGCCTATAGTTTAGAAATTAAACCGGAACTACGTTTGTTTGGGAAATCGCTGCTTCAGGGCGTTCTTAATGTAGACTATTGATGGAATGTTTCAAAATCTAAAGCCGGGACAAGAAATGTGTCTCGTTTGCAAATATCCGTATGTAGTTGAAGACGCCTGTCCTTTGATGATCGGACAAAAACCGACCTACGCGGATCGGGCCGTTTCAGAGTGGCGTGTCGAGACTGCAAATCATTTATTTACTCATCCACATTGTGCTATCATGATACGCGTTACTAATTTGTGGAGAAGCGGGAAGCATAAAGGAGGATCTTATAAATCGTATGACTAGCAATTCATTAAATAATAGAACGTTTTTGACTGGATAACATTTATTGCTCAAAAGCCTTGCGATACAATGTGTAATTTTTTTTAATGAACATACATAACAAAAAACAGAAAGAGTTCTTCTAAACTCGTCTTAATCTCTGTGGAACTCTTTGAGAGTGCATGTTCTCTAATCTTCGAACATTTTCATTGGCACAATAGAAATAACTAAAAAGGTTAAAAAGCAGCTAACATTTTTCAATATTTATGAATAAAATTGTCTCTACACTAGCAAGTTTAAAAGTTTATTTACTAGCCCTCTGTTAAAAGCAAGAAAAGAAGTCAGGAATGTCAATTTTACTTTTCAGTACCTATTGAAATAATTTTCTTTCCTTGCGAAACTTACATTTACCTTTTTCAGTCTACTGACAACAACTATATTAGGTCAAAAAATAGATAAATATAACTGTGCCAGTTACAGTGGACAAGGTGCTGCCTGCAATAATTACTTAGAAATAGTCACACTTAACACCTAGGAGTATTTATGTAATTGGGAAAAGTACTATGCTTATAACTACCAATAACATAAGTAACATAATTACGTTGCATAACATAGAATAAACATAACAGAAAGCAAAAACGTAACATGCTAGTTTAATGTATGCGAATAAACAATGGTGATCCACTGGGATAAGTCCTTTAAAATGGTGCTTTAGGGTTGCGGGGCAGACGCAAGGCGAGCTCTGCCCTCGGCGACCAGTTGCTTGTTGAGATAGACATCTTCGTCCGTGGAAGTGTCGATGAGGTCAAGCGTGAGGAGCGGCTCGCTAGGGTTGAGGGGATCGCGGCCCACATCCTTGCAGATGCCGACGAACTGCTGCTCCACGCACAGCTCGTTGAACCTGATGCAGTCCTCCACCGTCCAGTCTTGGTGCAGCGGCAACACGTCTGGGGACAAAATGACAACATATACCAAGATAATCTGTTTTTGAATCCTTCCTAAACTTTTTGAACAACAGCTGAACAACTTTTTTTTTATATTTGAAAATGCACGAAAAAAGTCACGAGGTATATGTACCTGAGAAGGACTATAATCCTGAAGCCATTGCCAAGCAGTGTGGGACACCAACACAGGCTGAATAAAAGTATAGAAAACACCAGTGCCGGATTAACGCAGCGCAGGGCCTGTAGCAAATTCTATCAAGGGGCCCTTGGTTTTCTTTATAAGATTATCAATTTATGGTATGAAATAAGACAAAACTGTTACGAAAAACTTTCCTGGATTTAATCTCAATTTAAAATGTTCCATCCATTATCGGCCCCATGACGCGCGCGACTTCGTTTTTAGCCAAAAAAACGCATCCAAAAAGAAGATTTTTTTTTTTCATTGGCGGTGCTAGTTGTGCCTATTGTATTCACTATATCAATGTCTGAAACTGCAAATGTCGTTTGTACAAAAAATTTGAAAACCCGTAATAATAAAATCTAAATAGATTATTTTTTCGGTCGGAAAGCGCGCGGGGCCCCCAAATGTGCGGGTCCCGTAGCATATGCTACTCCTGCTATATGGCTAATCCGGCACTGGAAAACTTGGTAATCACCATAGAGGCGCGCCTTGATCGCCTGCTGCGGCAGCGAGCGCGCCAGCGGCACGGCCGCAGGCACCGGTCGCAGCGACTTGGTCGCGAACAGCGCGAGGTCGCCGAAGTCGCAGAAGTACCCCGACACCATCTCCGATGAGACCACGCCCGCTATTATGACCCTGGAACAAAGCGTACAACAGATTGACGATGCCCTTTCTGTGCATCGAAGCTAAATAAATATGCGGTCTTTACGGCGTTCTTCAAGTTTTCAAGTCCTATCATATCATTATAGTCGCGTCATAATAACTAAGCATGTTCTATGATGCTGGCGCCCACAGCGATTATTATTTTACAAACTCAATAAAATGTGTAATATAAATTAAATAATGTATTTGCGGGACTTCGTACCATATGCGTATTGCCTAGCCTAGACTAGCATATTGAATGAATAAAGTAGATTTTTTATGTTAACAGTTAAATTGAGCCTTGCAAGTTTTCTAATGAATTGCTTTGTGTTATTACGACGTGTGTATAACAAGCTTATTTTATTTAATGTAGCCCGTACATGTCCCCACTAGCTGGGCAAAGGCCTTCTCTCAGACGGGCTCAATGCAGGTTGGCGATTTTTGCGTTGAGGGTATAATGCCTCATACGCTCAGGTTTCCTCACGATGTTTTCCATCACAGTCAGCGAGTGGTATTGCTACTACAAATTCACAAACAGGCTTTATATAACAGTTTTATTATAATAGAAGGAGCAACTTACCTATACCAAGAGTTGTCTTTATCATACAAGACAGTGTACAATTCTCCACTAGACGGATTTTCTGGTGCATCCGACTCGGATAATTTAGGACACTCGCTCTGCAGTGAGGCCATCATAGCTTGCAATGTGTGCCTGGTGCTGTTCGGCTGAACCTGTTGGCCACATTAACTGTTAGTCACTTAATTTTGATCTCTACAGGAAAGAGGATCGATTAACATCAAAAACTTTTTTTTATAATTTTAGCATTTTTTTCACTGATCGTACATTTTTTCCAAAATCTGTGAATTCAGTTCATAATATCTCCAAAAGTTATGGAAGGTCTCCTAAGAACTTTTTCCTGTAACTATAACGGTTAAGATACCTGCCCTTACTGCCCCGTCTCAAAAATCCACCTGTATAGTAATTAATCTTAGCTTATGAGACTTAAGCCACTAAATTATCTTAAAAAGACGCTCACTATGCACGATACATTCAGAATAAGTTTGTATGCTAATGTTATAAAAGTGTAAATGATTGCTTGAAAGGGGTTGCAATATAATCAAATTACTAGAATTAGGTGAGAGCTATCTACTCGTAACACAGCCAAATTCGTGTTGATATCCGGCGCTTATGCACTGTGAGGGTACTTGCCACAAAGTTCCAAGGGTTGGCGGCCATGGCGATGTGCACGTCGAAGCACTTGCCAGGCGCGGGGAGCGCGGGCGGCGGCAGCGCCCCGGCGGAGCCCGCGCCGTGCGGCCGCCGCAGCGCGCCCTCCTCCCCCGGCCCCCCCGCACCCCCCGCCCCGCCGCCCGTGCCCGTCGACGTGCTGCGGTAGATGCGCTCCTTCTTGCGCTGGAGCGCCTCCACGTGGTCCGTCGGCTCCGTCGACTCTTCGCTCGGCTTGCCGCTGCAGGAGACAAGGTTCGCGTGACATTATGGGTCGACGATATTGTGAAGACAGCGGGAAGACAAAGGACTAAGTACATCAGCTTTTGAAAAGGATGAATCGATGAGCTTGCCCTATACTTAGCAGTGAGCTTCTCTCATGGGCTGGAGATAAATTAGCACCTAAGTCACCTGCAACTTCATTCGTGTAGTGTGCTAACTAAATCTAACTACGAATCACTCACAGCTGCAGACAGTCGTACTCCATAGTAATAGCGTTGTTAACGGAGGCGAGTATGTTCTGCGGGCCGATGCGAACAAACAGCTCGACGGCGGGGAGAAGAGCAGCTATAAATCTTGATGCTGGTAAATAACTTACAGCTGCAGACAGTCGTACTCCATAGTGACGGCGTTGTTGACGGAGGCCAGTATGTTCTGCGGGCCGATGCGAACAAACAGCTCGACGGCGGGAGCGCCGGCCGCGGCGGCGGGGAGGGCGCGACAGAGTACCCGCGTGTTGAGGAGCAGTTCGCGCAGCCGTGACGTCATGTTGCTGGCCGCGCGCTCCGCCGGCCCTAGGCGGACTAGCATGGCCTGGGAAAAGACATTGGGATATTTTTTACTCGTTAAACAAGACCTCATCAATACAAACAACTTTTACAATAGGGCCAACTCTGCAATCTCACTGAATGCACCAAATACCTATGATATTTTTCGATATTCCAGGATTGGATTTATTATACGTTGCTTGGCTAGACGCACTGATGGTGCGAAATGGCGACCTCGGGAGGGGAAGATATTGGTTGAAAGACCACCAGCCAGATGGTCCGACGACATAGTCTAAGGAGCCGGAAAGCAGTGGTTGAGTCTGGCACAGGATCGTCAGCGGTGTCGTGAGAATGAAGAGGCCTTTACTCAGCAGCTAATTATAAAAACTGCTGATACGCGACGCGCAGCGTGCGAATAAATCGTACAAGGTTAAAATAAAAATTTGAAAATGGAAGATGCCCTCTGAACGGTAGTATGGTTTACTATGGAAGTACTATTAAAATCATTTCTAATCAGCTTACCTACATAGGATAAGATTTCCTTACCTGATGCGGGAAAGCATTGAGAGCAGATGAGAAGGCAGCCAGGGGAACCAGAGATGAGAGTGGCGCGCGCAAGATCAGCCCACTGTCTACCAGCTGAGTCCTCACTGTGCCTTCGCCGTCCAAGCCGCTTATTATTGTGCACCGGACCCTAGGAAACCAAGTTAATTATTAGTAAATTTAAATGTTAAATCTACACCGTGCAATTTTAGTGGTTTTAAAGCCGAAGGTATTTAGTTGCACTCGTAATTCTGAGCCAGATTCCAAAATTTTTCTTCAAAACGAGCGAAAAAAAAAACACTTCCCAATACAAACGGCTATCGCCAATCGACACCATTTGTATGGAGAAGTGAATTTTTTTTTCGCGCGTTTTGGAATGAAATTTCGTAATTTGGCTCAGAATCACCAGTGCAACTAAATACCTTCGGCTTTAAAACCACTAAAATTGCACGAAGTATAGACTGACTGAAGTTCTACATATAATCGTCTAGCTAGAGTTTATTTGACCGATTTATGGTCCATGTTTTCTAAGTTCTATCTACAAACATAGGGGCCCGGCTCGGTCAGAGGGTAGATAGTGTTCGTTAGTTAGTTACCAGTCTCCGTCGAGCGTGCGCACGATGTAGAGCGGGTGCGGCTGGTGCGCGGGCGGCGGCGGCGGCGGCGCGGGCGGCGAGGCGGGCAGCGGCCGGCGGTAGGGGCCCGGCTCGGTCAGCAGCGCCAGCGCTGAGCGCACGGTGGCGGCACCGCCCGCGCGCGCCACCCACACGCGACCCTCGTCCGTCACGCAGCCCACTTGCACCTCGCAAGGTTTCTGCAATGCGTTATAAACCAATCAAGCAAGTGGGGCAGTCCAACTCCACATAGCCAGAATGGAAAAGACCCGCGAGTCCTAGAATAGGGACCGTGGCAGAATACCAGGCCACGAGGCTGCGAGGCGTTGGGCGGATGACATCCGCGAACAGTCGAGCTACTACTAGGGCGTGCAGAACCGGTTCCGGTTCCAGATTTTTGATACCCGGTTCTGGGAGCAGTCGGAACCGGGTAACCCGGTTCTACCCGGTTCCGACCGATAAAACTGTAAGTTTCATAATAATCAAATAAATCACTGAATAACTGAAAGGATAGGCTGGATATGACATTATTAACAGGTATGAAATAAAAACTGGCATTGTTATCATGAAATAACAGGAATAATAAAGGAACTCCAAAAATATAATTATCTTATACAAAATCAGACTACACAGTCAGGATCAACAACTAACCACGTCTAAGCTCCTGTCACTTAGCGAGCTGCGTAAACGATTACAAATTTAGCCTGCTGAGGAGAATATCCTTTCAGGCACCACACTTTGTTAGCGGCATAGCTCTTAAATACGTATATACTCATAGGAATGGGGACTCAAGAAAGGCGGGCAGTACCTTAGGTTTAAGGACGTGCAGAAACGCCACATGAAAAGCTGTGCAATCGACCATTTGACATGGGAAGAGCAGGCTGAAGACCGAGCCGTGTGGCGGCATATAATCAAATTAAAAAAAAGTAAAACTAAGTGAAACCGTTAAATCCATATACAAATCAAACATCTCCGAGTTCGCGGCCAAACGAAGAGCTGCTCTTGATGCCAGACGTGATGAACTCAGATGTAGACCGCCAGCGGCCATACAGTATAACTACTCCGATGGAATTTTAACGTGTAGGTGCAACCGCAAGGAGGGATTGAACGGGATATTGAAAGGCGTATCAAAAAAGCTAGACGAGCCTTTACCCAACTAAAGGACATCTGGAAAAGTCCTAGCATTCTTAGAACCAAGAAGACCCGCTTATTCAACTGTATCACACAAGATCAAGGTCTTCGTCAACAACTGTCTAAGACGCATCTTACGAAGACACTGGCCCAATAACTGGTACCATCTCAAATGCCGAACTGTGGCAGATCACCAAACAAAACCCGTAGCCCAAGACATCAGGAACCGCAAATGGCGTTGGCTGGGATATACCCTGCGTAGACCCGATCACCACATCCCGAAAGTGGCTGGCGACTGGAAACCCGCCGGAGGCTCACGACGACCCGGAAGACCGTCCCAGGGGAAAAGATCCATTCTCTCTGAGACGAAAGAGAAGGGATCAACTTGGCCAGATCTACCCTCACTAGCTATGAATAGAGACAAATGGAAAGCCCTTGTGTCAGCCCCAGACTCCACGGAGGAGTAAAAGGATTAAAGAAGAAGAAGGTGAAACCGCCCTTTTACAGCCAAGATAGGCTACATATTAAGTCACATGACGGCAGATGACCGACGCCTTCCCCAGCCGCAACAGTCACCGTGACCGAATCCGGTCGGATGGAATCATCATCAAATAGTAATACCTACATATTATATGCTAGCAAAAGGTTGCTACAACAACTTCCACCATTTTCAAACATCGCCATTTCTATACTGATTGTTGTCTGCGTCTACGTGGTCTCGAACTTAAGGCCGTCGAGGCTGGGACAAGAATAACATCGATTTTGCCTACATTTCCCACCTCATCTGTGCTGATAACTTCATAATTTTCGTTCCTTGATAAGTGCTGTACGAGGTTGACAATACCCCTGCACTTATCATCGGAATTGGGCCGAGGAAATGCAGCTATTATTGCGGAATTAAGTAACTTTTTAGATTTTTATAAAGAACCGGGGGAACCGGGTATACTTTTTCGGAACCGGTTCTGCAGATACCTCGTCAGAACCGGGTATACCCGGGTATTTCGGAACCGGGTGGAACCGGGTGCATGCCCTAGCTACTACGACTGCATGCGAAAGGCAGCGAACTGCCAACATTAATCTAGGCTGTTACCGATGGTGATGTTAATGATGATAATAAACCTTTTCTCAAGCAGGGTGCCGAAAGATGGAGAACTTCGCACGTCTTTTCTGTGTGACTGACGCCTAACTAAACCATTGATGATGAAACTTGTTCCCTATGGGCAAGTTTGGATGATTTTAACAATTTTGTGCTGTAATCTCCTAGTTCAGGTCCCGCGCCGTGAAGAGTCATGCAAGGCAATTGTATAGTCTGCCTGATGGTAGTGGCCAGACTACATACTCGCGGGTGATGATGGAAGGTAAGTTCAAACGCACAGAGTTACGATGTGGTTTTTTCTACGGTTTATTTGCTGTTTCTCGCTGCTGCTTATTTTGTAACTAACTCTATGCTATGACAAACGCTACAAGGTAAACTAACATTGGTGCTGACAAAAGGCCACACAGGCGCGTTACTGCGTTTGCGTTATTGCGGTATCGGTTTTCAGTATATTTTGTATTAGGATCGCCATGGAGTTACACACTGCTGCGGTAATTACGCCGCAACGTTCCTGATACAAAATGTACTGATGACAGATATCGCAATAACGCATGCGGTACCACCGATCAGGCGCCTGTGTGGCGCCTGTGGGGAGCCTTAAAAACCTAAAACTAGAGCGTTAATGAGCTTAACGGTGCAAACCGTACAGCAAAGAGCCGTTTTCACGGCTGTCAAATTTAGCTTTTTCTGAATATATTATTAGTCTGTGTAAGCGAAATTTGACAGCCACATCCCGGTTCTTGTATGGCCAAGCCTATGAGCGCCACCTACTAAGGGCTTTGAATTCAGCTTTTTACTGTCAGTTGAAAACGGGCCATCGATGAGCTAAAGAAGTGTTCTAACCTGAGTGATGGAGAAGGCGCCCGCGATGCAGAAGTCGTGTATGATCTCCTTGTTCAGGTTGAGGTCCCTGGTGGTGGAGGTGTCGTAGAGCACGATGGAGACGGCTGGCTCGAGCGGGTCGTCGCGCGGGCCGGGCGCGGCCACCAGCACTTCGCCCAGCAGTCTACGCCGCACCAGCTCGGCCGCCGTCGCGCTCGCCGCCAGCTCCTCGGCGCCCTCCAGGCGGCAGAGGATCGCCTAACACAAATTGCCAGTTAGATAAACCTCCTTTTGGGCAGTTTTAACCCGCGACTTAGTTGGATCCACACATATTGACTTGTCTTTCCTGTGGGCTAGGTCCAAGCCTGCTCCATCTAAACTGTCCCAGGCACTGCAGCGCCGAGTGGTCTCTTCTCTCATCTAGTGTAAGTGAAGGTGCCACTGGACGCTGTATAAATCATCTTACTACGTAGATGAAAATTTCTTAGTTTTTTAGGTAGTCGAGTAGGTAGTCTAGGGACGCCATCGCTCTCGCCCCCAGGGTCCTGCGCGCTCTCCAACCAGCAGAAAATCACTTATGAGAAATTGCCTGAATTCAGTCGTCAATTCGTCAGGTATGGGGTGAACCACGATGCATCCATCACACATTTCTAAAATCCACCTGTCAATGGAGGTAATGGTAGAATAGCTAGAACACCGAATTCCCCATCACACCACTTCGAATGGACCACTGGAGTAGTGCGTCTGGCTTGACAGTCAGTGCCAAAAACTTAAAAGACAATTTAATGCGATTCTTCTTCAAGATCCAAACTCGCCATACCTAGTGGCTGACTGACCAAACACAGCCGATAAGCAAGCGAGACTGGCGCAATTTTCTACATCTTTCAGAAAGTATTAAGCCTTACTCACCTGTGCAGGTAGCTTTCTAAACTGTGGTTCTAAAATTTTAATTTTATTCAGGGAGACTATGTCGTCATCACCGTGATCGCCTAGGAATACTGTTGCAGATTCATCGCCTATTTCTAAAATTTTCGCGCGTTGCCAGCCGCCGTCTTCTAGGTTCACCACATACCTGAAAAACATACATATTCTCAGATAAATAAAGGTCCTACATAATGTTATTGAAAATTTGTCACAATACGCACCAAGCATTAATTAATATCATAGATCTTTCCACGGAGGTTCCGTAGCGGTCATAATGTTGGGCCATGTCTGCTAAAAGCGTCTCGAACGCATCCTACAATAAAAAAATTAAACATAAAAACCCTCATAAAGCGAGAACTTATTCATACATAATGCATGATTTTCGCTCCATAAACAGCTCCACCAACACGGAGAACAAGCTACCCAATTAGGTAGTTTAGAGAACTAACGTAAGCTTTGTTACGAAATAACAGCGACGCTATAAATTTAACAAAATATCGCGGAAGAAGTTACCCAAAGTCTAGAATTCTAGATACACTGTGGTCCGGTTTCTGAGTTGAGAATTTTGCTAAGCAAATGGGTAAGTATATAGTCCTGTCTTTGCCGATTTCTCACAAAAGAGCGTGACAGAGCGATACGTATGTGCTTAGTAAAATTCTCAACTCAGAAACCGGGCCTGTAACTAACGGACGTAGCGTGCTAGCGTGGCGAAGAACACGCAACAAGTATAACGACGAATGGACATTCTTCTATAAGTAATACATATTTGTTTGAGTCCATTATTACTTACACTGTACTGCGGGCCAATAATCCTGAGCCATATTTCGATAGTGGAATTCGCGACAGTGACGAATGCGTTCCAAAAGTTCTCTTCCGGAAACTTGAGCGGTGGCAGCTCACTGTCTATTGTGTCGTCCATACTAGCGATCGTGGAGTCACTAGATGGAGTTGATGACACCAGCTGCCGACCAACGTAAACATTATTACCCATACAATAGACGTATAAAGTTTAAGAATTTTAGATTTTGATAATGAACATAGTGAATGTAATGAAACTAATGAATGAACAAGCACTTGAACAGTTGAATAAATCTCTCTATGCTACAAGATTGAAAGTCAAACTATGTTTTGCGGTGGCGGTTGGTAAAACTTATGACTGCTTGAGCTGTAAACTCCCAGGCTCGCACAACTAAAGTTATGTTATTCTAATTTCATATTACATTGTATGAATCTTACCCAGTATGCAACCCCATCTTATGTTGTAAACAAACCTATCGAATTCGTAAGCATCGCAGGAGGACGAGCGGGCGAGAACCAAGCGTACGGGACGGGGGAGTGGCGCGTCCCACCAACCCATACAAAAAAAAAGAAAGCGTACGCCAAATTTTTATATGCAAAGTATTTTTTTTTTTAATTCAAAAACTAGATCATAATGGGCGAGCGAGTTACAATCTTACACAGCAAAATATAAAAATAGGAAGCAGTAAAAACCAAAGGTAACAAAACCAATTTTTTGGCTTGTAAGATAAGACTTGTATCCAGTGCCTTAGAAATAAGGACACTGGGTCTTCAGAGATGACACTCAGGATGCTGTTGCTGCTAGCCTCCACTCTGCAGAGCAAGGAATTTCACTTTTTTCGGATTATGGTGTCAAATTCCGTACCCGCCTCTGCAAACCTGCCTGATGCACTTGCGCTGCAGAAGCGGGGCAGCCTCAACAACAACCTGAATGCATTATTGTACTGGACCCGCAGAGCATACACCGTGGAATTTTAGTGGTTTTAAAGCCGAAGGTATTTAGTTGCAGTCGTGATTCTGAGCCAAATTCCAAAATTTTACTTCAAAACGAGCGAAAAAAAAAACACTTCCCAATACAAACGGCTAATGCCAATCGACACCATTTGTATGGAGAATTAATTTTTTTTTCGCGCGTTTATGAATTAAATTTTGTAATTTGGCTCAGAATCACCAGTGCAACAAAATACCTTCGGCTTTAAAACCACTAAAATTGCACGGAGTATAGCGACACTTTAGTATATCTCACCCAGAGGATTCATAGCTTGGCAAAAAGCTGCGAATGTAAATGCGAAGCGGTGGGCGGCGGCGCATTAAGCAGCATTCAGCCGAACTGGACCAAAAGGCGAAAGAACGTGCTTGACCTTTGTTATTGAATTTAGTGTATTTAGTGAGCGAAAAAAAAAACGGTTGGAGTTAAAGTGGAGACATCTCACAGATGGAGATGGAGGTGATGTCAATAAGTAGGTAAAATGGGTAGACTATCCTACTCCCTGTAGTGAACCCCTAGTAGAGCTAAGACTCACCAACCGCCACTGGTTTTGCATAACACAATAAATAATACAATCATTACTACGAGTACCTACATACATAAACATAGTAATAAAATATTCTGGATACAGCTTTACGTACCTCATTGTTGGGAAGAAGTACGGGTCCATTTGGATATCTCTCTATTTGAATACGGGGACAGTTTTCCAAAAGCTCTTGCCAGTTACTAGGTAAGTTTTCGCCGTATTTTTCTCTAAAAATAAAATGTATTGGGCACATGGATTTTGCACTTTAAACTCATAGGCATAGAAACTACGATTTAACAGCATGTATGAATTAGTCACAAACGGATGATCAATATAATTGGGGTATAGAATGTGCTGGCAGAGAATGTAATTCGATTGTTAGACAATAAATAAAATAATTAAAAAATTCTGAACCTCATCCATTACTTATTATTGAATTAAAAATGAAGATTTAACTGGAGTTTGAGCCTATATTTACACACACATTGACGACGATCTGAACTGCATTATTTTACATTGTTAAATGCATCAAAAACTATATAAAATGTCATTTTATGATTTTAAAATTAGGTAATTTGACAGTACTTTCGTTTCATGGATGGGTTTAAGTGAAGAGGGGTATTT
Organism: Zelleria hepariella; assembly: GCA_949319315.1. Lineage (NCBI taxonomy): Eukaryota > Metazoa > Arthropoda > Insecta > Lepidoptera > Yponomeutidae > Zelleria > Zelleria hepariella. Next base: position 8,316,090 of record OX439382.1, read on the forward strand.
TCCAAGGGTTTAGTGGTTGTGTCGTAAAGTTTGTATGTAAACCCCGCTCACCTGTATTTACACACACATTGACGACGATCTGAACTGCATTATTTTACATTGTTAAATGCATCAAAAACTATATAAAATGTCATTTTATGATTTTAAAATTAGGTAATTTGACAGTACTTTCGTTTCATGGATGGGTTTAAGTGAAGAGGCGTATTTTCCAAGGGTTTAGTGGTTGTGTCGTAAAGTTTGTATGTAAACCCCGCTCACCTGTAGAGATGCGGCACGGTGGTGACCCATATGCCGGCCTCGTGCTCGGCGACCAGGTCGGCGAGGCTCTCCAGAGCCTTGGCGCCGCTGGACGTGGGCAGGCCGGCCGACTCTGAGCTCTCGATGGCGGTCAGGAGCTTCACCGCCGCCACCTCCTTGGCCAACTCCTCGGAGGGAGACGAGTCCGGGTATGATGACGCGCTATACTGGGGCCCGACCTGCGAAAATGTTAGCATTCTGTTTCAAGGGCAGACGGAAAACTGGAAACTGATTTTTTGGCGACGAAAAAACTACTTCGTGCGATCATACACTTCTATAACGCTGACGCGAATTAGGCGTTAGCGGTATCTAATGAAAGTGTATGTAGATGCACACCTTAACGTTTTCTTTAGACGCTAAGTTATTTTTCTTGTCCTTGAAGACTTTAGCACGCCCTGTTCACTCCAGCAGTTCAGCAGCGCGCTGTTAGGGTCAACTGAACGATGGAATACAAAATGTGCAGTGCTTACGAAAGTTTAACTTTTAAGTGTTAAAACAATGGCATTGTTTAGCATTACATTGAAACCATATTCTGATAAAACTCACTGATCCAATGAAAGTCCTACAGATATAGTTTTAAGTTTATGGAGGTCCTACAGATATAGTCATATAGCACACTTTAACTTCAGGCATATCACGAGACACAAAAAGAAACCCATCTACACTTACTTTAACTGAGCAATCGTAGCTAACAGCACCCCTCTTTGGCTTGTGGTCGTGCACTTTATAGACCGGCGCTGGTAGTCCTAGCTTCTGACAGGTCCATTCTAGTTTGGCCACTGACGAGGTGGAATCTGGCGGCGGCTCTAGCTGATGCACGAGTGCTGCGTGGGTGGGCGGTTCACTACTCTCCTATAGTTTGGATAACACAAAACATAGTTTATCTATGTTATGTTAAATAAATTTCAGTCTATATTTTACGGTACATTGGATACACAGGTGTTGCTTAGACAAGAATATTGGCAAGTTGGATCTGCTATCTAGTATATTGGGTTGGACTATTTAAGATTTTTGGCCTTTTCTATGAAACAGATTGAAACCGACTTAAATAATTAGAAGTGGTATTAAGACGGAACGCGGGTAGCCGGCTGCTCCATACAAAAAATACAAAAAGGGAGACCTGTTTCCTCCCTGGATAATTATTTTAGAAAAAATATTAATTATTTAAATAAATTTTATTAAAATAATAAAAAAAGGAAAACATAGGGACATGGCAGAGGTAAATATAGATTGAATGGCATAAATATATTTTTTCTAAAACAATTATCCAGGGAGGAAACAGGTTTCCCCTTTTGTATGGAGTTGAGGTTACCCGCGTTCCCTCTTAATATTCTTACCAAGCACTCGTTAGTAACTGCTGGTAGTTGCAAAGGTATCAGATGGGGATCTGTATTCAATCGATCTCTCAGATTAGACAATCTTTGTGACGCTGACACCTTTGATTGTCTAACTCCATTTTCAGCTTCTAAACGAAGTAGTGGTTTTGGCTGCTGAAAGAACATATTTTTATTTTCAATTCGTTTAAACAAGCTGTTTTTAATGCAGTAGAATTCAGATAAACCCAGTTAAATAAAGTTGTATTTTTTCTAGTTTACAGCCATAACTTGCAAAAGTTATACAGGAACTGTAAGTATGAATGTTGCATAAGAATTTTGCGAGGTCAGTTTAAATAAAACCAACTGGTTTTACTGTAATAAGAAGCACTTCATAAGCATTTACCTCTTGCTTAGGTGGTGAGATAGTGTAATTGTTAGCAGGCTTTGACACTGGTTGAGGTGCTGAGATTGGTTTAGGGACGGGGACTGTGCCAGGGTACTCCGTCACTGTTTTTGTAGGTTTCGAGTACTGTGATACAGTTTTCGTTTCGTTCGGCTTAGAATATCCTGTAGTATATGGTCTAGTGTATCCTGTATACTGGAGCAAACATAGTAGAAACCGTAATTAATAACACTATTATAAATTTAAATGGAGCAGTTAAAGGATTTCTATTAGCTGAAGGATTACCTTGGTTGTATGGTTGTTGTTGTAGCCATACGCAGGAAACCCTTTGGCTCTATAGTACTGGTTGGAGTATTGGTTGCTGTAGCTGTTACTGTAATTGTTTGATGATACCGGTTTTCGCCAAGAGTCTTGTCTTTTTGGGAAACGGCTCTGAAAATCAAAACATAAAATTAATATTACCATTAAAATACTTAAAAAAAATATATAGGATTTTTTCTTACAGGCATGTGAAGTTTTGGCCCAGATTTTTTACTAGATTTCTGTTTAGCCACCATGGCAGCCAGGTGTTGAGTTTCCTGACTGGGGATGGCATCCACATACCATTCTCCATTTATTTGGTTTACTTTAAATACTGGGATCTCAAGAAAAAAATTTTCCAGTGTTGGATATCCTAGTTTCTTGAATGGAATCCATTCACCTTGCAGCTCTTTATAATCACCTAAAATAATACAATAGGGTTATCAACAAAAGGGAATAGAACTATCTCTACTTTTCACTTGATTGGATGGACTCTTTAATTAAATCCACAAATCCGAGTATTGTTTGACAGACATAACTGTCAAATTCTATAATAATGTTGCCCTTTTCTAGAATTTTACAGTTATTTATGTCAAACGATACTCTGGATTTGTGGAATCAATGAAGCAGGCCATAGAAAAAAGTGTGTCTCTGCTTGCCCCTCAAACAGACTGGCGTTTATAAATCTCTGTGTACTTAATGACAAATAGTTAGTAAGTAAGTAAGTAAGTAAAAAGTTTATTCACAAATAGACACAGTACAATGATACTTAAAACTTGATACTTACGGTTACATTGCTTGATAGTGAGTGCTCCCTTCACTGAAATAAGGGTTGCACGCACTGCCTGGATAACTTGTTCTTTATCGGCCATTGTTTACAGCTGGAATAATAGGGGATAGGATGTGATTTTCGGATTTTCCCATGACGTCAGATGTATGAAAATTATACAATGTTCAAAGTACTTAAGTACTTCTTACTACTAATAGATTGGTTAGGGAAGAAAAAAACCGGCCTAGTGCGAGTCGGGCTCGCGCACTAAGGGGTCCATACTGACATACAATAAACATTTTTTTTTTGTTCCTATAATATAATATATAACACTGTTTATAGGTTTTCCTGTAATAAAACGTGTTAGAAAATATCCTAACTCTATTTACAGGGTGTAACAAAAAAAAAAATATATATATAAAGTCACCAAGCTTATAATCCCCAACATGTGCATAATACGACCACATTTTATAGTTTACTGTTTTAGCTTGCAACTTTTCAGTTGGTCAAGTTGGGGATCTAGCATGGAGGGAAAATTATTTTTAGCTAACCGAAACAGATTTCAGTGAACTATGTATTACATAGCAAAGTGCAAGCAAAATTGCAGTATACTGCTGTGCTGCAGTGGGTATGTGCCGAATGCATTTATGACGTGTAAGAAAAGAGAAATCAAGTGTTTGTTTTTTGCCGTACTTACATCTTAATTCCTGTAATTGTAATGCTGGTATCAAAGGACTTTTTGCTGACATAAAATCATACTTTGTTATGTAGCAAAACAGGGTCTAAATATTTTTTTTGCACTACAAAATAGTCCGCCCGCAACTCCAAACAAGCACACAGAAAACAGACCACAGAACACATACAAACCAGGGTGACCAGATTTTAGCTAACTCGATTCGCCTAATTTGGTCTTCCGAGTAGCCTAAATCGCCTAATTTTTTTCTCGTTTATTTAGCCTAAATTGCCTAACTTTTTGAGCTTAGAAGCCCAAATGTAGACCAAAATAATAATAAAAACTAAAAAAAAGACAGTGTAAAGCAAAAAAAATATTTAAAAAATCTAATAATTTTCATTTGTTTTTTTTTTTATTCGGTCTCAAACTAAAATAATAACTTCCCGCAAATGTTCTCCGTCACCATCATCCTCCTTTCCACGAGCATATTACGTTTCGTTACAAGCATTTTAAGGAATAATCAAGGAATGGTTAAATAAATTTGCGATAATAGCCTAAATCGCCTAAATAAATGCGAAATAATCTTGAGATAGCCTAAATCGCCTGCTCCCATTTTTTTAAGTAGCCTAAATGGCTACTGGTCGCCGATTTCATTTTATGGTCGCCGTTTGACCCCCTGAGGTAGCCTAAATGGCGACAATTCGCCTAATCTGGTCACCCTGATACAAACTTGAAAGTTTTTTTTTTCAGACATAAAACAGTGTGACCATATTTAAATCATGAAACTTACCAAAGAGGCTGAAAACTTAAAGTATGTTTTATTGTATGTAAGTACCTACTTCGTATAGTATAAAGCGGTAAATATCGGCTTACGGCATCTTTATTGTTAATATGATAACAACATTAATCGATTGTTATGTCACCAGGGTCTCCGTTTCAGCTGGGACAAAATTTTTTGGTCGCATTTCTCAACCAGATATTTTGATGATTAGAAAGAATCTTCGATTCAGTTATTCGAAATTTTACTCGCAAGTGTCGAAGGTAATATCGAACTTTCTTGTTTACAATCCGATTTCGCTCAAGTTTAGAATGCACTATAACCCATGCCATTAAAGAAACGATACATAAATGACGGATAGACATGTGTAGGTAATGCTTGTAATATTACAAAAGACATATTACACAACGGTGTCATGAAATATTACACATTACACGAGAGAATAAAGCATGGCACATAGCATTTCATTACACTGTACGTACTGCAATGAAAGTGTGCTGAAATACCATGATGTCATGTTTCATGTCTGCAATGAAGAAATACCATGATGTCATGTTTCATGTCTGCAATGAAGAAATACCATGATGTCATGTTTCATGTCTGCAATGAAGAAATACCATGATGTCATGTTTCATGTCTGCAATGAAGAAATACCATGATGTCATGTTTCATGTCTGCAATGAAGAAATACCATGATGTCACGTGTCATGTTTGGTGACATGATATGAGGTAATATCACGCGGTATGAAATGTCATGAAATATTTCATGACTTCGAAGTGCACTGTTTCGCGCATGTCTAATGACGGACACTCTCGCGCCCTCTCTCTCGCTCTAATCATATCTCCGTCTATACTCACACGTAACGTTAGCAAAGTCATTAGGTAGTCCTGATTACCTATAGTCCGTTTCCAGGGCAGGCGGAAAAGCGATCATTAACCTTTGAGCGGATCACAGAAATAAACAACATTTTTTATGCCAAAGGTTTTTTTAATTTTTGACAAGTTTACTACGAACTGGCACATTAATGAGCGATGTTAAGGTGAAATGACACCAAAGTGGCGGAAAAAAAAACAGGTTGGTATGAGTATACATTAAGCATAGACTTCTAATTCTATGACATTAATGCCCGTTTTCACGAACCACCTCTAATTTTAAGACCTTTTAACAAAAAATATCTGGACTTCTGCAAGTCTAGGGGTTATGGATGAAGGACCATACGAATTCCACTCACAAGCTTTGAGTTGAGTTTGTATGGTCCTTCATCCATTACCCCTAGACTTGGAGAAGTCCAGATAACTTTCGTTAAAAGGTCTTTTAAAGTTAGGGGTAGTTGGTGAAAACGGGCATAAGTATATTAAACAGGGATGTCACGTTCATCAGTGTCAGTTTCACAATCGTTTTCTGATGATGAGGATGTACGATTGTACACACTTGCGCAGAAATCCCCACCAGTTTCGTCGAGCGCTCATAACTCGTGACGCTAGTAGCACGTTGAAACAGGTTTTTTATCTCTGACTGACCGGAACTCTCACCCCACCCCGTACCTAAAAACACGCTTCGATATCCAAACGATACAGAAATGTAAGGAGAGTGACGGAGTGCGACACGAATCGTTATATTTTTACGGTAGCATAGTACTTCGTATCAATGATCGCTTTTCCGCCTGCCCTGGAAACGGACTATAGTCACCTACGCATGGCTAATAAAACACGCCCAAATACGTCCGCCTCTTATTTATTTTTTAATGTTTGTCGAGTTATTTCAATATTGTAGTTTACGTTAAGTGTTGTTATTTGTTGAGGTTTGTATCATTTACTACGTTTTAATATTTTTGATCTTATTTTCATAAAGATTGTTGTTTAATCACAAACCCAACGTAGAACAATTACCTAATCAATAAAGAAAGCATCGTAAAACCATATTTCCTAACCAAACGTGTAAGAAAGTTTTAGGTATGAACCGAAACCGTATTTTCGTAACTTCTTTCTCAGACCTTACCATAGGTACCCGCCGCCATTTTCATATCGTTTCTCTATTGGCACGGCTTATACCTAAACTCGCAAAGTCACCTACTCTGTGAATAAACTAGTGTTGCCATCCACATCAACACGTCTAGCATGAATAAACGTAGTTTTGAATACTTTTGATGGGTTTCCAATATCCTCCTCTTCATTATGCACGCTAGAAGTGCTGCTGTAAAATGCTGTGCGGCCGACACCGAGGCGCTGAGCTAGTCGCTCACTACTAAAGCAGTGCTTTCACAGTTTCACATCTATGACCACCCCATTTTCCAACTTGATGAGAGCAAGCAATAAATGCACAGAAATGTCACCTACTCTGTGAATACACTAGTGTTGCCATCCACATCAGCACGTCTAGCATGAATAAACGTAGTTTTGATGGGTTGCGAATATCCTCCTCTTCATTAAGCATAGTACTAGAAGTACTGTAAAATGCTGTGCGTGCGTCCGACACAGAGGCGCTGGGCTAGTCGCTTGTAATATTGCTTTCACATCTATGACGGACAACCTATTTTCAAACTTGATGGAGAGCAAGCAATATAGCCAGTGGTCGAGTTCGATACGGACCTTCACGCTAGACATACATAACTTTAACTTTCAGCTTCTTTCCTCGTGGATCAAGTAGGTAGGTACATAGAACTTCTCACACTTTGCTAATAAAGTCTCAATGATAAAGTCCATTCTGGGCTAAGGCGGCGCCATATAAAACTCGACCGTACAGACTTACAAATCCTTTCTGAAGTCGCATTAGAAATCCCGGATCTCAGATCCCTTATTAGAAATTAATATATTTCTTTATGACAGATAACCGAGGGTGATGATAATAAATAAAACACTCGATTTAATATGAATATTCCACAGAATATATTGTAACAAGTATTACATTACAAAGGAATATTCAGTCTGCTCTTCTAGAGGACCAAGTTTACAATACTCGGTACATCCAGCATAGAGCTGACAAACAAAGTAAATAAAAGATACATATGCAGAGAACAAAAAGCCTAGTCCCTCTGAGACCGAAAACAAAAAGAAGAAAACTATAATATTTAAATGACAAAAAAAACTAAAACCAAACTTCCAAGTGAAAAATTAAGAGCCAGTAGCCAGATGTAGAAATGTTGAGTTATCTTTTTATTTTTGTGTGCGGATTACACTTTCAGTATATTAAAAATTCATACTCATTTGGAACAGTGCATTCCACTTTTTGTAATTTTACAATTTTTATTTGGTTTTTTTATATTTTTATGCTTTTATTAGTTATAATCGGGACTATAAACTCATATTGTCAAGATAAAAGAACTGCAAGATGTTTGAAGCAATAATTATGGCAGGTTGATAGTACTGGTTCTTAAACATTTTGGTTAAGTTGCAAGTCAACTCAACCAGCAGTTATCAAAAGCATTACTCCTTCTTGGTAGCTTGCTGTTTGGCCTGGTGAGCCTGCAAAACAGCAACTGCCTCGTCCACCTTTGCTTTGAGAGACTCTCCATGCTCCAGCATGTGGAGGAGCTCCGAGTTGTCAATCTCCAACAACATTCCAGTAATTTTACCTGCCAGATCTGGATGCATCCTTTGAATAAGAGGGAAAAGACGTTCACCCAGCATCTGCTTTTGCTCTTGAAGAGGGGCAGCTGCCAGCATAGAGGCTGTCAGCGGCTCCTGTCCTTGGATGTGGACAGCTGGTTGCGGGACCGGTGGATTGCGCATGTTTGCAGTATACTTGTAGCCAGCTGGACGCCCAGTCTGTGACACCATGGGGGCGCGGATGGACCCGCCAGCGGCCACACCTTGTTGGCCTGTGATAGGTCTGGCACCCAGAGAAGTTCTCATGGCAGTCTGGGCGGGGCCTCTCTGTGCTGGGCGGAAAGGCGCCTGCATGTTGGGGTATCCAGAAGCAGCAGACTGTGCATTGGGCCTGACGGGAGGCTGTGCAGTCCAGCGTGGCGAAGGTCTTATTTGGGTCATCTGGGCTGGGCCGTAGAATCGTTGGGCCGGTGGTAGAGTGGGCACAAAGTAGCCACCTGCTCCGCCGGGTTGGAAAATTTGACCCATTTGCTGCATACGCATGCTAGCCATTCTCTGCATGTATTGCGATGTCAGATGAGCTTTGCGATCTTCTTTGCGCTGAGCCAATGCAACATACAGTGGCTTAGTTCCAACAATGCGACCGTTCATTTCAGTCACAGCTTTAGTGGCTTCTTCAGGGGAAGAGAAACACACGAATCCAAAACCTTTACTGCGACCATCTTCCAACATCACCTGTGAAAAAGAAGTGGTAGTGAGCAATAGTGATGCTGGTGAAAAAAAAGTAGCTAGATACTTAGTATTAGATAGTAATAAGTATCTGATTTATATACTTTTTTTTACTTTAGATAATACTTTGACGTTCAATGTAAATAATTTATTTATGGCATATTGAATAAAAAAAATTGATTCTGATTCTATTAGTGAAACAATCATTATGAAACTATAAAAATAAATAGATCTGACAACTCACCTTAGCAGAAGTGATGGTGCCAAATGGAGCAAATTCTTTACGAAGTCGCTCATCATCAATAGTGTCATCCAAATTCTTGACATACAAGTTAACACCTTGATAGCGAGTCAGACGTTCAGACTTCAACTGTTCAAATTTACGTTTCAATTCTTTTTGACGCTCTGCTTTCTTTTGAGCACGTCCGACATACAATGGCTTGCCTTCTACAAGTTCCTTGCCATTCAGCTCAATGCAGGCTCTCTCTGCACAATCAGGATCCTCAAAGGCAACAAACCCAAAGCCTCTGGAGTGGCCATCATCCTTGTACATCACTTTATGGCTGGTTATACGGCCATACTTCTCAAACATGTCCTTAAGAGCCTCGTCAGAGAAGTCTTCACCAAAGTTCTTGACGTACACATTGGTGAACAGCTTGGCTCTCTCTCCAAGTTCCTTTTCGCGTTCCTTACGAGGGATAAATCTGCCAACGTAAACTTTCTTTCCATTCAACAACATGCCATTCACTTTGTCAATAGACTTGTTGGCTGCTTCTTCAGTTTCAAAATGGACAAATCCATATCCTTTAGAGGCCCCAGTCTCGTCCTGGGCGACCTTGCAGCTCAAGATGTTTCCAAATGCCGAGAAGGTGTCGTACATAGCCTTATTGTCAATTGTTTTATCAAGATTCTTGATGAAGACATTACCAACACCAGATTTACGCAAAGAGGGATCACGCTGGGACCACATGATCCTAATAGGTCTTCCTTTGATCATGTCGAAATTCATGGAGTCCAAAGCTCTTTCAGCTAAAACGAAAAGACAAAACCAATCATTAGTCTAGTAGAAACTACTTGCTATCATTAACTAAAGAGGTTGCTTACATTCCATTAATTAGTCATTGCCGTTGGAATGCAACAAAAATTTCAATTGCATGAAATGAATATTACATGATGATGTGTACCTACTGATAGTGTATTAGTACGTAAACTGCTGGCGTTTCGAATTATTAATCAGCCTAGTCGTTTCAACTAAACTTTAAAAAATTGACCTTGAACAAACAAGTAAAGCAACCTCCTAGAAAATAGGTAATTCGAACTACTCACCATCTGTAGGCTGCTGAAAATTCACGTAAGCGTAGCCCAGTGATCTGCGAGTTATCATATCGCGACAAACGCGAATGGAAAGAACGGGGCCAACCGTAGAAAATTTCTCAAACAACATGGCCTCAGTAATATCGGAGTGCAAGTCTCCGACATACAAGGATGCCATCGGATAATTTGGTGGACCGGGATTCATTTTGATAGTTTCACTTCGACCGTTTTATGTTAATCATTAACTTATCGTAGCAAATAGCAACTTCACTTTCTCTTTATGTCGACTATCGCATTCCTTAGACCACGTTGCACGCTTACGTACACTAACTTAAAATCGAGCGATTCCCGTTTGCTTTTTTGTTATTTTACTATTTTTTTGGATTTTTGTAGTTTTTGTGTTTTTTTTTTATTTTACAAGAATATTTCACGGAATTCTGAGGATTGTGTGACCTATATCGGAGGAAACACACAACCTCACGTGAACACACCTTGCTCACCAAAGGAAAAGGTGACGTTTGTGAAATGAAACAAAAAAGAAAGATGGCGTTTACAAGGGGATCGTTCCAAAATGACAACCGGAAGTAGAGAGTAACACAGAGTATCACGGACGGTCCCCGCCCCGTGCGTAGACATGCCGACATGCATAGCGTGAGTAAAAGCCGCGTTTTCACAGTCAAAGTAGGTAAATAAAACCAAATGAGCCATCCAAGAAAATAGACTCTTCTGATTGGTCGGTTCGCGTTTTCACAGTCAAACCTCGCGTCCAATAGGCGGATCGGGGCGGAGCGGGTCGCAACGCAAACATCCGCCTGCCTATATTTTGTATGGAAGTGCGTCCACTAGCGGCGGATCGGTGAGCGCCGGGCCGCAGCGCAATATTTTTGCCGGCGGTGCGACGCGCCCCGATGCGCGTAATGGACGCAGGAGCATGCTCGCGCATGCGAATGCGCGCGAGTGTTGCCATTTGTCGACCAGAATACAGTGGTTCGCTCCGAACTATGAACTCGCGACCCCAGTTACAGATGTGTAACTTTGCTTAAGCCATTCGCGCAGGTGCGCGCGCGCTTTGCATATAAACTATACAACGCCATATCTCGGCAACCCCTCAAACGATTTGGCTCATGTTCGAACTTAAAAATTCTTTTAATTTCGTTTACCCGCCTACCAAATTTCATAACGATCCGACCAAATTTACTCAAGTTATCGTCGAACGAACATTCATACATACAAACATACAAACATACATACGTAATATTTGTGAATCACTACAGATCGCAACTGTTTTGCCCACTTTCATCTATAATATACATAATATTATACAAATAACACTGGTTTTTATTTTTAATTACGAAGATAACATTGAATAAAAATTGCGTCACTTGGCGCATATTGGGACACGGCTGTCCCAAGGATTTCCAAAAAAACTACCTTACTTTTTATAGTTTTTATGATAAGTATAGTAAAATAAGACCAAAATGAATCTATTGATTCACTAAAACTGCTACAATAACTTCCCATTCGATTTTGTGCGTGAAAGGGTTAAAGTGCATGAAATCCCTAATATAAAATAGTCTGTAATTTTGGTATGAATGAATGGGGTTGGCAATTTTTTTGCAGCCAAGGGCCACATAGAGCCAAAATGGCATAAAAGCGGACCGTACCTGAAAATATGGGTAGGTACAGTCGGCCACAGTCTCAGATACCCCTTTTTGTTCGATTGACGCCCTTATGCCGCGCGCGATAAGAGCTGCCATGGGGTATCTGAGATTGAGGCCGACCTTACTTAATACCCTATAATTATTTTACCCATAGTATATTCAAGTGAGATGAGCGCGCGTCAGCGCGCCCTAAATGTCAGTCTCAATCATACAAAATTATTTCAATCTATTGAAAATTTCTTAATCGACTAGGCATCAAAAAGTTACTATTTAGGCAATGTCACAAAAAGTCACAACGAGGGCTCAAAAGGTACAATTTGTGACTAGACAAAGTGGCAACACCAAAAAATCCGCCGAGCCGATGCTTCGATCCGCCGATGGACGCACGCACCCCAACCTCGATCCGCCGCATATGGACGTTATGCATAGGACGGAACACTTGGAATGGATGGGAAATAAAACAAAATGGCCGACCGATCAGAGGCGTCTATTTTCTTGGATGGCGCCCTTCGTCTTTTGTAATTTGACTGCGGGATACGCGGCTTTAATCGCCGGATTTGTCGCTGGTGATGGCGATAAGTACTAGGAAAATCTGCGTGTGAATGACAGACATGGTTGGTTCGCGGTTCGCGTGTGTCGTGTATGGCCGATGATGGATGGATTGGCGGCGGCGCAGGGCCCTTAGCCTGTAACACAATGGTGCCAAAATGGGCTTCCGGTTGACGGTTTTAATTATGATTTATTGATGCTGTCGGTCCAGTGTCGGTGTTTTTAATGTTATTGTAGCACAGCAAAGAATATTTTGAGTCTAATTCTAGAGGATTAGTTCGCTGGTTGTAGGAGGGCAACGAAAAAATCCCGGTTTTCTACCTAGGACGCCATTGATACGCCATTGTGTTACAGGCTAAGGCCCCAGAGCTTCACGGTTTGTGTGAAGCCTAGCGTCTATATGAGGCGGATCGGGGCGGGCCGGGCCGGGCCGCAACGCAACGCAACGTTGGGGCGCGTCCATCTAAGCCAGTGGCTCTTAACCTATGGTCCGCGGACCACCAGTGGTCCGCGAGGGCCTCTCTAGTGGTCCGCGGGAGGGTCCTGCAGTCTAGCGCACATACCGATAGTCGTCAATAAATTTTAATGTTGATTTTGAAAGTCATGTTTGAATAAGTTCCCAATGAATAAAATAACTAAAATTTTCGTGCGCGCTAGCGCGCGCTCTTACTCTCTATTGGAAAATATTTTTGACCTCCAAAGATCCGCGTAACTGCAAATCGCGCCAAGGAATTACCGAATGCGCCAGATTTTGACAGGATAATACAATAAATAGCCTATACGTAACCTGCGGCAGGCTCCGATGTAAAGTTGCGGTCTTCAGTTCAATACGCAAAAAATAATAAATTGTATTAGTATCAAAACCCTTATTAATCGAGTAATCAGTGCTCACTCATAGTATAATGTCGTTAGCCCATGTCAAACCGCACGTAGACTATTTAGGTTAAAATGGGTAAATTTTCAAATGCGCTACGCGCGTGTTTTCTATTCAAAACAAAGGAATTCTCCTTTATGAAATTTAAGACTTAAATAAGTAAATTTTCATTATGTAGTCATCATGTTCTTCGATTGACTGGCCTGGTCTGCGCACTTCGCTTAGTCCCAATATATCCCATTTCAGGTCTTTCAGCGCTACTTCCAACTCTGATAGTGATTCAGGAGTTCTTAGGGTCCTAGTATTGAGAGATGATATATATATTTTATTGTTTTTTGTTTTTTCTAGTTGTTTGCTATTTTTTGTTAGAGGGTAGTGGTCTGATCTTCCCGCGGCGACCACCCGTGGTGGGAAGGTTTTTTGATTAGTTTGTTTTTGGTTATTATGTTTTTTCTGTATTTGTTTGGTTAAGCCGGTTTTTGTTGTTTTTGTTTTGTGGAGTTTCATACGAGTGTTTGTTAGTTTTTGGACGTTTCCGAAGCGTCAGTAGAAGTAGAAGTAGATCTATCTTTTCCCATATATTGGAGTATGTTTGGTTTTAATATTTCTTTTTGACCAGTAGTGTTTGTTTTGTTTGGTGGGTTTCCGAGATTATTAGACCAGGCCAGTCAATCGAAGAACATGATGACTACATAATGTTTCACAAAGGTGAGATCGGAGGCCAAAGAGGAGTTGGATTCATGGTTAAATCCCATTTAAAAAACTTCATAGAGGACTTCATCGGTGTCACAGAAAGAATAGTAATACTACGCATAAAAATGCCCAGTTTTAAAAAAATATGGACAATCGTACAAATCTATGCGCCAACCGAACAGGCTGATGAACAAGAACACAAATCCTTCTACAACACACTATCTCAAACAATACACGAATATTCTAATGATGTAATCATCTTAATGGGGGATTTCAATGCGCAAGTAGGTGCCAGACAAAACAAAGACGAATATGTACTGGGAGAATTCGGCCATGGAAAGAGAAGTACTAGTGGTCAACGGTTAATAGATCTCCTCCTGGAACATAACCTCACTGTCATGAACAGCATGTTCAGAAAGAACAAAAACAATAAGTGGACCTGGGTTTCGCCGGATGGAAAATATCGAAACGAAATAGATTATGTCATAAGTAGCCACCCAAAATTGTTCACGGATGCAACAGTAATATCAAGACTAAACTTCAACACCAATCACCGCATGGTTAGAGCATCACTTAAAATGACGCCACCCAAGGTACACAGAAAGCACACTTCCATGATCAGTAGAGCCTGTATCGCAGAAAGCAAGGAATCAACAACATCATATCCACCAGCAACTCGGACCAGCGAAACTGAAGAAATAGAAGGACTGGACATTAAAAACAAATACAACAAACTCCAAAACCAACTTAGCAACAACACAACTAGAAATGATAAGAAACAAAAATACGTCTTAAGCGATTCTACCATGCAGTTTATAAATAAAAGAAAGAATCTTCTTACCTACAAAAAAGATAAACAGAACATGAAGGAAATAACAGAGCTAAGCAAGAAAATAAGAGAAGGAATACGCAAGGATAGGAAAGCCAACAGAATGCAAACACTAGAAAAACATATAATTGCAACAGGCGGAACGAAAAAAGCTCTTAAAGAACTACGCGAAACTACTTCGTGGATACCAAATTTGAAAAATAAAGAAAATAACATCTCAAACCGCAAAAGTATTATAAGAACAGCGTCCGAATTCTACCAGAAACTTTACTCCGACCCAATGAACAGAGAAAATAAAAAGTGCGAAGTGACAACATGCAATCCAAGTCCAGAACCAGAAATACTCCCAAACGAAGTAAGGAAAGCTATACTAAGCCAAAAGTCTGACAAAGCACCTGGTCCAGACAAGATCACGAATGAATTACTTAAAGGGACCCTTAACGAACTCGTGCCCATCTTAACAGAGATCTTCAATGACATCCTAACATCAGGACAGATCCCCGAACAATGGAAAACATCGCACATAATTCTTATATATAAAAAAGGGTCAAAAGAAGACTTATCGAACTATAGACCAATAAGCTTGATGTCTAACATATATAAGGTATTTTCCAAGATAATACTGGATCGGATAAGCGTTACACTGGACGAAAACCAACCAATAGAACAGGCCGGTTTCAGGAAAAACTTTGCTACTATAGATCATATACACACAGTCAAACAAATTATAGAAAAGTACAATGAATATAATAAACCAGTGTATATGGCCTTCATAGACTATACTAAGGCTTTCGACAGTATTAAACATGATGCGATATGGGAAAGCTTGGGAAAACAGGGAATACATGGAGCTTATATAAATATCCTAAAAACAATATATTCTGACAGCAAAGCAAGAATACAAATGGAAACAATCGGAGAAACTTTCAAAATAGAAAAAGGTGTCAGGCAAGGCGACCCGCTGTCTCCCAAGCTATTTTCTGCTGTGCTCGAAAACATATTCAGAAATCTCGAATGGAACGAATTTGGACTCAGTATAGATGGAAGAAGATTGCACCATCTTCGATTCGCTGACGATATAGTACTGTTTGAGGAAAATCCTCACAAGCTCGAAGAAATGATACAGGACCTAAGCAAAGAAAGTGAGAAGATCGGACTGGCTATGAACACAGACAAGACAAAGTTACTAACTAATTCAGAACCATACGAAATTACAAACAATAACCAAACTATCGAATATGTGGAAGAGTATATATATCTGGGACAAATAATCTCTCAAAGTGATCTAACTACCAAAGAAATAAAACGAAGAATAGCCAATGGATGGAAAAGATACTGGTCACTTAAGGAGATTATGAAAGCAACAGATTTCAGCAAAAGAATAAAGAGCAAAGTCTTCAACACCTGTATCCTCCCCTGTCTTATCTATGGATGCGAAACATGGGCACTCTCTAAGCAACACAGGGACATGCTAGAACACTGCCAAAGAGCCATGGAAAGGAGCATGCTGGGAATAAAGAGAATAGATAAGATAAGAAACACATACATAAGAAAAAGAACAGGAGTGACCGATATTCTCACAAAGATAGACCAAATGAAGTGGAGATGGACCGGTCATATGCTACGAAGTCCACACGATAAATGGAGCAAAATCGTAACGGAGTGGTACCCTAGAGACGGAAAACGAAACAGAGGTCGACAACGCAAAAGATGGGAGGACGAACTTAAATTAACAGTAGGCTGTAACTGGAGAAGAATTGCTAGAGATAGAAAACAGTGGAAATCGTTAGAGGAGGCCTTTGCCAAGAGGCACACCGAACTCCGGGACATACTATAACAAAACACTAAAGAAACATAACGAAGAAACAAAGAAAGTTACATACAAAACGGAGTCTCGGGATATAAAGGCTATATTATTATTATAAGTAAATTTTCAGCCGCGCTGGATGCGTTTGTTCAAATAATAGCTAAATAAATCTTCATCATATAATTAAAAAGGGAAAAAACGGTGAATATTCGGGCGCGCTGCGCGCGCATTTTTCACGCATCTACTACACGCGCTAAGGAAAACTTGATTTTTAAGAGTTAAATCGTAAAATTTCGCCGCGCAGCGCCCGCTTTTACAAACAAATGAAATCTTGATGATATTGACGGAAGATTATCTGGCCATCTTGCGGCTTAAAAAGGGTCGGCGCATCGGCTCGGCGGATTTTTTGGTGTTGCCACTTTGTCTAGTCACAAATATTGTAACTTTTGAGCCCTCGTTGTGACTTTTTGTAACCCAAAAAACTTGTCGTAGACCAGAACACATAATCAGCTGAATTATTGTTGTTCTGCTGTTTACAATAATGAAAAGAAATACTATGTTATTGCCGCGAACGAAAAATCGCTGAACAAAAATAGCTCAAACATTTATAATAAATTGAAAAAATTCAATCGGGACAGGACTTGAACCCGCAACCTCTCGCATACCGTGCAGGCGCTCTACCAATTGAGCTACCGAGTCAAGTAACTGTCGATGTGAATTTTTTAAACTAGTCTCCGTCATCTGGACGGGGAGCGCCACCTGGTGTGATTAGTTTGCACTAATCCACACCACCCAACGTTAAATGTTTAAATTATTCCCTAGCACGGGTTAGTGCTTTAGAAAAAACAAAAAGTAAAAATAGCTCAGTTTAGCTACAAAATGTAAAAAACTGTGAAAATTTTGAATCTCCCGCCACGTTGCTATCGTCCACCCTTAAGGCTCGGTATAAGGCTAACTAGCGCCACCAATGTTAAAAAAATCATATCTTCCTTTAGAAGAAGTTTCTGAAAAAATCCTAAGATGAGCCTATGCGCCATGCTTTTCTAGATTTTTAAGTGTAGATAGGTACCCTCTTCGAAATTTACTTTTAAGCAAACAAATTTTCGATAACCGCCAAAAGCGGCCGTTTTTGGCGGTTATCGAAATTTTTTTAGCTTAAGACTAGAAATTGAATTGGGTACCTACACTTAAAAATCTAGAAAAGCATGGCGCATGAGCTCATCTTAGGATTTTGTCAGAAACTTCTTCTGAAGGGACATATGATTTTTTCAACATTGGTGGCGCTAGTTAGCCTTATACCGAGCCTTAAGGTTGGACGATACCAGCGTGGAGGGTAATTCAATTTTTTTACAGTTTTTTTTAATTTTGAAGCTAAACTTTACTGAGCTATTCGTACTGAGCGTTTGTTCAGCGATTTTTCGTTCACGCCAATAGCATAGAATTCTTTACATTATTACATATAAACAAGAACACCAATAATTCAGCCGATTATGTATTCTGGTCGACAAATGGCAACACTCACGTGCATTCGCATGCGCGAGGTCGCACCGCCGGCAAAAATATTGCGTTGCGGCCCGCCCCGCCCCGATCCGCGCTAGTGGACGCACTTCCATACAAAATATAGGCAGGCGGATTTTTCCGTTGCGGCCCGGCCCGCCCCGATCCGCCTAATGTACGCGAGGCTTGATAGTGTGTATGGCCGCTCCACTAGAAAGAATGCGTGAAAATAAAAGATTCGGATTATTTCGGATTAGATTTCTTGCACACAAAAGATAAATAATAATAATTACATTGGCCAACGCAAACGCGTTTCGGAACAAACCGGAAATATACTTTTTAATGCCGTTCAGCCACGCTCTGTGGTTACTTTGCTCTGTGTTCTGTTATCTGTGGTCGCAATTTGACGTATCTCTCCAGTTTCTTGGTCTGTGCTCTTTTTGATTTCCAACTTGTATTGAGCCACCGGTTAGTGTATTGAAAATCGAAATAAATTTAGTGAATCTTTCGACTAATCTTGTGATATTTGGATCTCGCAATTATAATTCACGCTGTGGCATCGTTATATGAACGTATTTCTTTGTTTTCCTTTCAGGTAAAGTTGTGGTTATTCCAAGATGGGTAAGGGGAATAATATGATACCCAATGGCCATTTCCATAAGGATTGGCAAAGGTTTGTGAAGACCTGGTTCAACCAACCGGCCAGGAGGCACCGCAGAAAGCAAAACAGAATAAAGAAGGCTAAAGCTATTGCTCCTCGTCCCGCTGCCGGGCCCCTACGGCCAGTGGTTCGTTGCCCCACTGTGCGCTATCACACCAAGGTTCGCGCTGGACGTGGATTCACTCTGCGTGAGATCAGGGTAAGGAGTGTTTATTTCGTTCTAATTTTCTGTCGTGACGTTTAGCCTTAGCAATAACATTTTAGAATTAAAACTTTAAGGTTACAATGTTTGTATTTATAGGCTGCTGGATTAAACGCTGCCTTCGCTAGAACCATCGGGATTGCTGTGGATCCCCGCAGGCGTAACAAATCTGTGGAATCTCTGCAAACAAATGTACAGAGGCTCAAGGAGTACAGAGCTCGCCTCATCCTCTTCCCCAAGGGCAAGAAGGTAATTTATTTTGTGTATAATAATAATGGCACTAAGCCGGTTCTATGTATACCTGTGCCATTAAAGAAACGATATATAAATGGCGGACACTCTCGCTTTAATCATATCTCCGTCTATACTCACATGTAACGTTAGCAAAGTCATTTTAGGCAGTCCTGATTAGTCACCTACGCTTGGCTAATAAAACACGCCAAAATACGTTCGCCTCTTATTGATTTTTTAATGTTTGTCGAGTTATTTCAATATTGTAGTTTACGTTAAGTGTTGTTATTTGTTGAGGTTTGTATTATTTACTATGTTTTAATATTTTTGATCTTATTTTCATAAAGATTGTTGTTTAATCACAAACCCAACATAGAACAATTACCTAAACAATAAAGAAAGCATCGTAAAACAATATTTCCTAACCAAAAATGTAAGAAAGTTTTAGGTATGAACCGAAATCGTATTTTCGTAACCTCTTTTTCAGACCTTACCATAGGTACCTGCCGCCATTTTCATATTGTTTCTCTATTGGCACGGCTTATACACACGACAGCACACTTGTTCAGAGTGTACACTTTTGTTGTAAAGTCGCCCTTAACATAACAGAGTAGAGTGTAAGGGTCGACATGCTGTCTTGTTTACATCAGGTTTTGTTGTAGTTTACTCTAATACCAGGGCCACTACTGCATATGATTCAATCATCAGGACTTGTTACTAACAAGTTGTTAGCGTTTGGGGGTTAGGTATCATTAAAATAAATACCTATATCCTAAAATGAAACCAAGTTCATAACTAAACATTTTTGTTGTCTGAAATTGGTTGCCCACCACTACAATTTGGTAGTCCAATATAATAAGCCCTTGAGTATGAGTACTTAACCTGATGTTCCCTCCTTTCGAATTCCAGACCCTGAAGGGTGAGGCCAACGAGGAGGAGCGCAAGCTGGCCACGCAGCTCCGTGGCCCGCTCATGCCGGTGCAGCAGTCTGCCCCCAAGTCCATAGCTCGGGCCATCACTGACGAAGAGAAGGACTTCAAGGCATACCAGTACCTCCGAGGCGTAAGTAGTTCTATTATCAGTTTTAATGTACTTGCAATACATGCCTCGAAAGAAGAGACTTGAGTTGAGACATCATGTGATAAGGTCTCAGCGCATGAATGGACAGGGCGGTAGAAAGAGTGCGGGAGGTGTCTCTTCTTTGGCATATTGTATACAAACTGTCCATTAACTCGAGAAATTAAATGGCAACAATTTTTCATAGTAAAGCCGACCACTTTTCGGATTTACTATGAAAAATTGATGCCATTTAATTTCTAGAGTTAATGGACAGTTTGTATATTGTTTCTGTACTTGCTTGTCATTTTCACATTTTGCAAAATTAATATATTTTAAAAATAAAACTGGTTCAGCCAAGACTGGACATCTACTGTTTCATGTATTACTCCAAACTAAAGTAGAAAATCATTCTTTTTCTTCTTCGCATTAGTCTTGCTAAAACACTATGGCCCGGTTTCTGAGTTCGAGAATTTCGTTAAGCAAATTGGTAAGTATCGTCCTGTCTCTGCAGATTTCTCACAAAAGAGGGTGACAGAGCGATACGTAAGTATGTGCTTCGTAAAATTCTCAACTCAGAAACCTGGCCTATAATGGCTTGACCGATTGAAATAGTTCTGTCTTTGTTTTATTTGGCTTAGTTCAGGGGTGGTTTAAATATGAAAAACAGAAAATCTTAAAAAACCTGAGAAAGGGTAAGGTGATATGAAGTTGACAGAGTCCACTTGTTATTCTATAAAAAAATAGTAATCAAAAGGTTCAAACATCTACAGCGTGCACTCTAAGTCGATAGCGGAACTTTAAGTAGGCTGTCTACTGATCAATACAAACAACTTGTACCAGGTGGCGAAAAAAATATCAGCTGTTTCATACATTTGGCGCAGTACGGAGTCGACCGTTTGTATGGAACAGCTGATATTTTTTTCGCTCCATTTCTTTCGCCACCTAGTACAAGTTGTTTGTAGTGATCAGTGGACAGCCTACTTAAAGTTCCGCTATCGACTTAGAGTGCACCCTGTACCACAAATGATAAATTAATTTTCATCTGTAATTTGGTACGAGTTCTAGCACCTTCTAACCCATTGTTTTCGTTGACAGGCGCGTTCCATCGCCAAGCTGGTTGGTATCCGGGCCAAGAGATTGAAGGATGCGGCTGAGAACCCTGATGATGTGACAAAGGCACCTACAGCAGTCAAAGAAACTAAGCCTAAGAAGTGATTCCATCAATAAACACTTAAAATAATTTACATCTATTATTTTACCTTTCATCACCATCTTGAAAAAATGGTGTCCGTATTTATAATAAAAAAAAACTGAGCCCTGCTAAAAATCAACTTGCCGATTGATATAAATATTGTGTGTGGGACTTATTTTTAAACTTTCCCTTTCGCAAAAGAAGCGTGCTTAGCCTTGCCCTTTCTCATCATCAAACACATGTAAAATAAAAGCACATACAGATATAAAATTAAATCTTTGGCTAGTGTGCCTTGCCTTTCATGTAAGCTCGTAAGGTGGTTCACCACCAACTTATGGTGATAGTAAAATACTACCTACTGCAACAAGATTAAGCTGAAGGGTGCACTCCATGGATAGAGCATCATCAGTTTGTTCCCAATGTGAGAAGTGGGGCTTCGGTGGCAGTGTACCAAAATAAAAGTAATATTGTTAGCATGTAATTCATTTATTATTAATTTAATTTCTACAATGAACAGTAGTTTAAACATAATGCTACTCTCCCACCTGGGAACTTATGATGCTAGTTATATGCACAATACTTTAGAATAAAGGACAAAGTTAAACCGGGGCAGCAACTTCATCCGCTTTCTCCACATCAGCGTTTTCAACAGCATTATTTTCTATTTCTTCTCCATCAGTCACTGCAGTCTTTGATTTGTCGCTCTTGCGGAATTTGTCGTATCTGTAAAGGCAAAACAGCTATTATAATTTGCAAATCGCGTATCATTTTACTTTTTAAAATGTGCAGAGGTTGAATCTGTGCATTATTGGGAAGGCAAATTCACCAAACTGGCCGGAAAAGGCAGATGGTCATGCAGTGGGTTCTAATCAAGGGCTTGAGAGATACATTTTATAACAAAGACAGTCGAGGGGACTTCTAATTAGATTTATTATGCTGACCTTTTTATCGACGGCTAAGGCTGTGGCTATGGTCATAAAAGGGCACACTACGTCCAGCAAACGATCGGGAAGTGCCAGGACTTAGGACCTATGTGCGGTAGTTCATGCCGCCTCTGCTCGCGCTTCGGTACTTCGCGAGTGGCTCGTGGATGCCTTCACGAACAATAACAATAAAGTCACTATAGTCTTTACTACCTGCCAAGGTCCTCTTCATCGTCGCTGCCGTCGTTGCCCTCAGGGTCGACCTCCCGCAACAGGTCGCCGATGTCTTTGCCCACATCGTCCCACAGCTTGTCTTCACCTGTCAAAAACAATGATTTACCAGAGTGCCTGGATGCATACAATATTCGAAACGATAACACGCACTCATTCATTTACTGGGTACCTTCGACGCCAAGTGTCACGAAATACGCCTTTTTAGCTAGGCATTTGTTGTCAAAAATGACGAACAGCGAAATGGGTTGTCGGCGATCCTGTCAATTCCACACCAAGCCCGTCTTGGCATGGATTTGGGCTTTGTATAGCGAAACCTACTTTATTATTCATCATGTCATATTATCATACCTTCGTTTCCAGAAGCATTTGCCGCGTCCGTCCCGTTCTCTTGCTTTAATTCGAGAGGCTTTTCTGTATTTTTATCAGCGGATTCTTCATTTGCGCCGTCTTTCTCACCATCTGGAAATTCAAACAGACATTATTATCATTAGGTTGATTCATCAGTTCCTTTTGGGCTTCGCCGTAGTCTGGTAATAAATTATCCATATTATAACGGAAACAGACCGGAGATTAAATGGAAACTAATGAAAGAAAGAAAATACATTTATAAATTGACACAATACTCGAAACATAAAATCAAAACATGAACTAAAAGTAGGTAGATACACTCGGCCACATGCTAGGATACCCCTTTTTGTTCGATTTGCGCCCTTATGCCGCGCGCAGTATCAGTTAAGAACGTCCTCCATTGTTCTGACGACCGCGCAAGCTCATTAGGCGACGACAGTCGAAGTGCAGCCCCCTAATGTTGTGAAGTGCAGTGCGAGGTCAATAGAAATGAGACTTGACACACCACGTGGTTTGACTTGCGCAATAGACTATTTAACGGTAGCTTTAGCGGAAAAGTAGGAGGGCTAGAGTGCAGACCACCCTGCTAGATGGACGGATATTATTACCAAAGCTAAGAAAAAACACTTGCATGAGCTAATCCACATCGTGAGTGATAGAACTCAATGGAGAAGTCTACTCTCCACCACCTTCAAGTGATGGTCACGATCCTCAGCATTGAGGGAACGACTGGATGGATGGTTAGCGGTCTGAGGGCGGGGCGGGACCGGGCGTCATCAGGGCCGGGGAAAGAGTTCGTGGCGCGTATTGAACATGTTGTTTTATCACGAAGGCGGATGAGCCATACTTGCGTGTGTAAATTAATGTACATGCACATTGTCTTTGCGTGTGTCTTTGAATTTCGAATTTTAGAGTTACGCACACAACAGCGCGCGCCTATACGCCTTGCAACTACAAGTATGGCTCATCCGACTTCGTGAGATAAAACATCTGTTAGTGGCCGGTACATACCCTTGGTCTGATGCAGTTGCCGGTGGATGCGCTCGGCGTGCTTGCGGAGCGTGCGCGTGTCGCGGTGCTGCACGTAGCGCCCCAGGTGCAGGCGCAGGCGGCAGTGTCGGCGCAGAGCCTCCGCCTGCTCGGCGGCGCCGCCCGCGCGCGGCAAGTACACGCGGCACAGCTCGCAGTACCACACCTGGCGAATGACAGGTGATAGTCACATTGGTGTCAAAATTTATAAGCAGGAATCAGAATTCTTAGGCCGCAAATTCGGGGAGTAGTGGAACGTTCAAGCCTTGTATTGAGCGTACTTCAAACGATGTTAACACCCTCGCTGGTTCAAAAAAACATGTCGAATTTTATAGAACGTGGCGCCGTATCCGTAAGAAGTTAGATCCCTGGTTTATAAGGAATGTCAAAGCTTTGTATCGAAGGCCTGATTGAATGTGCAGTGACGTCAGAATGTTCTGCTGGATTAACATGACAGCTAGACTCGGCATTTGGTCTGCGCTCACCTTAGAAATAGCGTAAGAAATCGTAGACAAAAGCAGAGAGAGAAAGAGAGAGAGAGAGTATTCTAAGAAAAAAAATAAAAAAAAATAAAAAAATAGCCTACGCCTGCCAAGTTAGGGCCTCTAGTCATAAATAAAACACGAAAAAAATATATGCACACCTCCAACTTTTTGATGTGTTCACTGCCAATGTTGATTTCCACCTTCGGCTTCTCGAGAGTCTCATCCTTCTTCTCACCGCCGGAGTCCTCATCATCGACCTCTGCAAAGAAAGACAATCATTTCGTGGAAATCCAGATGGCTATGCAAAATTACTAAGTTTTTTATGTCTATTAAGATTGCGGTCATTTCAATGGCATAAATAGACTAAAATAGGATAGGGTTGAGAATGTATCAAGGATGTCTCAAGAACAATGCTGGCCACCGTATGTGGTGCTACATGCAAACGCATAAGTGTAATTACCATCGACATCGCCTACTGAGTCCAGCGTCATAAAGTTGTCCAAATCCACGTCCATGCCCTCGTCCCCGCTGCCGTCAGCCTTGGGGCTCGGGCGGCGCGCCGCCGCCGTCTGAGCCTTGCGCTAAAAAGTAAACAAACGTTTAGAAAACGAGTTTGCTGCATATGGATACTGATGAACCCATGATTACGTATCTCGCGATTAGAAGCGTTCATAGTTCCGACACATCGTCAAACAAACAGAAATCAAATTGTACTTTACAAACACCCGTATTCTGGAAGAGCAATCAAATGGAACAATCTCATGTCAAACTGATTTCAGCCGATTATGTGCCACTATTTTAAATTAACTCACCTTTTCAATCAATCATTACATTTGACCACTCTTTCAGAAACTGGTGGCTAGTCTACAAAAAGTCCAACATTCTACCTTGAGATGGTCCAAGGAGCAGATGTGGTGCTCGTAGATCATGGGCGAGCGGAAGGCGACGCGGCAGATGCGACAGAAGGGCATCAGGAAGCGCTTCATGGCGCGGTGCGTGGCGGTGAGGTTGTGCGAGTGTCGCGTGGTGCGGTGGTTGAGCCGACACACGAGGCAGAAGGTGGTGCGCGCGGCGAGGTCGGCTTCGTCCGTCGCCTCCAGGTCGCGCTGTGCGCCGCGCTGCGCCACGCGCATGCGCAGCAGCTGCGCCTTGTGACGCCGCGCCACAGAGCTCATCGCCGCGCGGTGCTTGCCCGACATCAAGTGCTTGGAGTAGCTCTGAAGGAACAAATTAATTGTGAAGCTGCTGCTAAAAGACTAACAGCCCTAGATAAAATGAGCTTACTACCATGGTGATTATGTACGGTCGGCCAGTCACAGATACCCCATGGCAGCTCTAACCGCGCGCAGCATAAGGGCACCAATAAAACAAAAAGGGGTATCCAGCGTGTGGCCGACTGTACCAGTGTTGGCAAGCTTAATTTTAATGCATTTAAATTCGCCGTAAGAAAAACAAACAGGACAGAAAAAACACAATCGTGAACTATCTTTAGTTTCAAAATTTAAAAAAAAGGTCGCCATTCATAAAATTGTTTCCTGCACTGTCGAGTAATGAAACACGATCTCACCCCAAAAGTGGCGTACTTCTCCTTGCAGTGTATGCAGGAGAGTTGCACGTAGGGACGCGAGGCGACGCGGCGCGCCGGCCGGTCGGGCTCGTCCTCGATGGGGTCCGGACCCTCCTTGTCCGAGTCCTCGCCCTCGCCGACCGCGGCTTCCTCCGCCTCTTCGCCGTCCGCCGCCACCTACAAACAACAGACGTACATGAAGTTGGATACTTGGATAATACTACTTCCTACTCCTACGAATATTATATTTGCGAAAGTTTGTAAGTATGGATGGATGGATGTTTGTTGCTCTTTCACTCTGAAACGGCTGAACGGTTGTGGATGATATTTGAAAAAGAGATAGCTTAGACATCAGAATAACACAAAGGCTACATATTATCACGCTTTTACACTTAGGAGCAAAGTAGAGCATATATCCTTTTTCTGTAGTCCACGCGGACGAAGTCGCGGGCAAAAGCTAGTCACAAAATACAAAAGTAAACATTAGTTGAGCAACATTGTTGAAACAAAATTTTGCTGCAGATTTTTTTTCGTTTGCCGGCGACACGTTGCTGTGTTGCTGCTTGGTAAGCGAAAACGACTGTTGCTCAACAAATTTAAGGGGTTTATACTATCATGTTACAGCCTTTAAATAATGAAGGTCACTTACCTTAGGCGACTTCACTTTGGGTTCCTTCTTCACCTCAATGGTGTCATCTTCCTCCTTGTCGTCAGCGTCCCAGTCTTCCTCGGTTGAGGATGCTTCCTCTTCTTTAGACTTGATGGAGCTGCTATAAAAGTACAATTTTGTTTAACACACTTTCAATAAAACTACCTGGAATTATATAATCAGATAAATAAATGATGTATCCCTAAAAATTAAGCAAAGCAAACATATTTAAAGCAGATAACCAGTTTGAGTATTTAGGTTTAGGCTTTTTGATTAGGATTGCCACAATTCACCTCCTCTTTCAGGTTCTGAATCCTGAGCTTCCCACATGAGCTTCCAAATGGCCAGCAAACACCAG
The DNA here is from genome assembly GCA_949319315.1 of Zelleria hepariella. NCBI lineage: Eukaryota > Metazoa > Arthropoda > Insecta > Lepidoptera > Yponomeutidae > Zelleria > Zelleria hepariella. The sequence goes on from OX439382.1 coordinate 8,343,063, forward strand.
CTTGTTGTAGCTGTGCATTTTTGTCCTAAATGTGTTTCCTGTGTTAATCTATAATCTGGCACTGACTTCCACATTTTGCAATTCTTGGCGTTTTGGTCCTTTTGGGAGACATTCCGCTGTCACACAAGTAGATCAGATGTTTGTGTTTCATTTCTTTTTTCGTGTGTTCATTCTAATTTGTATACTAATTCTATAAAGTGTTGTTATTTAAGAGTATTTATTACCTGCGCCCTTTGAGTGTTCTGAAGGGGCGAGTGTAAGCGAGCGATCTATCGCCATACCGCCTAGTGGGGAAGGAGGCGCGCGAGCGCAGCGTGCCACGGTAGGTACCGCGGGTGCGCAGCGAGCGGCCACGGAACGAGCGGCGCGGCGGACGCGACACGCGCGAGCGCGGAGCACCCATGCGCGCGGGCGAGCGCGGCGGACCCATCCCGCTCGACTTGCGGTACTCGCGCGTCTCCCGGCTCGCTGAGCGTCTTCTGTCCTCGCCGAATGATCTTCGCTCGCCCCCATAGTTCTCTTGTCTACTGCTATAATAGTGGCTCCCGCCATCGTGGCTACGTCTGTCCGAGGATCCCTGTACATAACTCTGTTCCATTTTTCTTTGTGCTTTTGAAAATTAAAGGATTAGGAGATTATACATACAAAATATAAAAAGACGGATCTTCCTTGCATTTTGTACACCTGTCATAATTTGGGCAGTTCTCATGTTTAGCAGGCATTCTCTTTATATTTGTATGCATTGTACATATTTGCAGGCATATCAAATCATACATCAAACCAATTATAATTCAGTGTAGATTTGGTATTTTCATAATCTACTCAGGTTTGTTTCTTTGGTATGAAACACAGGGTCCTGGTGTTCAAGTAGCTTTGGGAGTGACCATATGATGGTAAGTAATAATGTATTACATAAAATTGTAGGAAATCATATTATGCATTGTCTCTGGAATATTTTTTATGAGAGCCATTTTGCTATACATGATGCTATTGTGATCAGCCATTCATTCACAATGCTCAACCGCAATAGTATTATGATGTTGTTTCAATAAACATTCAGCAATCAACAATAGTATCTTTGGACTTCTACCATGTTTATGCCATTGAAATATCTTTGGGAAATTGTTTTCTCCATCATTATCACCTCATCAAGAATGTCAACAGTATTGCATACCTATTACAAAGCATAGCATTGTTGTAGATGTTTGGCTTCCATCTTTGTTCAATATTCACCAAAAATTTCTCATTTTCAACGCTTATTTTGGAGAGCTGCTGGGAAGGTAGAACTGAATAAATTCAATCCAGAATAGAGAAGAGTAGATCTGCTAAATTGCTTTTGCTCTTTTTGTTCATTGCATTCTTGCATGTACCTAATAGTTTTCTCCCTCTGATAGTACATTTGGAGGGCATATAAGTCTGTTAAAATCTCCAAAGATTACTCTCAATAGCAATTCATTCAACCTCATAGATCTGTTGAGATGGTAGTCTATTGGATCAAATTCTGGGTATCTTCAACCATTTCTTTTCTCAGTATTATTATTGAAGTGAGCTACGTTCTTGAATGCCCTTTTTACCTATGATGTGTGGGATTTAACACTAAGATACTAACCTCCATTCTCATGCGCTTACGTTCAGGCGACCCAGAGCGGCCACCATAATCGCGGCTCGAGTAATTGGCAGAGCTTTCCTGTAATAATGAGAAACCTCGTATGTAGGCAGCTGTAATGCACTGGGAGCAAAGTGAATTTTACATCAAAGCAAAACTTCGTGTAGAAACTTACCGATCTGTAAGGCTTCTTGTAGGACTCGTCGATGCGATCGCGGTTAGAGGGGTAGCGGGTGCCGCCGCTGTTGTTGTATCGTGAGTCGTAGTTGGAAGAGTATCCGCCTCGACCGCGGCCGCCGCGCCCCTCGTACGTGCCGCGCCCTCCGCGGTAGGAGCCGCGGTAGCCGCCGCCGCGCCCGTTGTAGCTGCCCCGGGTGTTGTAGTCGCCATAGCCTCGACCACGAGATGACATCTACAATCAATATTCTTTCATGGTGAACCGTATCAAATTTAATTTTATTCCTAAATCAATATTATAGGTAACCAACCTTGATACATCAACCCACACCAACTTTAGTGATGGATTAACAATTTCACAAAAAGCTTACTTTTCAATGAAAGGCTTTCATCATGTAATTAGCCGGTCGCGCTCGGTGGCAGAGCGATAAGATGGCGTCCTACATAACCTAACATACCCAAGAGTTGAGATTTTTTTTACCCTTAGGTGGTTACGGAATATAAAACAATATTTACCTTAGAATATATCTCCGACAAGAGTCAGCACCGCTAGATTCTTTATTTCTGTAGAATACACAAATTCACAATACAATACTGCGTCACGTCCACAACTTCTTTTTCCACAGATTACAAACCACCGACCGACCACCACAATCAAAGATTACAAAAACCACAATCGCAAATCGCAACATTCGCAACGCAACGCAGTGTTGCCAGAAACCCTCCGCCAAAAACAGAAAGACTCCAGTCCAAAAGGTATTATCCCATTCTGATCCCGCACGGATTATACTGTTTCCCGATATTTGAGTTTTTTTTTCAATACCTCATAACATAACACAAAAACGGCTTTTGTGCTTCCTACCTAACCTAAGGCCTACCCAAGCTATTCCCGGCAAAAAAAAATACCCAGATCGTCCCGAATATTAAAAAAACTTTGATTTTTTTTGTCAAAAACAAAATTGTTTTAGAGGAAATGAATTTTTTTAACGGAAATGTCTTGGATAGGCCTCCCATTGTCCCTCCCATCCCACCCCAACATTATCTTCGAGCAATACCGGATAAAGCGTCTTTTTACTTAAGTGTTTTTTTTGCCATTGCTTAGTATCGTGGTGCGCAACCCGAACAAGCGTTACAAAAAAACAACAAATGTCTAACTAACACAAATAGACAGGGTACGGAACAAGGAGGGATTAAAAAGTAAACGTATACGGTATACCAATACAGTAAGGATATGGCAACACGGCAGACGTCACAGATTACAAAAAAGAACGTAAAACTAGGATAGCCAACTTAAAAATAAAAATATTGACCCATGTTGTTGTTCTAATAGTGTTGTCCTATATTTCGAAACTTTTTCTATTCGATTATAAAACGGATGAGGGCTACCAACCTTGAAACATGACAGGCAACCTAAAATTTGAATTTAATAACTTCCGCTTCCGTGTTTCTAACTTGCGTTTCTAACAAGCCTCAAGCATTTTCCGAAAAGGGTAATCCGAAAAGGGTAAGTATATCTACGAATTAAAAAAACTATACATATTATGTATATTCGAACATCGTTTGGCCGAGGAAGGTGTTGTACGTAGGTAACTCTTCTGTTATGGAGGAATAATACAGTGAGAAGATGGCGAGACGGACGATATATTTGCCGTAGTGGTCGGAGGTGGCTCAGGACCGAAAAATCTGGGCTGAGAGGCCTTTGCTTCTCGGGGGAGGCCCTTGCCCTGCAGTGGGACATAACCATGCGCGGATCCACCGTTGTGGGCACGATGGGCATGCCCACAACCCACACGTTGTGACGTCGCACTTTCACGGTCTATTGAGATCGATAGGCTGATGATAATATAATACCATTATCATGTTCTAAACAGCCTCTTCGCAGCGTGTTTGTGTATATTTCCCGAGCGTGTATATACACCATAACATTTTAATCAAAATCGGTTCCGTAGTTACAAACACACTTTAACTTTTGTAATTTTCGCGAGCGAACAAAGTAACATTTTAACGTTGCTTAATTTACCTACTACTTAGTGTTTGCCCCACGGCTTTATTGGGACCATTCCATTTTGCCCCACCAGAGATGCCCCACTGGTGGGGCAAAATGGAATCGCACAAAAAATAATTCCATTTTGCCCCACTGGCCACCCCACTGAGTGGCTGGTGGGGCAAAATGGAATTTAAATTCCATTTTGCCCCACCAGCTTTTTATTGACAAGATTATTATTGGCGAGGCTGACTCATTACAATGATGCAGTCACTGTAGCCTAGCCTAATTTTATAATAAATAGGCATAAATAAAACTAATTTGTTAACTTTAATAATTCGTTTATTTGTTTAAAAAAAATAACTTTGGTGTATTATTATGGCATCTAACATTACAACATTGTTAAAATAGTACAACATAACACAAAGACCGCTTATAATTCTGAATAATCATTTCTATAAAATATGTGTCATTTATGAATAAATATACGTAGATTTGTCATTTTAAAATCTTTACAAAACATTAAAATTAAACAATTAATTCAAGTTATTGCTTTCTTGATTTAAATTAAATATCACAAAAAATACCTAAATAAACGTTTGCTTGTTTCCATTCTTAATCACAATTTTGTATGAATGTATGTATGTACCTAATTATAATTTTAATGTTTATTAAGGATTCTGTTGGCTTTCCTAATTTAATAAATAAATAAATAAATAAATGAACTTCACACAAAAATTGTGGTAAAACAAAACTGTGGCTAAGAACTAATAGCCTCCAATTGTTATCTATTATAGCCGCGTCTTCAAAGTCAGAGTACATTTCGACAGAGTGACTACTTTGATGCTCCTTTGCTTGTGTAAAATTTACTGCCTAAAATACAAAAATTTAGAAAAAGAGCCTTTTACCCGTCCAAGGTCGAGGCCCATGATGCCATTTTGGGTATGCTACTTTTTGATTGGTTATTTGGTGCCGTGCTGTCTATTGTTCTAGTAATTCAAAGGACCCGGTGCACGTTGTAGTTTTCTACCTGGATTCTTATCAGTTTGCTTACAACCATTGACTAGGTTTGTTTGAGTGAAAATAATGGCTTCGTGTTCAAGTGGTACAGGCAGTGCATTAGTTTTTTTGAAGAATTCTAAAGCTAAAGAAAAAATTCTTCGTGCTGGGCACCATAATTGCCAAAAAAAAAAATTACAAAAATGATTCGTCAATTTGGGAGTGCATACATAGGAGAAGTGTGCCTATTTTTTTATAAACAATTTCTAGCTTTTATTTGTTGTATTTATATATTTTTTACTTGTAAGTACTTGACAAAGCCCGCCGTCAAAGTCAGCTCAAGATTCTGATTGGTCTGTCTTGTGTCTGGCGGTTTTATTTTGTAGGTATTTTCAAACATGACTATAAAATAAAAATATTATTTAATTTATATGAGATCGCGCAAAAGAAACCACTTTCCATTTAAAAATCTCATTTAATTTTATTTTATAGTCATGTTTGAAAATACCTACAAAATAAAACCGCCAGACACAAGCTGTAACGAGTTTCTTTTATCATTATCAACCAAGGACCAAACAAATTTTTTTAAAAATAAATGAGTTACCTTGGTACCACGACTTCAAGTCAGAGTACAATTTGCTTGTAAAGTCGCCCGTATTGTAACCGAGTAGAGTGCTAGCGAGTATTACTGACGAGATTTCACTCAGGTTAATATCTCCATTAATTGTTATAACCATTCTGAAACATCCTGTACAATTAGTATAGTTTTTAACATTTAAACCTCAATTTGAATACTTTTATTGTATCTTTTAAGACCTTACGGGTGACTGTACTATTTGCATATCTGTATATTTTAGTATTATAAAAGACTGATTAAGCTATGGACAACACTGGAAACAAGCAAACGTTTATTTAGGTATTTTTTGTGATACTTAATTTAAATCAAGAAAGCAATAACTTAAACTTAACTTAAGGCACGTTAAACCGTTGGTCCCGGTTGTTGTTGATTAATAACAATCGTTAAGCCATGTCAGAGACCCTTTGGGTGGCCTAAAAACTCTGACACCAGGGGTGGCCACTACCTCATACGATTACCTACCCTAGCAATAACTTGAATTAATTGTTTAATTTTAATGTTTTGTAAAGATTTTAAAATGACAAATCTATGTATATTTATTCATAAATGACACATATTTTATAGAAATGATTATTCAGAATTATAAGCGGTCTTTGTGTTATGTATGTTGTACTATTTTAACAATGTTGTAATGTTAGATGCCATAATAATATACCAAAGTTATTTTTTTTAAACAAACGAATTATTAAAGTTAACAAATTAGTTTTATTTATGCCGATTTATTATAAAATTAGGCTAGGCTACAGTGACTGCATCATTGTAATGAGTCAGCCTCGCCAATAATAATCTTGTCAATAAAAAGCTGGTGGGGCAAAATGGAATTTAAATTCCATTTTGCCCCACCAGCCACTCAGTGGGGTGGCCAGTGGGGCAAAATGGAATTATTTTTTGTGCGATTCCATTTTGCCCCACCAGTGGGGCATCTCTGGTGGGGCAAAATGGAATGGTCCCTTTATTGACGTAGAACTATACATTACATCTTCTTCCTTTGTATTGCAGGAATGTACTATACTCGCTTATCGATCATGCATGCATGAGCGAGTGCTCTTGGCGGATTTCCGGGTGGCTGTGCCCACAACCTTTTTTAGGGCTGGATCCGCGCCTGGACATAACACAGGCTACATCAAAATAAAGCAGTAATTATAACGTAAGGCCAACGTTTTATTATTTAGAGCTGATACATACATACAATGTATTATAATTTAAATAATTATCTTGGCACCTAACCTAACTCAGACTCTCACAGATAGGTAGGGTAGGATACATAACAATACCAACCAACACCAATCTACGCAATCAGTTCATGGCAGTTTTATAGCACATGGAAGGATTAATATCTATCTAAAATATAAATTAATCCACTATCTTCTTCTCTTTCCCGATTTCTTGCCTCCGAAGATCTCTTGCTTGTAGCCCTCCAAGTTAGCCCACGAGTCCTGAAACAAACAAGGATTTAGTTTCAGAACAAAAAAAGGCAGTCTACATGTACGCTAGGATTTCATGATATGATAAGCCAGAATTTGAAATTTAAAAAAAACAACTTCAAGTTCGCACTAAAAAGGAAAAAATCATTGGACTTTCTTCTAAGTAACTTAACTATTGGCAAGCCCCTCTACAACTACATAGGTAGAGGCCGTAGAGGTAGGTAAATCATACCTACCTTCTTTGTTATGTGGTTGATATCATGATATGTGGTCATGTACGGTACGAATAAATATATTTATGGTTTCTAGGAGGGTTTAAGCTTGCCACCGACTCCAATTTTTTTTTATTTTTTTATTTTACACTTTTAGTGATTTGCTTTATTGACTGGTCATAATTTACAACTGATTTACAATAACTCGTGACAACTGGCGACCCTTACACACTAGCACTCTAATCAGTTACGTTACGGGCGACTTTACAATAAAAGTGTACTCTCTGACTTGCGCATTGCACTGATTCCAAGTGATTAGCTACTGTCCGTTGAGGATCGAGTTCCGAGTTCTTCATCAGATTTTCACCAGTTTTTATGGAACCACATGGGAAGTATACCCTCTCAAACAATAAAAGAATAATCAAAATCGCATCACCTAGAAAAAAAAATTAACCCTTCGCTGGGTAACCCACATAAAAAATACGGGTCGAATCTCAATTCGACCCGTATTTTCTTCTTACCATACCTTCTTCTTTTTTTAAATCGGTTAAAAAATCGAAATTATATTGAGTTTTTTTATTATCAGAGTAGTATCAGAGTCTAAAACTTAATAGCCTGAATTATGGAAAAATAAGTACCTTTTTGGCTTCGCGCCACTCCAGGTTGCGAAGCCTCGCCAGCCCCTTGAGATTTCGGTCGAGTATCTTCAAGAACTCCGTTCGTGATATCTTGGGTGTTTCGGTCGAGCCATTGTTAGCTGGATTGGCTTCCGTCGTTACCGCCTGAAAAAACGTATTTTGGCTCGAAGTAAAGTTGAAATAAAACGTGGATTCTGAGACATACCTACAATTTCACATAACGTGCATCTTCAGAGGGGTTGTGTGTGTAGCAAAAATAAAGTATCACAGGTAGATTCGGCCGTTTAATGGGTTTAAGTTTTTTTCATCGAGACAAAAACTATGATTTTAAAGATGAAATGCAAAATCGTCCATACATCGTTATATGCAGGGATCGAACCTGCGCTTTACGTATGTACACACGACAGCATGTCAGAATAACGAAACCGAATTTCTAGCGTGTAAGGGTCGACGTGCTGTCTTGTGTAGGTAGGTAGGTACCATCACCTAACGTGCCGTAGAGGTGATTTATGGAGCGATTGGGTTAGGAAATAATGTGTGATTAATAGGAATAAAAGGAAATAATGATTATTCTGATAAAAACTTACATTGTCGTCGACAAACTGATTGCTCACTAAATCAGATATTTGGTTGTAAGCACTCTTGGTGTCGTTGACTTGCTGAAAAAAAAAATATTCGAAAAGTATGATGTAAATATTTATAACGTCATAGGAGACCCTATACCTCCATATGCCTATTTTTTACACAAGCAATCTGTGTAGTTTTACTTTAGGTACCTATGTCTACTAACTTAAGGCGCCGTGCATAGTGAATCGCCCGCGCGCAAAGAAAAATGCACAAAATCGATTCCACAAAACTGGCTGTTTTAGATAACTCTCACCTAATTCTAGGGTTTGAATATGTGAAAATTTACGATTTTTTTGTGTTTTTGATACAGGAATCGATTTTGTGCATTTGTCTTTGCGCGCCGGCTAATTCACTATGCCCAGCGCCTTAAGGCCCAGTAAGACGCACCACTAGCGGCGCCAATGAAAAAAAATCATATCTTCTTTTCGTATGCGTTTTTTGCTAAAAACTCTCCTACGATTTCTCAACGCGAGGCTTAACTATTTTTAGGACCTAAGGTTTGGATTCCAGATCCTAAATAGAACCTACGAATGCAATAGATTCTCGCCAAAAGTGGCCACTTAAACTGTAGTGCAGAGGCTTTCCCGGCACCACGCAATCGATGCGTGCGGAGGGCGCTCGTTGTGGCAAATGTCCTGTGTCTGTGTTGGAGCCGCTAGGGCTGTGCCGCACTGACGGTAAACTTCCGGACTGACCTAGTCCGGAAGTTTATAGTGACCACTAGGAGTCTAGGATCCCCTGGGGGAAGGGTCGTAGCCTGCTATGTGACGCGACTTGCTTTATGTTATTAGACTAAGGCCGACTTGCACCACTTTCTTAAATGTGGCTTAAACAAAAAAAAAGTTTTACTTTATTACCTCTAATATGAGATGGAATATAGTTCCAAAAAAGCCCCACTTGGGAGTGCCCGGCACTGTTTTCTTCGCTTTCAGGAACAAATGGCGCGTAGTCCTGTCCTTTTCAATAGCTTCGTCCGCGGTCGTGGGCTGAAAGATGACGTTAAAATATTATTTCCAGTTTCCATGGCTCGTTACTTTTGTTTTTCTGCCGAGATCTTGTACCCTACTAGTAAAGTCTAATTGAGTATTAGTACCTAGGTACTCGTACGTTCGACTCGTGTAGCAAGTAGCTAGCTGGCAGTCTGCTTTCGGAGTTGCGCTACCTATTACGAGTGAGTAATCATGTCGATTACTAAACGAGTTTCATATTGTGACTTCGTTGATCAACGGACATCATCAGAAACATTTCTTCAAGCTAATTTCTAAATCAAATTTCAAGGTTTAGCAATTTAGTATTGACCTCTAACAGGAATAACCCGGAACTTTATAAATCGACACTTGCCGTTGCCTAGAGGTCATTTGGGGAAAATCATATTCGTAAGGCAAGTAAATGTAAACCTTGAGTGGTTTGTTAAGCGATTCGCAATCGGTTGTTAGTTGTTTTCTCAGAGATTGCTTACGATAGTCCTCTGCAGCGGAGGTAGCATGACTTTTATCGAGGCGGATTTATCCAACAAAATGGCGGTTTATCAGCATTTTGTTGGATAAATCCGCCTCGATAAAAGTCATGCTACCGCAGGGCCGGTCGGTTTCACATTCACACATTTCACGTAAGTAGATGCATTTCGAGGCAGCAACATTCAGATAACCAGTAGGATTATGCAGTAGTTATGTGCAAGACTCACTGGTTGCGCGGTGAAGTGGGGCGCGACGACCAGCAAGATGGCGAGGGTTGCCACCGCGGTGGCGAGCGCGCCGCGGGCCATGGTCGCCTGCTGCTGCTGCTGCGGTCCGAGCTCCGAGCTCCGGTCACACTCACGACGACGCCTGCCTGCCTGTCTGTCGAAAGCACTCGTTTGCCGTTTGAGCAGCAAACTGTGAACTTTGCTCTTAAGCTGGACGGGGTCTAAAATCAAAATCTATTGAATTTGCGATATGCCATAGGTGCAAGTTCGCTGCACTTAGAAAGTGAGAGTTTACATATTCCTCACAAATTTTAAAGGCGCTATTGCAGTATGTAGGTACCCAATAGCTATTGTTTAGTATCTTATTGAACGGCGTCGTCGGAGTGACGACGCGTTGCGGCAATATGAGGCAGAGGTCGAGTCGAGAGACAATGCAACATTTTGCTGTTGTTTTTATTTACAACTTTACATTGTCCATTACCATTTACATATTTGTGCAATATAGGTAGGTACAGGTAGGTATGGTAGTGTTGCCAATAAGATACATAATCTTAAAAAAAAAGTGTTCCATCTTGCATAGCAAAGTGTTGCAAAGTGAGATCTATCCTGCTTTTCTACCGAACATAGAGATGAACATTGAACCTACTGGAATATCTAACATGAACATTAAAAAAAGTTTTATGTAGGAAAGTAGATACATATTATCATTATCATCAAGGTTGTCTTTAGTGACGTTCGAAACATCATCAATTAATTAAGCTGCAATCAATTAATTATGCGTTGAATATTCTTCAACTTTGCAATAATGTGTTGCAATAGGATACCTATAATATTAGAATAAAACAACAATACATTAACTTAGAAATGCCGTTTGGAAAGTAAACATGATGATTTATAAACCATCATCTATGCTGCAGTCGCTCGTCTATCTATACTTTAACACATACAAGTTGTCACGCAAGAAAACTACTTTTCTTTAGTCAAGTCCCTTTCGCTACGGATGAATGTATGCAACTAACTGCAACGCTGCCGTTTACATCATAGCATCGGTAAAGTACTATTTCAATGAACATTTAAGAATATTGATTGTTATTTGTGTACCTACTCACAATAAGAAATACCAATACATACCTAATCTAATGGTTTTTACTTGATCACTTTGTCAGTACTCCATGTGGTGGTTTATCTGAAGAGCAAGTAGATATAAGTTATTAATTTAGTAATAGTAATTACACACATGTGTGATCCAAGTTATTGTTGTGCACTTCTTTACACTCCGACACAAAAAGCTTCACTGAACTTTGATCAAGATCACCGGTGCAAGCATGGACTTTAAATGTAACTGGAAAAGCCACAGTCACGCAAGTAGGTGCTTATAGCTGACAGCGGAGTGTCAATCGTTGTACCGTCTGTGCCGTCGCTCGCGGTAGTCGCTGGCGCGAGGTGGTCGGGCGCAGCGTGCGGACCGTGTGGTGCGGCGCGGACAGTCAGTCGGAGTCAACTGTGGAGGTGCGGAGTGATGCGGCGGACACGCGGCCGCCGTGCGCCGTGCGCCGGCCGACGGCTCCACTCGCCCGACCGCTCTAATGTTTACAAGGCGCGGCAACGCGCGGGATCCGGGCCAAGGCCGCCGCACGCCCGATTGCGAAGCCTCCGTTATGTCAGTTACGTTCGACGTTCTACTTGCATTATGCAATTATTATAAGCAATTATTAACAAATTCATTGGAGTTCGACGTCCGCTGCAAAGAGGTATTGCAATAAAAAAATTGGAGCAGCTCAAGCATGGGCGTGTTTATATTATAGTCGTTATGAGTAAAATTTCGTAATCAACAAGGTCAACACTTGAGGTCGCCTACTACAAGGTGCATTTAGCGCATGGATGTGAAAAGCTCAGCTTGTATCAAGCTGCATAAAAGTACCTATAAAGTTATTTTCTAATATATTACCTATTCAACCATTGTAAACACATTCCTTATGAGATTTCGTTTTATTAAAAAAAAGTTGGTCTCTATACACATTTTAAAGCTGCTAATTGTTAACATAATTATGAGATCGTAGCATAGAAGAAACCGTTGGTTGGTGTATATTTATCTCATTTTACTAGGAAGAAAATAAACATCAAGGTACTGCAAGTACTGCCAGAAAGTAATACAAAGTGTGGATTTTCGAGATGGTGAACTAAGTACCTATTATATTATGTAGTTACAGGAGATGTTTGATCCATCTAGGATACAGAATTAAAGGCAAGAAAAGCTTTCTATAAAAAATACCAATCAAATTAGATAGATAGATAGATAAAAAGTTTATTTGCATCATGTGCACACAACATTATTGAAACAAATAGGTACATAGCAAACAATAGGCACCAAATCCAACATTCTTGTCTGTTTTGTTTTTAGACTCATCTCAAAATTCCACCTTGTATTGTCCTAAACTTAAACATAAATAACAAATGCATTGGCTTAACTTAAACTACTTAACGACTCTGCTGTTTTATGTATTTTTGAAGGTGTTAGTGGATTGTGTTTGTACGGTCGGCCACAATCTCAGATACCCCATGGCAGCTCTTATCGCGCGCGGCATAAGGGCGCCAATCGAACAAAAATGGGTATCTGAGACTGTGGCCGACCGTACATCTCTACATTCTCCCATAATGTTATGTTGTTCTCATTTTTATACCTACACAAACAACTATTGATGAAACTGGCATGTCGAAATCATTCGGAATACAATTTTACCGATCTAAAAAATTAAAACTATTTTCCTGTTCGAACTGAAAACGAACCCGACGTACAGGGTTCTCTTTATGTGGTAATCTCAAGCAGAGCTGCAGATAAGAGCTAGTTTCTTAGTTTTTTAGTAGGAATAGTTAGTAATTTGGTGGTATTATCAGTTCCACCATCTTATGTTAGCTACGTACGTTACAGTTCTAAATAGATACAATATCGTTAATATTTTCCAATACTTAGGGGAAGAGGAGGGCGTGTATGTCCAGGCCGCCATCGCTATGCTGTTTTGTTGTTTCGTTTCAGTTCCATCTTCTGGAACCTGGTTTATATGGCCACCAGTTCCACCTTCATCTTTCGCTAACTTTTTTTATATGTAAACAAGGTCCCAGGCACCGCAGCGTCCGAGTGATCGTTTCACCCGTCTAGTGTGAGTGGAGATGCCACTGGACGCTGTATAAACCATCTGCCCTAGATGCAAATGCTGCAGGGATGAAGTCGGCAAGGACCTGCGCGAACTACAGGCAGGTGTCTGGAAGGAGACCGCGCACAGACACCAGGGGCCTTAGCCTGTAACACAATGGTGCTAAAATGGGCTCCCAGTTGACAGCTTCAATTACGATTTATTCATGCTGACGGTCCTTTTAATGTTTTTGTAGTACAGCAAATAGTAAGCGGTGGTGGTCTAGTGGGTAGAACAGTGGACTCTGAAGCAAGAGCTACCCGGTTCGATTCCCAGTGCAGGCATGTATCTATGACTTTGTTTAATTTCAAAGTTACGTACATTTGTAAATTTGTAGTAGCAATATCACTCGCTAAGGGTGAAGGAAAACATCGTGAGGAAACCCGCGGCTCAGTTGGCTCCACACGTATTGACCTGTCTTTCCTGTGGGCTAGGTTGACTAAGCTGTCAGGATGGTATAGGTGCTGGGCAAGCCTACTCCGACTAAAACAATGTCCCAGGCACTGCAGCGCCGAGTGTTCTCTTCACCCATCTAGTGTGAGTGAAGGTGCCACTGGATGCTGTATAAATCATCTCATTACGTAGATGCAAAGGCCTTAGTTTAGTACAGCAAAGAATATTCTAATTCTAAAGGATTAGTTCTCAGCGTCGCTCAACAGAGTAAATAAGTAGGCCTGATTTATATGGCGACCAGTTCCATCTTCCTGTATTTCTTGCGCAGCGTGGAGACGGGGTCCTTGAACAGTATGGGGTCGAGCCGCAGGGCGCTGCGCAGGAGTGGCATGTAGCCCCAGGCCGTCGCGAACGTGTTGAGACACGACTGACGCTGCACGAAGTGCTCCGGGTCGCTCCACGACGACCTGCGACGGGGGCAGGGGGAGGTTATAGCTCGCTTTTTTCTACTTTCGTTCGGTTCCTAGGTATGTGACCACTAGCGGATTTGGGGGGGGGAGGGGGGTGGGGCTAAGGTGCTCAAGCCCCCCCAAAAGCATCTGAAACCGTCTAAAAAGCAAAATGTTGTTCACAAAACCTGAAAACCTACGCTCATTGGGTTCAAGCCCCAAATCCTGTATCCGCCACTGTATGTAACCCTTCAAGGGGCAGAGCTACCGTAAACTTTTCATTTGTTTTGGATTATTCCTAAGCAATAGAGTTCAGTTCACTGTGGTCTCTGTACTACCATTGAGGGTGATTTGCCGTGGTGTTTTGCTAACACATATCGCTAGGGACGTCGAAGGCAATTTTTGAGTTTCTTAGGATAGACTGGATGAATGTGATTTGTTAAGACTTAGATCTTGTCTACTAGGCTACAGGCGTGCGTGTGCATATTGCATTGCGTGGTTAGACATTTATTTTTTTGGACATTTCTTGGTATGGCATACATAACAGTTTTTGATATTGTTATTCTATTATCGTTAATAGTATTCTAAAGTGGTTGTGGTTTTTAATCATAATTAGAACTACCTATGAATTCATAAGTGGATACAGGGTTGCGTTATGGAATAAATACATGCGTGATTAAAATGTAACGCACGCGGCACGCGACCGACAGGCAATCCTCGCATTTGGGACGTATTTTATATTTTCAGTTGACACGTAAGAGTACAGTTTTTAACCCCCGACCAAAAAAGAGGGGTGTTATAAGTTTGACTTCTATGTGTGTCTGTTTGTGTGTATGTCGGTCTGTGGCACCGTAGCTCTTAAAAGGGTGAACCGATTTAGATGCGTTTTATTTATTTGAAAGCACGTTTTCTAGCGAGTGCTCTTAGATATGTTTTATCAAAATCCCTTCAGCCGTTTATGAGATATGCTTATTTGTAGCTAAAATGACGATTTTTTTAATTATTTAGTATATACACCGTGGAGTTTTAGTGGTTTTAAAGCAGAAGGTATTTAGTTGCACTCTGAGCTTCTGAGCCAATTTCCAAAATTTTACTTTAAAACGAGCGAAATAAAAAAACACTTCCCAATACAAACGGCTATCGCCAATCGACACCATTTGTATGGAGAAGTGAATTTTTTTTTCGCGCGGTTCGGAATGAAATTTTGTAATTTGGCTCAGAATCACCAGTCCAACAAAATACCTTCGGCTTTAAAACCACTAAAATTGTACGGAGTATTGTAAAGTCGCCCGTAATGTAACCGAGTAAACTGCCGCCGGTATGTAAGGGTCAAAGTACTGTGGGCGAAGATGCTGGTGCGGCTTTTTTGCGTGCACTGCGGCGGCGGTCGGCGTGTACAGTGAGCCACGAGGCACGCGAGGTGTGAAGCAAGCACAGAGTGAAATTGCGAGACTGTACTTACCTAAGCACGTCGCACACGTCATGCTACTCCACTTGCTCGAGCGTATTTTTTGTATAGGAAAGAGCATACTATTACGCTCACTGCCCTGCGCGTTTGACCGACGACGTAGGTTACTTCTATGTGTCGCACCGGGCCTGGGATTGCGTACTACATAATATGCTACAGAGTAATTTTTTAAATAGCTTTAAACACGTCAACTTCTGAATGTGATTACCAACCACTTTTATTCCACCACTTTGATGAAAGCGCAATTTTATTTTTCCATATTAAACAAAAATATTTTTTACAAAACATTTTATTTTTATAAATTTGCATGGTAAAAAATAGGAGCAGGAGAGACTGGAGAGGTGGTAGAGAGTGGAAGGAAGTCCGTCGCGCAGGCAGCGCTGAAATGGTGGAAAGTTTTGGGCTATTTGAAAATTCGTAGAACAAAAGTTGTTGGAAATCACATTTAGAAGTTGACGTGTTTCAGGATTAAAGCTATTTAAGAATTACCTTGTATTAACATGTACCTATTGTACATGTACTGCGAACCATGTGGGTGTGTCACGTGCGCTGCTAGCTTCAACGGCGGTCGGCGGGTGGAGTGAGTCACCAGACACGCCAGCAGCAGAGCCTCGCAGTCTCTGGCGCGTCCCACGTCGCAGTTGGATGTACCTGTACCGCGGGCGATACTTGAGACACAGTTGTACGCACCTGTACTGCGGGCGATGCTGGTGCGGCTTGTGTCGCGTGCGCTGCGCTAGCTTCAGCGGCGGTCGGCGGGTGGAGTGCGCCACCAGACACGCCAGCAGCAAGTCCTCGCAGTTCCTGGCGCGTCGCACGGCGGAGCGCAGGCGCGGCGCGGCTCCGGCCCAGGCGGCGAGGTGCGCGCGGTGCACGAGCGCGCCGCCCCCCAGCACCAGCGAGTACTGCGCGCCCCAGCGGCTACTGTAGCCCCACGCGCCCTGGACAACAAAACACATTGTTGTAAGAAAACGGGATTCTTGCCACGAATATACTGATGTTTGGAACGCCCGATATATAATGACTAGCTTTTCGCCCGCGACTTCGTCCGCGAAGACTTATAAGAAGTTGACTGGGTACATCTTTCACCATTATCAAATTAGCATGAATAGAGTCATGGGTGTGTATTTTTGTAAGCTATCACTATTCCAAATGTCATCCAAATCCGTCGTGCAGATTCAGCGTGGAAGTGTATGTGTGTGACCAAATTGGTAAAGATCAAATGAATCCAACAAAAAAAAAACATACTTTGAACCTTTTTGGCCGTTTTAGGTGTATCATTTTTATTGTTTTCTTCATGCTATAAAACGCAACTGTAGTTAAATGTTCATTGAATCGTTGTAGCTTTAATAGTTCCGGCATTGTTATTGATACTACATCAGGAAAACTCTTAAAATGTTTCCACCCTTTTTGATGCTGAAACATGTGTTTTATTATTATTTCTGATTTAATACACGACTACTTAGTTTCAAGGTAATCTGACCCAATAAAATGATAATTTCATACAAATTTTGAACCCCGTTTTGGCCGTTTTAGAGTTAACATTATTACTTTTTTCTTCATGGTTGGTAGTTTTGGTATAAAACGCAACTGTAGTTTTTCAAATTTGTAACTTAAATGGGTTGGGCCCAGCATTGCTACTACATCAGGCAAAAATATTCAACGTTTCCACCCATTTTAACCCTTCATTCGCTGAAATGAGAAAAATTCTGAAACACGTGTTTGATTATTTCTGATTTAGCATACGAATACTTAGTTTCAAGTATATCAGACAAAAAAAAATGTACTTCATACAAACTTTTAACCCCGGTTTGGGCATTTCAAGGGTTAACATTATTACTTTTTTCGTCATGGTTGGTAGTTTTGCTATAAAACGCAACTGTAGTTCAAATTTCAAAGTTCTAACTTAAATGGTTTGGACCCAGCATTGCTACTATATCAGGGACAAATCTTCAACGTTTCCACCCATTTTAACCCTTCATTCGCTGAAATGAGAAAAATGCTGAAACACGTGTTTAATTATTTCTGATTTAGTATACGAATACTTAGTTTCAAGTGAATCGGACCAAAAAAAAATTGTATTTCATACAAACTTTGAACCCCGGTTTGGGCATTTGAAGGGTTAAAATTATAAGCTATTTTTCATGGTAGGTAGTTTTGCCACAAAAAACTACTGCAGTTTCAATTTCATATTTGTAGCTTTAATGGTTTTGGCCTGGCATTGATACTACATCAGGAAAAATCTTCAAACTTTTCTACCCCTTTTAACCCTTTAGTGGGCAGAATTTTGAAAAACGCTGAAACACGTGTTTAATTGTTTCTTATTAAATTTACAAATACTAAGTTTTAAGTAAATCGGACCAAAAATTTTTTTTATTTCATACAAACTTTGAACCCCGGTTTGGGCATTTGAAGGGTTAAAATTATATTTTTTTCTTGATGGTGGGTAGTAATGCTATAAAATGCAACTGCACATTCAATTTCAAAGTTGTAGCTTCAATGGTTTGGGCCCAGCATTGCTACTACATCAGGAAAAAAACTTCAACGTTTCCACCCATTTTAACCCTTCATTGGCTGAAATGAGAAAAACGCTGAAACACGTATTTTATTTTTTCTGATTTAGTATACTAATACTTAATTTCAAGTAAATCGGACCAAAAAAAAATTTTATTTCATACAAACTTTGAACCCTGGTTTGGGCATTTGAAGGGTTAAAATTATATTTTTTTCTTCATGGTAGATAGTTTTGCCACAAAACACTACTGCAGATTCAATTTCATAGTTGTAGCTTTAATGGTTTAGGCCTGGCATTGATACTAAATCAGGAAAAATCTTCAAACTTTTCTACCCCTTTTAACCCTTTAGTGGGCAGAATTTTGAAAAACGCTGAAACACGTGTTTAATTGTTTCTTATTAAATTTACAAATACTAAGTTTCAAGTAAATCGGACCAAAAAATTTTTTTATTTCATACAAACTTTGAACCCCAGTTTGGGCATTTGACGGGTTAAAATTATATTTTTTTCTTCATGGTGGGTAGTTTTGCTACAAAACGCTACTGCAGTTTCAATTTCATAGTTGTAGCTTAAATGGTTTGGGCCCGACGTTGACACTACATCACGAAAAATATTCATACATTTCAACCTCGTTTAACCCTTAAACGGCTAAAATTAGAAAAAAGCTAAAACAGGTGTTAAATTATTTTTGATTTAATATACGAATTCTTAGTTGCAAGTAAATACGGACAAAAAAATTTTTTTTTTCATACAAACTTTGGACCCCATTTTTACCGCCTTAAGGGTTAAACTTGAAGTAAATCTGTCTTAACCCGTAGCGTGTCCACAAATTACAACTATTGACAAATTTTCACTGTTGTGGCATTAGCGGTTTTGTTCCAGCATTGATCGTAACTGGTGAAAAAAATCGAAAAACTTTGGCACCCATTTTAACCCTTAAGAACATAGAAATGAGAAAAAATCTGAAATAGGTGTCAAGTCATTTTAAAAAAAAAGTACAAAAAATCAAGATTTAAGAACATAAGACCAAAAAAAAATTTTTTTCCATACACACTTTGAGCCCTATTTTGACCCACTTAAGGGTTAAATAAAAAAAAATCGCTTCTTAAATGAACCCTCCACCATATAACGCAACTTTTGTCCAAATTTCATACTTATAGGTTCAGCCGTTTGGGCTGTAGCGTGATGAGTCAGTCAACCTAAGCCTTTTATATATATAGATGTGTGAAAATAACCGCAACAGTTTTAAAAAGTAAAACTATAGGGTAAGATAACAAGTAAGAATTAAAATAAATAGCTCATTTAAACAGGGCAAGGAGTTTTATCACACTCTCGGCTGGCGCCATCTTGCTTTATTTTACTACGTAAAGCAAGATGGCAGAATAAAAAAAACAACATCGATGCAGCCGTGTCGCGGGGACTGGAGAACGATTTTGGAGAATGTCGATCACGCAACTGTCGGAGACAATGAGCAATAGTGGCCAGAGAGATAGACACATTAGTATCAAATCGCCATGGGCCACGCGCACCTGGCCGCACGCGGTTAGCGGCACACCGAGCCGCGGCAGCCAACAAGACGGAAGCGTTGCGCTGCGGCCCAAGAATGGTCGCTGGCATAGTGCGTGCGCGCTGCATAGCCGACGATCCGCTCGCGAAGTGTTGCCGCCAGACTCCGAACATCAGTCGTACCTTGGCTTGGTCCCAGTAGTGCGTGCGCGCCGGATAGCCGACGATCCGCTCCGGGAAGTGTTGCCAGACTCCGAACATCAGTCGTACCTTAGCTTCGTCCCAGTAGTGCGTGCGCGCCGCATAGCCGACGATCCGCTCCGGGAAGTGTTGCCAGACTTCGAACATCAGACGTACCTTGGCTTGGTCCCAGTAGTGCGTGCGCGCCGGATAGCCGACGATCCGCTCCGGGAAGTGTTGCCGCTAGACTCCGAACAACAGTCGTACCTTGGCTTCGTCCCAGTAGTGCGTGCGCGCCGGATAGCCGACGATCCGCTCCGGGAAGTGTTGCCAGACTCCGAACGCGAAGTCCAGCTCCTCGGCTATGATCGGTGCGTCCCCGTCGAGAGAGAACACCGCCGCCGTCGGCACCGCCCACAGCGGCCGCCAGCGGGCCGACACGCCCTCTCTGCGGGGATTTAGACGTTACAGCGAACATATTTTTTTATGTAGCCTGTACAATTGTACATGTCCCACTAGCTGGGCAAAGGCCTTCTCTCAGTGAGAGAGTTTGAGCTTAATCACCACGCGTGCTCAATGGGGGTTGTCAATTTTTGCGTTGAGGGTATAATGCCTCATACGATCAGGTTTCCTCACGATGTTTTCCTTCACCGTCAGCGAGTGGTATTGCTACTATAAATTCACAGATTTGAAATAAATTAAAGTCATAGGTACAGTCGGCCACAGTCTCAGATATCCCTTTTTGTTCGATTGGCGCCCTTACGCCGCGCGCGGTGAGATCTGCCATGGGGTATCTGAGATTGTGGCCGACCGTACATGCCTGCACGGGAGGTTTCAAACCTGGGTTTCTCGCTTCCGAGCCCATTGTTCTACCCACTAGCTAGACCACCACCGCTATCGAACACATAATAGTTCACTTCATGTGTACCTACATGCGTGGCCCATGCGTGCCACGAAAGAAGTGACTTGAGACACCACGTGGTTTGACATGCGCAGTAATAAAGATTTCTAGGTCTCTTTAGCGACATGAGGTCTGTGTGCGGGAAGGGACCAGGCGTCATCGGCTGTGCGGCGGAAAGAGGTGCGGGAGGCGTGGTCAAGTATCTTCTTTCGTGGCACGTATTGAACCATCAACAAGTTGAAATGGATCAATGTGTTTTAGTTTCCGCCTCCATTGCAGGTCAGTATCGTACCACCTATCACAGGGGTAGGCAGGTTTTGCATTTAAATTCCTCAATATAATAATTTTATCTTTACAAGTGAAGTCCGCTTGAATCCGTCAGGCTATTTTAAAGGACTTTAGGCTATATCCTCATCAGCTTACAATAAAAAAGGAAAAGCCAATGCTTACCCAGGATAATGCGTAGTGGCGTCAATGACGAGCACCGGTAGAGGGTCGCGCCCGTCGTCTGATGTTCGCGACAGAGACTTCAGCGCCGGCGCCGCGCGCTCACTGTCCCAAACAAGCACCACCTATGAAATAAAATATGTAAGTATTTTTATTCTTTTCTTTTCGCAAGGCAAGCGGGGAACTAGCTTGGATTGTCAGTTATTGCCAACGGAGTTAGTAGGTAAAGCAATTTTATTGGACACGTAAAAAATCTCCACTAAGACCACAAAGGCCTACGTCCCTAAGACCGCATTTATAAGTGGCCTAAGGCCTTTGCATCTACGTAATGAGATGATTTATGCAGCGGCCCTCGAAACATACCCCACAGAACAGAAACTAAGGTCTTCTTCTAAATTGGTCCCTCAATTCTGAGGATCGTGATCATATACAATGATTCTCCACACAGTGGTAGATGGGTGCAGCCTTCTTTAGGGCATCGGACCAGCGCATTGGTGTTCTGCTTCTCACCAGTCGAAATTATCTCCTTTACCCGGTTCTTACCTTCTCACAAAACTCGCTCCTAGCCAAATTCCCGAGCA
The DNA here is from genome assembly GCA_949319315.1 of Zelleria hepariella. Classification (NCBI taxonomy): domain Eukaryota; kingdom Metazoa; phylum Arthropoda; class Insecta; order Lepidoptera; family Yponomeutidae; genus Zelleria; species Zelleria hepariella. The sequence continues at coordinate 8,364,682 of OX439382.1, forward strand.
ACTTATGGAGGGCCGGCGACGTGGACTGGACGTAGACGAGGGCCGTGTAGGAGCCGCCGAAAGTCGGCGGCGGATGGGCGCGGGGCGGCAGCGGAGCGGGCAGCGGGGCGGGCGGGGCGGCGCGCGGGGGCGGCGCGGGCGCAGGAGGCAGGGGCGGCGGCGCGTGCGGCAGGTGAGCCCGACAGTCGCCGTACGTGGCGGGCGTGTTCAGAGCGCCCGGCGAAGCGTTCCATATCAGAGCCTCGCGCTGCCGCGACCAGCGGTGCGCTATGATGCGCTCCACCACTATCTATGCAGAGGAATTTGTTACCATTAGTAAGAGTAGAGAGAAGACAAATACATGCCGGAGTGGTCTGAGCTGGCCCAGAACAGAAAAGTAATGGGGTTGGCTTTTGCCCAGCAGTGGGACACAAACACAAAGGCTAAGGAAAAAAAGTATGAGTATGAGGGGAAGAGGCAGCATTACAAAAAAATATAACTCAGCAACATTTTAGACAATATTTTTTTGTGAGCTTTGAATACAAGGGGTCTAATAAACATATTAGCTGGCAAAAAAAAAACAAACGAACTATGAGTTCCAGAAGAATACAGTGATGTGACTGGTGCCAAAGTCTCACCTCAATTGTGGTGAAAACAATTTTTTCTATAGATGAGAAGTACTGCTCCCACAAAAGCTGCGTCTGCTGCCGTAAGGCCAGAATCCTCTCAGGAGTTACAGACCTTACTAGCTCTGGCACCTGAAAAAATAAAGATATTCAAGCTTACATTCCTTATAATTCCAAGGAATTAAAAACTGAATGAAAGGTAGATTTTTTTTTCTGCATAATTAAATGACACATGAGAAGTCTAAACACTGGCCCATAAGCTATATAAACCTAGTACCGTACCTGTAACAGAAGTCGTTCATCCGCCCATATAACTGCGCGGCGCCAGTCTATTCGCTCGTCGAAGGGCAGTCGCCAGCCGTTACTGAGTAGGACTGGCACACAACCCGCGGCTAGCGACTCCAGAAACCGGTAGGAGCCGAGCCGCCGCCCGCGCGCCACCAGACAAAACGTCGAGTTGGCTAATAGCTGCTCATAGTCGAATCTGTAAAGGCAAATTAATAAATTCACTGCCTTTGCCAAAGCTTACTTGGCCTCTCTGTATATTTTGAAAAGAACATACTTATCGTATTCGCGATTGTCCTCGTCGCATCTTTCGTCACGTAAATCTTTCCATGATTTTCCATGGCGGCATGTCGTTACAAGAACTAGGTCATTTCCGTCATGAAGATGCCAAAGGGAGTTCCTTGTCTCGCTGCCAATCCCGTGAACATAACGCTTCCCTTTGAAGGCTAATAAATGTCGGCGCGTTGCCGGGAATGGGTTGGAGGTGGCCGCTGGCGGTGCCCCTCCTCGCTCAGGGTGCTCCTTGTGAAACAGGGGCAAGGAGACATCAAACCCTTGCCGAAATATTGTCTCTGAAGCACTAGCTCTCGCCAGTATCGCTTCCCCAGGCTCAAAGCCTAGTGCATCTTCTGCATAGTCAGGCCAAGTGCCAGCATATAAGTTGAATATCAAATGATTGCGCCCATTGTTCCAGTATGGCAACCGAGACAACTTGGCCCCTACATCTGACACATGCTCAGGGGACAGAGGGTCTGCATCTAGTGTGTCCACTGCTGGCAAGAACAGGCAGGCTTCATTAGGATCTTGGGTGACATAGTGGGACTCTCGCACTGCTGACAATACTTTCCTGTAAGAAGGACTCACTGGTCCATCAGTGGGATACACATACACTTTCGGATCATTTCCACATTTTGAAAAATCAAAACATGTCTCCATACGGCAAGGTCTGAAGGCAGATTGTGGTTTCCGAGGCTGTGATGATGGTTTCTCTGATAATATTTCCGGTGTTGCAAATGAAGGTAAATTTTCAGGGAAACTGCTCAGAACTAGGTCAGATTTAAGACGGTTTCCACCAAAACAACAATACACCACAAATGCACAGGATATTATTACTAAGAAGTAGCGTTTCTTTGCTTGCATTTTTAATGCCATCTTGCTGGTAGTCTTTTCCAATGTAATTTATTTGTTCAGAAATTCATTACTTTAATGGTTAAGAGAACAACCTGTAACAATCAGAAACAAAATCAATTTTGATGACTGATGAACTCTGCTTCTGTCTCTATCTGATGGCTCATCAATCTTATTCTGACTAGTAATTTTGGTTTTTGCAAACTCCTCTCATTAGAAAAGTAGACGAGGTGTATACAGTGAAAAACTAAATTTTAATATATAAATTCTGAGACCGTGAGAGTAAACTTACTTGAAAAAGAAAATATTTTTGGACACCACCATTTTTTCTAAGCATTACGTGTTGTAATTTTGTAAAATATGTAATAGTGAGTGAGGATTACACTTTCCTTATTACCTTTAAAGAAAATCTAAATATTTTGAAGAAACTATGCTTTTTCGATAAAAACAACTTTTTTTACAACTACAATCACAGATTAATAGCTGTCAGCTGTCAGGCACGGGTGTGTTGTGTGGGGTTGCCAGAAAGAAAAATCACAATCGAGTCTGAGTCGATCGACTTACAAGAAGAGATTAGGTACATTTTTAAGTTTCAAGGCCTTCCAAAGGTCAAAACACAGCCTTCGTTCGTGGTCAAAACCAACCAACTTCAACTTGTCCATCCTGCCAAGAGCTCAAGCAAGACTCAAACTGTAGATAAACATTTGGACAGACTCATGCTAGACAGGCCAAAGTGACGGAGCATTGAAACAATGGACGCACAGACAACATAGGGTAAAAATGGAAGATAGTTAGGTTAGGGGGTATAGCAGAGGCATCAATGAATTATTGTAACGAAATCATTGTAGGTATTTCATATCATTATATTAAGTACTTAACTTCAGTATAATAATATACTTAATAAATAATGGTATACCTTTAGTAAGAAACTTTTTAATTAGCACTGTCCACTGCCTTCACTTTTTTGGTTTGCCTTTTAGTAAATATATGCAGAATTGCACGACAACCCGGGTACAACTCAAACTTGGTTCTCAATATACCCATCTTAAGTCTCTTAGCCACATTTTCTTCTTCAACAACCATACGAATCGCTTCTTCTTCGGTCATCTTATCAAGATGTGCAGCTTTTATTTTTAAATCTAATCTGTCTGCACCATCGACCTGAAATTATAAATAGTGTGATTATTATTATAGTCAATATTGACACAATATTATTAAACATAAATTGATTCAAGAGGCAGATTATTATGGTGAATACCTGAAATACCTCCCCTATAACTTTGTTTCTGGTACTTAGATAATACATAAAGCGTCTAGCTCGTGGCATATCCACCTCACGATTTTTTCTTCCAGTCAACGTTTGATTTTGCAGTAAGAGTAGCTATGTAAGAGTAAAATGAGATTGGATACCTTGCATTGAAATGAAAGCTGAAAATCTTCATCAACTCTAGGCCAACTTTGTTCAAGCACAGTCTTGTCCCAGTCAATGAATGGACTGTCGGTACATATTCTGTTCGGTGCCGATTGCAGACCAGCCCACAACTCGGAGCAGAAGTGCGGAGCCACAGGCGACAACATTAAGATCAATGCTGCCAATGATTGCTCGAACTCACCAGATCTTGAAATTATTTCTGCTGGTAAGTTATTCTGTAAAATAGTGAGAACAAGGTTAGAGGAGAACAGAGAACGAGATGATAAAAAGAAAACCGACAAAGGGACGATCGGCGCTTTGCTTCAAGCCTCTCCACACTCAAGCCGTGAACCTCCGAGCGGGCTGAATGCCAGCGTGGAGTGTGGAGAGGCAAGTTGCATGTAATACGTCATAAGTTCGCCCTTTCTAATCTGTACCTTTCTTAGCAATAATGTGGCATCCAGAGTAGTCAGGAACTAATAGTTGCCACACATAAACAGGTCGAATTGCAATTAATTTTTATGGTTAAATTAATTACCTTATTTATTTTATCCAATAGTTTCCGACCCGTTTCGAATACAAGTAAGTATATGTGAATATCACGAATAATAAAAAGTTAATAATTGTCCCCAATCTGTGGTTTGAAAGCAAGAATACCCTTTTGCTTACCCATCTAGAAGAGCAGCCAAAAATTTGCCCATGTCAAATCATCGTGGGCTAGTTAGATCATTGATTTACGTTAGGTACAGTACAGTTCGTCTAACTTACCCTTAAAACACTAGTCAACCCTTGCATTCTTGAAATTCCTACACTTAGCTTCTGAGTGTGTTTGAAATGGTATGTTGTAGTGGCTATAAAGTAGTTTCTCGACTCCCATATTTTGCGTTCAAAATTGCTGTAGTCTTTATTTGATAAAGATCTTGCTCCATTGACTGCAGGGTCACTTCTCAGTTTTAGGAAATCCCTCATTGTGATCCATATCCTGTGCTGCCAGTTCAAGACGCCAGGAAATGCTGTAAAATGTATATAGGAAGTCAATTAATCAAGACTATCTAGTAATCAAAGGAAACTGCTGCTTATTTACTAAATTGGCAGGGGTTAAGTTGGACATAAGTCTTTAGGTAATAGAGAGTCAATGGAGTATACTTACTTGCCTCTGACCAATGTCTACTGGTAGCGGGAGGGACATCAGCCAATATGAAAAGTCTTGTAGTATCACATCCATACGTAGACAGGAGATTCTCTGGGTTTTCTCCATTATGCTTAGATTTGCTCATCTTTTCCCACTGGGCAACCACAGCCTCATTTGTTTCCTTCTCTTTGTAAGATTTGCCTTCTTGAACAACATTTTCTTTGAGAATATACTTTCCTGAGCTCTTGACTTTAAAGGATTGCCCCATAACCATGCCTTGAACTATAAGTTTCTTAAATGGCTCAGGGTTGGGCGCCCAACCAATTGAATTTAAGAAGTAGCTCATAAATCGCGCATAATACAAATGCAAAACTGCATGTTCTTTTCCTCCAATATACATATTAACAGGCGTATTTCCATTCAGCTTGTGCTTAGAAAATGGCTTCTCTTGGTTCTTAGGATCCAGAAAGCGATAGTAATACCAAGAAGAGTCAACAAATGTGTCCATAGTGTCAGTCTCTCTTTGAGCACTTTTACCACATTTTGGACAATCACAGTTGACCCAGCTGTCCAAAGTTTTTAGAGTTTGTATGCCCGAGTCAAATGTTTCAACTTCAGGCAACTTCACTGGAAGTTGCTCATAGGGAACCGGGACAGCACCACAAACTTTGCAGTGGATTATTGGTATTGGAGTGCCCCAATATCTTTGCCTTGAAATTAGCCAATCTTTCAGTTTAGAGCTGACAAAGTAACCTCCAACATTTTTCTTCTTAGCAATATCAACAGCTCTTTGATTGTCACTTTGCACATCAATCTTATGTTTGCACATGTCTTTGTTCAGTGTGACATTCAGCTTATTGGCTAACTCCAGGTCTTCATCATCACTCAGCGGGGAAGCCATGTGAACATCACGGCCTTCAGGATAGTTCACCTCATCTGAGATAAAGACAGGAATCTCTGAATCAGTTATTGGATTATATGCAGTGAGTCCAGCGCTGCCAGAGTTATCTGCTAATTCTTGCGCAATAACATTGCTTCTGCTGATAGTTAGAAATTGGCCATGAATAAACTTGTAAGGTTCAGATGTCCAGACATCTAGTGATTTTGTTCCTTTTTGTGTTTTGACTTTGAGACTCACTACAACACCATTACACTCTCCAATCCAGTGCTTCTGTAGGTTTATGATATCTTTCCAATTTTCCAAAGAAGGGTCCTCAAGGCCTTCATAGAGTTTCTTGGCAAATTTGGTTGACTTGACAAACCATTGTTTAAGGATCTTTTTCTCAACCTTAGCTCCAGACCTCCAGGAGCATCCCAGGTCATCAACCTGCTCATCAGCAAGAACAGTTTTGTCCACTGGATCCCAGTTGACCAATGCCTGCCAATTAACAACACAACACAACAATGTAAGTAAATCATTGAATAAATTAATGACCACACACAAAATCTATGGTTTTACTTACAGTGTTTTGATAAGCCAGACCATTCTCATGTAACTTCAAGAAAATATATTGTGTCCACTTATAATACTCTGGATTGCACGTACTTATTTCTCTACTCCAATCAAAATTGAATGCCAGTTTGAGCAGCTGTTTCTTCATAGCACTTATGTTGCTGTGTGTCCATTGGCTTGGAGGAATATTCCTCTCTATAGCAGCATTTTCTGCAGGCAGCCCGAAGGCGTCCCACCCCATTGGGTGAATGACATTGTCTCCACACATCCTTTGAAATCTAGCGATGGTGTCTGATATTGAATACACCCGAACATGGCCCATATGCAAGTTCCCAGAAGGATATGGGAACATAGGTAAAACATAGAATGAGTTTCTATCATTATGAACCGGGAAATATCGCGATACTTCCTCCTTCCAATGTTTTTCTATGTTGCATTTGATATCTGTGTTTAGGTCTTCTTGCTGTAAAAATATGAGGTGAGTAATTTGTTTATTCGTTTAGGAAACCAACACAAACTTAGTAGCAGGAAGAGAATATAAACAGCTGCATTTATTTAAAATTTAAGCAGTAAAGATCTGTAGATCTGGTAACAATAGAAATATAACCTATATTTACTTACATACCCAAAGCGCTAAACTACTCTTGCTTCGGTGGAATAACTGTGAAGTTAGGTACGAAACCTGATTTCTACCGTGGACACCTAAAGGCCAACGTTTTATCTTTACAAACATCCTAAATCAGCTACACTTTTTATTATTTTGGAAAACAATCACGGATCGATCAATGCAAGAAACGGTTTTCGAAAATCGCGCTGTCAGTCAAGTGAGTGTCAGTAGTTCACAGATAACAAAAACGAAAACACGTTTGCTCGAAATGGGCTTGTCATGCTAAGCTTGCTGTATCCGTTCTGTGGATATGTCATCGGAAGATAACACGATCTACAAATTTATAAATTTCCTAGGAAATTTATAAACTTTCGCAGGATTCTAAACGGGAGAATTAAATTAAAAAAATGCGTGAGCCTAAGGTGAATGAGCCGTTTTCAACTGACAGTTAAAAGCTGATATTTTAAAATGCTCGCTAGATGGCGCAGAAAATACGGCTACATAACGGCAGTCAAATAACGCTTTTTCCCACAGATTCACAGATTAGAAAGTACTAATACTAAGGGCGATTCTAAGGGCGATTCTGTCTAAAACTATACTAATCTGACAGCACTAAAAGTGACAGATAATGCACTAAAGTGACAGATAATGTACTAAAGATGACAGCTATCTGTCACATTAGTACATTATCTGTCACTTTAGTGCTGTCAGATTAGTATAAGTTTTAGATAGAATCGCACCTAATGTCTTAAACTATACTAATCTGACAGCACTAAAAGTGACAGATAATGTACTAAAGTGACAGATAGCTGTCACCTTTAGTACATTATCTGTCACTTTAGTACATTATCTGTCACTTTTGGTGCTGTCAGATTAGTATAGTTTTAGACAGAATCGCCCTTATTAAAGATACACAAACACCACAGATAAGAATCAGGCTTGCCATGTTCAATCGGTAAAAATGCCGTATCATATATTTGCAATTTTTATTCTTGAAAGCAAAAACATAGATGGTTTTGGATAAATATAGAATAGGTAGGTAGGATACTGACATCAACTACGTGATGCGATCAAATTTGCAAGCAATGAATTGTGTTTCTGGTTATGATTATGACAGTCTACGGTAATTTGTCGTACCGTTGGCAACACTGATGAAATTTCAACTGACTGCCGTTATAGTAAGGACGATTCTGTCTAAAACTATACTAATCTGACAGCACTAAAAGTGACAGATAATGCACTAAAGTGACAGATAATGTACTAAAGATGACAGCTATCTGTCACTTTAGAACATTATCTGTCACTTTTAGTGCTGTCAGATTAGTATAGTTTTAGACAGAATCGCCCCGAGTGCCGTATTATGAGCGCCATCAGTGGAGAAAAAAATAACTACGTTTTTTTTTCTGAAAACGGTCATTGCCAAACAGACGCTAGGTAAGTAAGAGCTTTATACAACGTGTTACAAAACATCCTAACTCTTTTTACAGGGTGTAACCTACTGGTCAAGAGGATGTAAATTCTGAAAAAAAAAAAGTTGAAAAAAAATTTTTACTTTATAACCTTTACTCATAATAAAATTGAAAATATCCGACTTTTTACTATTTTGGTCATGGCCACTATAAAACTTTCATAGGTCTGTGGTAAATTTCACTTCGTCGTTTGGTTATTGCTTACTTAATATTTTACGCATGAGTTCGGTAAGTTTATCAATTTGCGAAACTGTGGGCGTAAAATAATACAATTTATCTCTGGTTTAGAATCCTACGAAAGTTTATACATTTCCTAGGAAATTTATAAATTTGCAGATTATCTTCCGGTGACAGATACACATCTGTCAGTCGACTGCACAGACTAGACGTAGTATTTATATTCTCTTTGGCACAGACTACATCGACTGTCACTGTTGTTTTTCTGTGGTCTTGTGGATTTTCATTTCACGAAATTACGTCGAAATTTCGCTTTTTTGAAAATTATGGCTAAGCCGAAGACGGAAAATCCATCTGAAGATGCAAAGAAGATTGTTGACGATGCCAAGAACTTCATCGAAAAGGCGATCGGTGATATTGGAAAAACATCGGCTACAAAGCAGTTAATTTTAGGAACTGCATCGGGATGGTGAGATCATTTCGATTCCTTTGTGTACCACTCGAGTCTTAATTAGACATTGCATCACTTCTGTGAATCATAGTCAAATAAACCTTATGCGATGCTTTTTTTATTTAATTTAATGTATGACTTTCTATTTACGCAGGGTCACAGGGTTCCTGACCATGAAAATTGGCAAAATAGCAGCAGTTGGCATTGGCGGTAGTGTGATCTTACTGCATGTGGCTAGCCAGAAAGGGTACATAGACATCAACTGGGACAAGATCAACAAGAGGGTTGATAAAATCAGTGACAAAATTGAGAAAGAAACTACAGGAAAGTCGACAGATTGGTTTGAAAAAGTAAGATACCATTTAAATTGTATGCAATTTCGCTTCTGATGTTCTTTTATGCTTGACCGGGCCATTAAGGGAATCAAAAAACCATTTATAAAAAAACATGGGAAACCATATCATAACCATACTTTAAGTTACCAATTTATTTTGTTGCAGGTGTTCTTATTTGTCAAAAATAATTCATATTACTCAGCAGGGTTTACTGGAGGATTCTTTTTTGGTATTGCATCTTCATGAATTTAATTTCAATGTTATAGCAAGTGAGTGAAATGGAGTTGCAGTATACTATTTTCCTTTGTGTAAATTGTATAAGAATCCAAGTCTATAAATATTTTTGCAGGAGTTAGAACCATCTGGTCAAGCATGAAAGGCCATAAGTACTAAGTTCTAACAAAATTATATCTTAAATAAACTAAAAGTTTTTGTACTTATTATTGTTTTAATAATTTCAGGTGGAAAGATTTGTTGACCGTAAATTAGATAAGGCTGAAGATTTATTGAAGAAAAAGGAAGTGAAAGCCAAGCGTTGGTACAACAACTTTACAGGCGATGAGCACTACCGCGCTACTGAGTCACATGTATTCCTTGCATCATTTGTAGCTGGCATGGCTTTAGGTTTAGTTTGTGGCAATTAAACCATAAGAAGCCATGATGCATGATGTTACGGAGAGTCACTACAACACTTTCTTTTGCAATAATAAATAAAAATTGGACAAATTTAAATGAAAGTACCTAAATTAGTACTATCACTTGCTAATTAATTTGCAATGAACGAATGTGTGTAATGTATAACTTCATATTTCTGATTGATTCCATTTCTTTTGTGTGTTATCTATCACTAACTACAGTGAGTGAGTGGATTTATTTAAGAAAGGTATTATTATTCTCAAATTTTTGTGATGTATTATTTAAAACTCATTTTAATTAGTATCCTATCTAGTGTGTATTTAAATAAAAATTAGATGGTTAATGTTATTCTTTTATTTTATTACTAAATATCTGCATTTTGAAAAGTTGTGTTAAGAACATCAATCATGTGGTAATATAGCTGTTCTGATGGTAAGCTATGTAAATATGATTCATACTGCTTGAGATATTTTTTCTTTAGTTTCAGGAGAGCATCTCGATAGTGTCTCCTATGTAATGGAGGCAATAACAACCAGGGGGTACGATCTTCAGTATTGCGGTGGACCAGGTCATAAAGTTGTCGAGCATTCCTGTTAGAAAAAAAAAAGATCAGTATGATCAATTTAATTTTATATTTAAATGGTAGTTTGATGAATAGACTTACAGTGCAGCCGGAGGTTCTGGTTTAGGTAAACTCTTTTGAGTCATTTCTAATACACAGTTTTCATTAATTTCAGAAAGACATTGCTGAGACATTTCTGCTGTACCATTTTGATCAATTTCTGGTAAACTGTTTTGAGTTATTTCTGCTACACTGCTTTGAATCATTTCTGGTACATTTGGCGGTTCACTCATGGTCTCATCAAAATTCGGAATATCAGTGTTGCTGCTGTAGGATAAATAATTAAATCTTTAGTCTATTGGAAGAAACTATAGCCATTATTCGTACATATCCTGACTACTAACGAGGTGTTGCTGCATTCATCAATATTACGCCGTAAGTTTGCTGATAAATCAAGGTTTGCATCATCTATGGTTTCGCTGGCAGACCCAACTCCTTCAGTTATGTCTGGTGAATCTTTCACTCGTCTGTAAATGGCAAAGATAAATGTTAATTCTAGTAGGTATTTAATATGAGATTAATATCTGAGAGGTTGGTATTGCTTTACCTTTGAATAAATCTTTCTATTTGAGATTGTGAAGCTGTCTTTATAAAGTCTGCAATTTTAGCTCTGTGATTTGATCCCCATTTTCTATATTTATCTATAAATATTTGTTTGTCTTCAGGGCTCAAGGAATGCCATGATAGTGAAGCATCTCTTTTGAGTGAGGGAATCTGTTGAATAAGACACAGGAAACAAAATGAGTGGCTGATCATGTAAACGCCCCCAATTGACTCACCACAAAACCTTTTGCACAGGAAAGATTCCTTCTTTCTTTGGGTTCCGTACCCGAAGGGTTCCAAACGGGACACTATTACTAAGACTCCGCTGTCTGTCACCAGGCTGTATATGTAGTAGAGACACAAGTAGAGACGTCGAGTTGCGGAAAACAGCCTTACCATTACCATTTCACTAGGCTGTAACTCATGAACCTTGATGGTTAGACATAAAATTTTCAAAAATAATGTATTTCTGTTGCCGATATAACAACAAATACAAAAAAACAATAAAATAAATATTTAAGGGGGCTCCCATACATACACCAAACATGATTTTTTCCCGTTTTTATAGATAATAAGTACGGAACTCTTCGGGCGCGAGTCTGACTCCCACTTGGCCGGTTTTTATTAATTAAGCAGCGAACCGTTTCTTCGGTTCTCTGTCAATACGCAACTCTATTTACTTACATATTTATGTCCGTGTTTTAGAGTATCCGTTTTGATTTTTTTATTAATTTTAAGCTGTCGAATATAAAGTCTAACATAGAACTTTTCAACTTTTAATAGGAAACATTTAGTATTATTTTCCATCGTCTCTAGCTAAAAATGATGTATTTCTACAGGTTAAAATCGTGATGACTTGATCACAGGGCTTGATGAGGAAAGGCCTGGAAAAGTGGAAAGGTGAACTGAGTGAACCACAGACCACAGCCTTCTTTGGTGAACCTAACCTCAAAAATAAAGCTCTGTTTCGGTGCAAAGAGTACCAAAAAATTGTGCTGCCAGTACTAAAAAATACTAAAAAGAAAGTTAAATTGTACTAAGTTTTTTATTGCATTTTTGAGGAATATTCGAGATAAAATACACATTTAATACTGTTATTTATTATAAATCGATGGTGTAATCGTTAATTTACATTTTAGCATCTCCATCGAGGGTTGAAATGATGTACCAGCCATCAGTCAAACCTTGTTTTACATGTAAAATGCAACTATATGATCTTTTAAAAATCTGTTTCCTTATTTAATTTTAATCATATTTATTTGCGAAAAAATTCGTTTACATTGAGCATTAAAAATAAGCACACACATCAAACATTTGACAAAATTGACCTGCGCTTCATCTTTAGAAATAAATGCTCCGAAACTCCGAACCGAACCAGTTTCAGCAAAAGTGTCACCGGGGGAATATCCTGAAGGTATGTCAAACATTACTTCACTCACCATGAGAAGGAATAATACGAAAAAAGCTTACTTTTCAGTTTAAACATTTATAATAAGTTGAAAAAATTCACTCGGGACAGGACTTGAATTACATTATTATTATTATTCCCTAGCACGGGTTAGTGCTTTAGAAAAAACAAAAAGTGCTTACTTTTCAGTGTTAAAATTACCAAGTAAATACCAAAATAGTTATGATTCTATCAAAATAATACAAAAATTTGTCAATGTACACACGACAGCACGTCAGTCAGACTGTACATTTTTGTTGTAAAATTGACCGTAATGCAACCGAGTAGAGTGCTAGCGTGTAAAGGTCAACGTGCTGTCGTGAAAACTAAAATTATACTGATATCATTCTGGAGTGCCTCAAATATACCAATTTAGTACTGAAAATACCAAAAACGGTCACACTGAATGAGTAGTTTATTAGGGATTTTTCCAAGTGTCAAATTAGACAGCGATTCGTGAATTATCGCGCAACTAAATCTGTGGTTTGTATGGAAACCACAGATTAATAGACTGATTTTGACAGTTATTCGGGCTATTTTTGATGCCTGGAAAAAACCCCATTAAGGGTAGACGATAGGAACGTGGCGGGAAATTCAAAATTTTCACAGTTTTTTACATTTTGTAGCTAAATTGAGCTATTTTTGTTCAGCGATTTTTCGTTCGCGGAAATAACAAAGTATTATTTTCATTATTGTAAACAGAGGAACAACAATAATTCAGCCGATTATGTGTTCTGGTCTACGACAAGTTTTTTGGGCAGTGCCACTGCTTCGTAGACCAGAACACATAATCGGCTGAATTATTGTTGTTCTGTTGTTTACAATAATGAAAAGCATACTTTGTTGTTTCCGCGAACGAAAAATCGCTGAACAAAAATAGCTCAGTTTAGCTACAAAATGTAAAAAACTGTGAAAATTTTGAATTTCCCGCCACACTACTATCTTACAGCCTTGAATATACCAAAAGGAAACAAGTTTCTCAAGGGTCCAAATTTCCAACAAAAAAAAAACTGCTCTGTGCTGATGGTTTAAGGCTCCTCTACACTAGACATGCGCGAAACAGTGCACTTCGAAGTCATGATATATTTCATGACATTTCATACCGCGTGATATTACCTTATATCATGGCACCAAACATGACACATGACATCATGGTATTTCTTCATTGCAGACATGAAACATGACATCATGGTATTTTTTCATTGCAGACATGAAACATGACATCATGGTATTTCTTCATTGCAGACATGAAAAATGACATCATGGTATTTCTTCATTGCAGACATGAAACATAACATCATGGTATTTCTTCATTGCAGACATGAAACATGACATCATGGTATTTCAGTACACTTTCATTGCAGTACGTACACTGTGCTGAAATGCTATGTGTCATGTTTCATGTCATCTAGTGTAATGAAATGCTATGTGCCATGCTTTATTCTCTCGTGTAATGTATAATATTTCAAGACACCGTTGTGTAATATATCTTTTGTAATATTACAAGCATTACCTACACTACACTTGTCTACTCTACACGGGCGGAGCATGGCCCAACAGACACCCAACGTAAGTCTCTTCATTGATCCACGATATTGACGTTTTAGTTATAGGCCAAGGGTGCTCAAACCCAGGATGGACCCTAGATGGCCCTAGAAGACTCAGGATGGACGGAGGAAAGAGCTTTTGTGGCTTAAAATGTAGCCCTTTCTTTAAACAAAAGAGTGAAAAGAAAGCGATACATGAATAGAGAGTTTTTTTTATTGGGCGAAATTCGACTTTACGATGCAATGGACGACTACCTACCAAAAATATTTTCGGGTGCCTGATGTCTGTTTTGATAAATCGGTAAGTTAGTGAGCCAAATACGGACATGTAACGTAAGAATATAATAAGATCAAATGAACTTTTTAAGTGAAGTTCGATCGTTATTATATTATGTGTGGTTTCATTATTATGGGGGCTACTTTTTGGGTGTAAATTAATAAATAAAAAAAATTTTTTGGCAAATATATCGTGTGACATATCAAACGACTCATTTGAAGCATTACAAATGTATTTTTTATAATTTACGGAACCCTTAGTGCGCGAGCCCGACTCGCACTTGGCCGGCTTTTACTACGTGGTAACATCCTTTATTACTACCGTCTTGCTGCGTACTTACGCGATAAATATTGACGCACGACACTAGACGCAAGATAAATATCACGATCCAGGATCTGGAATCAGATCAGAAGATTTCCAGAAATCCAGCGATAATTATTGATCCGATTAGAAATATTGAAATACACTACTCTAGACGTCAATAAATATCGTAAACCGTCAGTTGTTATTTACGGATTACTATATGGATCTTGCGTCTAGCATTCGCATGCATGAACTCGCGTCCACACATTCGCCTATATTTGATACTCGCCCAGGCGAATGTGTAGAGGGCTTAATATCTTTTTGTAATCTGTGATCATGTGATTTGTGACAGCTGACTAATCACTAGTCTGTGCTAATTTGTTGTTTTTCGTGTGGTTGGTAGGGAGGGACACGATATCGAATAGAAAGTATCGATACTGTACTCATGAGTGGCATCGAAAAAAACGTATCGTACTCATAAAAGTATCCAGACAAAAGTATCGATAATTCAACTATCGAGTATTTTTCTTAAGACGAAACGCGGGTAGCCGGCTGCTCCATACAAAAAATACAAAAAGGGAGACCTCTTACCTCCCTGGATAATTATTTTAGACAAAATATGTTATGCCATTCAATTTATATGTACACACGGCAGCACGTGAGAGTGTGCACTTTTGTTCTAAAGTCGCCCGTAACGTGACCGAGTAGAGTGCTAAAGTGTAAGGGTCGACGTGCTGTCGTGTGTACCTCTGCCATTTTCCCTATGTTTTCCTTTTTTTATTATTTTGCTTGCTTGCTTAAATCCTGTTATCCCTCAGGAGGGATATAGGGCTCGAAGAAGTTTTTATTATTTTAACAAAATTTATTTAAATAATTAAAATAAGGAAAAAAAGGAAAATATAGGGACATGGCAGAGGTACATATAGATTGAATGGCATAAACATATTTTTTCTAAATATGTAAATCCAGGGAGGAAACAGGTCTCCCTTTTTGTATGGAGAAGAGATTACCCGCGTTTCCTCTTAAGGCCGTCTGACCCTATAAAGCCGAGTTTTCATAGTCAAATTACACTACAGTGAAGAGCGCCGTCCAAGCAAGCCAAAGCATCTGATTGGTCGGCCATTTGTTTTATTTCCATCCAAGTCAATTTGTTAAGTAGAGCTCCGTCCTAGTTGACTTTTTTGTGCCCATAGACAACATATCAGAAGAACCGACCAATCAGAAGCTTTAGCATTCTTGGACGGTGCTCTTCTCTTCACAAAGTGCATTGTGCTATTCGTTGTAGTGTAATTTGACTGTAAAAACGCGGCTTAAGACCGATGTACCTTGGTGTACATACATTTTATAAAAAAATTAAAAGGTGTGTATTATTTTAAAAAATGTATGTACACATTTACATATAGAAATGTTTATTAAAAAAAACAGGTTCATTTATTGCTATAGGCAAACATTAAAGTGCCCATTCCTCCTCCGTACAATCGCTTAAAAATAAAAGTTTATCGAGCCGTTTTGGCGATAAGCGATAACGAAAAATCGCTGAACAAAAATAGCTAAACTGAGCTATTTTTGTTCAGCGATTTTTCGTTCGCGGAAGTAACATAGTATTCTTTTCATTATTGTAAACAACAGAACAACAATAATTCAGCCGATCATGTGTTCTGGTCTACGACAAGTTTTTTGTTCCACTGCTTCGTAGACCAGAACACATAATCAGCTGAATTATTGTTGTTCTGTGGTTTACAATAATGAAAAGAATACTGTTTTATTGCCGCGAACGAAAAATCGCTGAAGAAAAATAGCTCAGTTTAGCTACAAAATGTAAAAAACTGTGAAAAATTTGAATTTCCCGCCACGTCGCTATCGTCCACCCTTAAACACGAGCCGTAGCCCGTATCGATACGATACCTGTCAAAAAGTACTCATTGAGTAAAAGTATCGAATACAAAAGTATCGGTATCGAAAGGAAATCTACTCGATACCACAAAGTATCGATACTTTTTTCGTGTCCCTACCCTAGTGGTGGTTGGTTGGTTTAGTTCGTCCGACCAACCAAGGCCCGTATCTCACTAATCGTTATTTGGTAAGGCACAGCCTTCAGTAAGGTCAAGAGAAGACCAGCTTTAAAAATCCGTTTATCCTCAGAAGTCATGTCGAAGAAGTATGCTCCTTTGCTCCGTGTTGCTTATTTACTGGAATCCTTTCTGCTGCTGCTTCATTATTACCTTTTTGTTTACAGATATGGCCTAATTTTACCCGAGAAATCCAAAACAAAACAGCCGATATTTCAAGCAGCTAAAAATGTATTTGGTGATGAATCAGATTCAGAAGAGGAAGGCAAAAAGAAACCATTGCTTCGTCCAAGCCACAACATTAACAGACAAGTAAGTGGTTGCGCTTTGTTTCGGCACTTATTTGCCTCTTTATGCCAACCTTCTACAGTGGTGTGAGTGTGTAGACCGTACAGGCTTACAGGAAGCACAGCATAAGGCTGAGTTAGGCAGTACATTATGGGGTTATAACTATATGTATCTCACTCTTTTGTTTAATTTAATTCCTAGTTTATATTAATTCCACTACCCAGTTTATACTTGTACGGCCATAGTAAGGTAATTTGATAAAATGTTTTTACTTCCTCCACGAGACACTGGTTTCCCGACACTTACTGCCGATTTCTGAATTGAGAAATTCACTAAGCAAATACTTAAGTAACATTCTGACTCTGCAGATTTCTCCCAAAAGAGCATGACAGAACGATACTTAAGTATTTGCTTAGTAAAATTCTCAATTCAGAAACCGGGCCTTAATAATAATTTAGAGTTTTTTTTTTCAAAGCCACATCATAGGACCTACTCAACCTAATTCCCAAGCGGTTCCAATGAAGCGGTTAAGAAAACATGACAAAGTAAAAAAAAATTCAAAGGAAAAAATACTATACATTTTACAGACTTGAGGCCTGGATTCTTTAGTTTGGTGCCTAGATCATTGGACAATAGTGCAACAGGGAAAACATTGAAACAGTTTTTCTCCTTTTCAGGCCAAACTGACACAGGAGAAAGCAGTAATTGAAGATCCAACTGTGTACCAGTATGATGAGATCTACGATTCTATGACCAGTAAGAAGAAAGAAGAGAAGACTAAGAGCAAGGAGATCAAGAAACCGAAGTATATTGAAAATCTACTGAAGACTGCCACCAAGAGGAAAATTGAAAATGAGCGAAGAGTGGAGAGACAAGTATGTAATAAAATTAAATAACCAACGACTAGAATGTAGGGAGCTTTAAAAAAGTAGGGGTCACTCTTCTTAAACGTTGTACAAATCCGTCAGAAATATTACCTAATTTAAAACTAGATAATAATTACACATTTTAAATATATAAAACAAAGTCGTGTTAGTGGATTATAATTTTTGATTTGTTGGTTTTGTCTCCGCCCCGAACATTACATCTACAAAATTATAAATTTACTTACTATGTATTTAAACTTGCAGGTGCAAAAAGAGAGAGAGAAAGAGGGTGAAGAGTTTGCTGACAAAGAAGTGTTTGTGACAACGGCATACAAGAAGAAGCTGGAGGAGATGCGGCAGGAGGAGGAAAAGGAGAAGAGAGAGGAGTATCTAGAGAGCATTGGAGATGTCACTAAACAGACTGACTTGGGTAAACTGCCATTGTCTATATTTTTTCAATTTAATTTTTTATCAGATTTCTGATGCAAAATACATTTGTTTCAGGTGGTTTTTATAGACATCTCTATGAACAGAAACTGGGTTCTGATAAAAATAAAGAAGTATTACCAGGACCAAAACCTAAAACTCCTGAAAATATAGAAGGAAGTGAAGATGCTGCTCTCAAAAAGGAGAAGACAAAAACTAAGCACAAAAAAGATAGTAAAAACAGAAATTATAGGAAAAGGAAATCAGCAGAGAGAAATCCAGAGTTATCTGAAGGGGAAATTGAAGAAACTGATGATGAAATCAACAGAGTCAACTTGGATGATCTTAAAGCTGCTAAAAAGGCTAAACAGGATGAGACAGAAAACATAGATGCAGACTCTGACTTTTCTGTTGATGATCCTTCATCTGGTGATGATGAAGATGACACAAAGGAAAAAGTTACATTGAAATCAAATGAAAATGATAAGGTTGAGATAGTTAAAAAGGAGCCAGATGAGAAATCCGATGAAGAGGAAAATAAAGAAGAACAGCCACCAGCAAAGGAGCCCAAGCCTAAAATCGATATATGGAAGAAGAGAACCGTTGGTGATGTTTATGACCTAGCACTAATACGATACTATGAAAGAAAGTCATCTAGAGGTTACTGACAATTTCGATGAGAGATGTTTGTTTATGACTTAAATAAAAATTCCATAGTGAGTATTTGTCTTAATTTAATGTCAAATTATAAATAATACATTGATTTTTAAACAACTACATAATGCGCCTTGCAGTGAACTGAAAAGGAAAAATAATTGGATTAGGTTTAGTAAGGTTTACACGAAGGAAAAGTCAACATACATTGTATCAATCTTAACATAGATCAAAGATCAAAACTCTTACCTATAAATTCAGAGACTGGATCGTTTTCGCCTTCAGCTCGCATGGTGCCAGTGATCTCTTCATTTTCTACCATGGGCAGTACTAGTTGGACAAACTCAGGGGTATACGGCGGTGCTATTGCGTCCAGTACCTGCCAAAAATACAAATGTAAAATTTTGGAGTTTACTTGGGCAATTAGATCATGTAAGCACTAATGTGGGAATGAAAGATCAAAAATAAAAAAAAAGAAGGATTAATAGAAAAATAAATAACAGTTTAAAAAAACTAAAAAAAACACGCTTTTGTAGCTAACCGAACTAAAAAGGAGAAAATAAATTTTAATTAAAAAGAGTTTAAAATTATAATATTTAAGTTATTAACAGAATAATACAATTCTGAGTAAAAAGCGTGGGGTGCTTGATATATTAAATGTTACAATCATTCTATTGGAAACTATCTATGAGATACACCCCACGCTTTTTTAACTCTGAATTGTAACTTAAATATTATAATTTTAAAATCTTTGTAATTAAAATTTATTTTCTACTTTTTAGTTCGGTTAGCTACAAAAGCGTGTTTTTTTAAACTGTTATTTTAATTTTTTTTGTTAGATTTATATTTTTTTTGTAAATTTCTGACATTTCTAGTACTCAAACCCCAGTTGGCTCCTGAGAGTCTTTTAATCCCTACATGAAAGAGAATCGATTGGAATAAAACATATTTTTTTGCTATTTTAGCATTTTTTTTTGCTGACTGTACATTTTTTTCCAAAATCTGTGAATGCAGTTCATAATATCTCAAAAAGTTATGAAAGATCTCCTAAGAACGTTTTCCTGTCCGTTTGCAGGGCCCTTAGCCTGTAACGCAATGGCGGGTCAATGGCGTCCCGGCAGAAGGACAAAACCGGGCTCTCCTCGTTTTTCTCCTACAACCAGAGAACTAATCCTCTAGAATTAGAATCAAAATATTCTTTGCTGTACTACAAAAACATTAAAAGGACAGACAGCGTTAGCAAATCGTAATTGAAGTCGTCACCTGACAGCCCATTTTGGCACCATTGTGTTACAGGCTAAGGGCCCAGGGCAGGCGGAAAAGCGATCATTGATACAAAGTACTATGTTACCGTAAAAATATAACGATTCGTGTCGCACTCCGTCACTCTCCTTACATTTCTGTATCGTTTGGATATCGAATCGTGTTTTTAGGTACGGGGTGGGGTGAGAGTTCCGGTCAGTCAGAGATAAAAAAACCTGTTTCAACGTGCTACAGGTAGCGTCACGAGTTATGAGCGCTCGACGAAACTGGTGGGGATTTCTGCGAAAGTGTGTACAATCGCACATCCTCATCATCAGAAAACGATTGTGAAACTGACACTGATGTGATGAACGTATGACATCCCTGTTTAATATACTTAATGTATACTCATACCAACCTGTTTTTTTTTTCCGCCACTTTGGTGTCGTTTCACCTTTCTGAACGAAATTGTTATCTATATTAACAATTTCGTTCAGGGGTACGGTAGACTCGAACGAAACCTTACCCGAATGATAATACATAAAAAAATAATGATTTAGAGTCGACAACATCTATCAGCAAAATTCGGATTGTCGAGTATTTTGTTAAATTCTAATGGTGCTGAGTGCTGACAGACAAATCGAGTTTAGGGAATGTTACTCAGGTTCCGGGCCGATCCGTGTTCAGTGAATGAGCCGAAAATTAGCACAGAACATCTAACAGAGACAGGCCTTGTAGTTCGATAATGTGAAGCTTATTACCTCAGTTAAGTAAGGAAGTAAGTCACCGCACAGCCAGCACTGTTTCACATAGAAGAGTATTGTATGATGCTCAGGGCTCGGAATATTTTCAGAGATGATTTAGCGCCACCCGCGCTATGCTTTGACGAGTGTTTTCCTCTCGCGTCCAATACCGCCATTTTGCTTAGCTTGTCTGGTGGCGGAACTATACCGTAGAAATAAAGTAAAATGGCGCTGGCTGGTGATGTGTGAGTGTGTGTGTGTGTGTATTTACCTCAGTGATGAAGTATCGTATGAGCGAGATGTCGGTGTCACCGCGTTGCCAGCACTGCTTCACGTATCGCAGCACGGGGACCACGCAGCCGCGACTGAGAAGGTTCACCATGCGATCCAGCAGCATCTTCTTTAGCTCCAACTGAATGTTCACAGTAAGTCGGTTAGTAATCAAATATACCCTCAAGGCCTCGAGCCAAGCCCACAGGACCTCACCAGTCCCATGAGGGCTTGACTTGAAGCTCGGATTTTTCGCGGATTCAACGCTGGCAGCGCAATGTGTTGACGAGCGTTCAAGTCCTTCGTTGACAAGCGCCCTATCTTGCTTTATTTCACTAGTAAAGCAGAGCAAAAACGCCCGTTGTTGCCGGGGCGGAGCTGAATCAGTGTGAACTTTACGACGAAAGGCGTTAGTAGGTACGGCGCAAAAATGTCAGAGGCAGTGAATAACTTACGAACCGCGTAACCCTATAGGATCCAAGAAGAAAAAAATATATACTGCAATCCCATGGGATTATGGGATCCAAATGGGATCGAAGTAGAAAAAAATACTACAATCCCATGGGATCCAAATGGAAAAAAATGGGATCCAAGTCGTAAAAAAAAGCATTATAATCCCATGGGCTCTAAGTTGCCGGAGGTGCCTAGCTTGACGGTGCCGGAGGTGCCTAGCTTGTACCTGAACTAAGATCTCGAGCTCGTCCTGCGGCGACTCAAACAGCTGCACGAGCAGCCGCAGCAGCCGGTGGTGCAGCAGCTGATGGCACGACGCGACCTCATCCAGGAGGGCCAGGTGCACCGGGCAGTGCTCCGTGCACAGCTTGAAGTATGACGGCTCGGTCACCACGCACTCGACCCACACTAGCACGCCCATGCCCACTACTGGGAACCTGGAATGAGGGGAGGGTTGTGGTTAACACATTCGGTGCCTTGGACGCGTTAATGCGCCCTCGAGACATGCGCCGAGAACCTTGGACGCACATAATCATTCATAGTAAACTGACCACACTTACGCTAGGTGCCTTTCGACGCGTCTATACGCCATACGCGTACGCTAGGTGCCTTTTGGCGCATCTGTGCGTCATCGTTTATTACCATTGTACACCTTTCTACATTTTTATTGCCCCTCATAAAAGCTCATCTAACTTGAGCGCACAATATCGTCCAAAGGCACTGCTAAACAGTCACGCGTGACGCACAGACGCGTCCACAGGCACCCTGTGTACGTTCGCGAGAAAAATATGGTACGTATAGGGGACTGCACGTACTGTTCGAAGTGATACCTAGCGCACTATTACGACGTGAGGCACTGGGAAACAGAATCAGGCACCCGTGCAATAACGGCCGGCCGGCAGTATGCGCATACTGCATACGCATACTGCCGGGGAAAATAATAAAAAAAAAAAGTTTATCCCCCTGACAATCTGGTGGTTGGGCCTTAGCATCAGCTTTTTGGAGCACAGCTGGGCTGTTGGCTGTGTGTGGTTGCTAAATGAATTAGAAGAAAATGACACAAGGATCAGATGCCCTAACATGACAGCTGTAGAATTTTGTCTACTCTATGCTATATTGTATGAAAATTTAGACAAAACCTGGGTATGGGAGCAAAAGGAAGCAGGCATTCCGCTTTGTGGCTTGGATAACATGGGCGACGGATTGTGCCTTAAAGGAAGGAGACAGGAAGGTCGGCCACACGCTAGGATACCCCTTTTTTGTTCGATTGGCGTCCTTATGCCGCGTGCGGTAAGAGCTAGCATGGGGTATCCTAGACTGTACATGGCCGTACATAGACATATTTAAAGGTTATTTACCTTATGCAATGATACAATGTCGGTAGCTCAGCAACAAGCTCGCTAGAACTAGCGGAGCTGCTACAGACGGCGTGCACCTTCTCAATGGCTTGCATCGTCGCCTTGAGCTCGTCCTTGACGGGTCGTCCCGGGGAGCGCGCCTCGCACACGCTCGCCGCGTACGCTAACAAGTACATGTACTTCGATTTGTGCTCCGGGTTCAACTTGCTCCCCGACTTGAAGAGGGCGTCCACTAGGAGCTCTGAAATAATGATAACAGTAATGTATGCTTCAGGACATACGCCACAGTACACGCTTTGAGGCCTGAATTTTTGTCATACAACATCAGTGGTGGTAAGACCAAAATTCAATGAAATAGGTAGTGATAAGACAGCGGACGAGATAAGCAAAAGGAACAAGCCTATGCCCAGAAGGACTTACTCATGGGCTGGATGGATCTATGGAGAATGTCAGGTGCTTACGTCGGCGCGATTGTGGATGTCAGTGCTGGAATATGTGTGGCCATCCATGAACGCTGGATATTTTTATAGGGAAGCGTCGTCGCCCGAAAACTTTAGGTCCGAGGCAACTTTGCTGTCACAAACTGAGGACCTGTACCTAGAAACTGCGGGATGCGCAACAGATGCACGGGCGGCGGCTCGGGCTGCGTGTAGGCGCGGAATAGCAGCGTGATGTCAGCCGGGTTGAGCGCGCCGCGGGACAACATGGCCGCCAGCGCCGTGCGCGCCGCGCGCCACGACTCGCCGCCAGTCAGCGCCAGCGTGATCGGCGTCACGTCGTGCCCGCTGGAACCAACCGACCAACCAACCCGTTGGGCTTTTAGAACTACTATCGGCCATAGTTGTGGTTGACCGCCGTAAAGGGGCATTCTCAGCGGCTATTATATGTATGCATAATTTATAATTTCGTATAAATAGACGAGGAGAACAGGTGTTTTGTGTTAAAAATAATAGTTATCTACAGCTAAAGTACAATATTTTTTATTTACCTTTGCTGAGCACAGCGTGTAATTTCTTGGCACAGTCTTCTCATGACGGCACCACCTCTTGGTTCTTGAGCCAATATGTGGACTATTACTTGACTGTACACGTATGTGTGTGCACCGTGGCAAACCATTTTCTGTAAAAAGAAATTCAAAATAAGCCCTGAAAAACTCATGCTTCAAAATTGTCTTATTTATTGGTTCAATAAGCTAGAAAGTGAGAAGTGGCTCTTCGAAGCTGGATTTCTCCTTTACACCCAAGGAGATTATTATGCATTGGCAATAAAATTGGTAAATTGATAAGAATAAGTATTATACACAGAGGTACATAAAAAAGGTAACATCCACATAAAGGTAGTATGAGGCAGTTCACCTGGAAGAATGATAAACATTTATCAGGCATTTCGAAAGTAACTTGTGATGCCCCCTTTACTCCCAACCATTGCCGCCATCCGCCAGCATCAATGCCGCCATACTTACAGCACACTCATTGACACTGTTCTGCCAGTCGTCAGAGCTTTGCAGGAACCCAATGATAGAGGACTTCAGCACTCTGGAGAATACTTCTATTTGTTGAGCCGCTGTAGATATACTTGTGATTTCACCTTGGAAACCAGCGTCAGAAATTAGCTGAAAGCAAAGTTTGAGATAATGAATGTTTGAACACGACCACAGCTGCTTTAATGTCGTAATGAATACGGTAATTTTAACAATAAAAATATAATAATCTAGCTTTTTGCCCGCGACTTCGTCCTTTGTTTAGACTTTGTTTTTTTTTTTCCGTTATCACAATAAAAAATAGCTTATAGCACTCAGCGATAACGTAGCTTCCCATTAGTGAAAGAATTTTTAAAATCGGATGAGTATTTTTGGAGATTACCTTGTACATACATACATACTTACAAACTTTTCATCCTTATAATATTAGTGTAGGTAGATCATTAAAATCAATTTGCAGAAAAACTACTTTCTTTACTTTTAAAAGAGTTTTCAACTCAATATCTTCATCTAATGCACAGTTATGTGTTGTACCTACTGCAAAAAGTGCAAAGTGTTGTACTCTCTTACCTTTATAGTAAAGTTCAACATGAGACAATCAGGGTATTCCTCAGCTAGTCTATATATTAGAGACCTCCAAGTTGGATGCTCAATCATTTCCGTCAACCAGGCAGGTGTCTGAAAATTTAATTAAAACTATAATTTAGTAGGTATTTGTACAAAAACATAAATATTACTAATAATTACTACATAATTCAAGTTTACTTACTTCACCCTCCTCTGTGAAAATAGTATCCGCCTTCTTTGGATCAAATGTCTTTAGTATCATGTCCTTTAGATGGTTCTCTACCATAGCCTGAACCTCTGTTACTTTAACACCTGTTTTAAAGAACAAAAAAGTTAATATAATATGGTTTAGTCTTTTATTATTGCCTTGCAATGATATGTCCCAGTGGATACCTGTATGGTTTGTATAAGACTATTTTGAACACAATATTGAATCAGAAGGTTGTATGGTACTATGCTTATTTTCTCCACTATTTGTCAGTACTTTGTGGATGTTAAATAATTAACAAAATGATTACCTCCAAGTATTAGCCATTCAGCCAGCAAGTTGGCCATCTGAGCAACAGCACTATAGTTGAGGGATAGCTGCTCAATGACCTGTTCTGGGTTTCCACCTGCTTGGAAATAGCGCTTGAGCTGCCCAAATATCCCTGGTTCCATGATGTAGTCCGGCGTATTGAACTTTTCCAAGCATTCTTGAAGCACTTCTTCCGGGTTTTCAATGGCTTCTTCTGACCCATCCTCCTGAAGGAAAATTATGTAATTAACAGAGCAGAAGATTTTTTGTGACTTTGGCCCAATTTCTGAATAGAGAAATTCGCTCAGCAAGCAGTTAAGTATCGTTCTGTCTTTGCAGATTTCTCACAAAAGAATGTGACCGAATGATACTCAAGTATTTACTTAGTGAATTTCTAAATTCAGAAACCGGGCCTTTCTCACTGCTTGTTTGAGATAAGATGGTTCACTTAGTCTGAGCCCGGTGAATATGAGTAATGGTTGGTGGGTCAAGCTGGGGGCGGGTAGAAAATAGAAGAAAAATTTGTATATGGGGTTAGCTATTTACAATAATACCATTATAAAATTATTGCGTGTGGTCTGACCTCGTATTGAGCTGAATGGGCTCCTTCCCAAACATGTTGTTCTTCATATTGGCTGGGCATTTCTTTTTGTTTAGAGGTTCCGTAACCTGAAGCAAATTCGCGATAAGCGATATTATTTCTATAATACAAATCTTCGGTTTAGCTCTACTAGTTAAATGAAAGACATAGTTGTGGCAAATGATTTTTTTAAAGGCAAATCAAAGAAAAAATCAAACAAACCGAACCGACCACACAAGTAAGTAAACAAGAGGACATAGATTAAAAAAGGACGTCAACGTCAAAAATCATCGGCACAGAATAGATAATCCTTAAAATCTCTTTTTTTTAATACGGACCGCGAGCGTACCCTACACTTTCGTGCATTGCATGCGCTCTCAAATAGGTAGTCTGTGATTTTTTCTCAAGAAAAGATGGCGACCGGAAATGATTTAAGGGCGGAAGCAACGTGGCGGGAAATTCAAAATTTTCACAGTTTTTTTTGTATAATTTTTGTTCAGCGATTTTTCGTTCGCGGCAATAACAGTGAACATTTTGAATTTCCCGCCACGCTGCAATCTTCCAGCCTTTATCTACAGGGTGCACTCTAAGTCGATAGCGGAACTTTAAGTAGGCTGTCTACTGATCACTACAAACAACTTGTACCAGATGGCGAAAAAAATGGAGCGAAAAAAATATCTGCTGTTCCATACAAAAGATCGACTCAGTACTGCGCCAAATGTATGAAACAGCTGATATTTTTTTCGCTCCATTTTTTTCGCCACCTAGTACAAGTTGTTTGTAGTGATCAGTAGACAGCCTACTTATAGTTTCGCTATCGACTTAGAGTGCACCCTGTAGTAGCGCCATCTGGCACCCAAATTGTTATCTGTTGGTGTCCGCCCGCCCTACTTGATCTTTGCCCGCCCGCCCTATCCAAGGTCTCTATAGGTCATTGAATGATTGAATAGTGAGAGTTAGGTCTTTATTAAATAAAAGTTGTAGAGACTCTGAGAAAAGGTTTTCTTTCCCTTTTCAATGAATGAACCAGCGAACGCGGTTACTTTCCTTTCCTGGCTAATTACCTACATAACTACGAACACTTACTTGATTTCTAGTTGAAGTTTTTAACAGTAAAGTAGCCCGACCAGTGTCCTATTATCGACCGAAATTAAAGAACAGACCTTAATAATTCAATATTTTTATTTAAAATAAAAATAACACTTTTTATATGATTTTAAACAATAGCAACAAAAGTAACAGTAATAAAATTATCATCACAAGTAATTATTGTTGAAACAAGATGATCCTAAGTTCCTATGAGAAAATGATGGGTACAAAGGTAATGAATTCGTTTCAATACGTAAGTTCTAAATATATTTACTGACATATTATAATATATTAGACATTATGTCTGAACGTAGGATAACTTAATATTGCATTATAGTCACTCACTATCAATGTATGAATGTAGGTATGTACGCAGGTATAAATTTAAAAATTTCCTCTATCAAGCTAAGCTGATATAAAAAGGAGTCGGCAGCTGGAACCTACTTGGTAATAAGAAAGTTGAAGCCTGTTCTACGTATCGATATACCTACACGTTATGTCATCTCCAAATTTTAGTAGGTAAGTCCTATCCAAGTTCGTACAGGGTGGCCCAAACAAAGACGTCAAGCGAGAAAATCTAGATAGCTGACGCCGCCGCCGAGAACTACCCGAATCACCCCTATGTAAATGTATGTGTATGGTTTTGAGATCAAGGTTTTTTTTAAAATAAAGTGCCTAGCAATGGATTCGGTCTGTTCGGGTTTACTATTCTGAGGACTAAGACTTTGGGAAAGTTTTTAAAATCAATAATAAAATAAGTCCTTCAGACCTTTAGGTACTTTATTTTATCTCCATACCTTTTGATGTTTTCTTTCTACAAAACAAAATTTTTGGACTTGGGTCACTTGTTATCTCCTTCAAGTCCATAGCTGAGATTTTTTCTTGCTAATAGATTAGTTGTTATCTAAGACCTTAATAAAAAATATTACAACTTCTTAACGACAAAAAATGGCTGAAGGTACGGTCGGCCACGATCTCAGATACCCCATGGCAGCTCTTACCGCGCGCGGCATAAGGGCGCCAATCGAACAAAAAGGGGTATCTGAGTCTGTGGCCGACTGTACATGGGGACGGTTCGGGTAGCGCTTGGTGTCAGGCATCTAGATTTTCTCGCTTGACGTCTATGTTTGGGCCACCCTATGTATAAGTAGGTAGGTATTACCTGCTTTGGGTCGGCAGCGATCCGCGCTCCGCTAATTTTTATAAGTTTGTTATCAAACCGTTATCTTCTCATAGGCCGAAAGGGAATATACATACGTAGGCACCTATCTAAGCCAGTTTAAGTACGGTCGGCCACAATCTCAGATACCCCATGGCAGCTCTTATCGCGCGCGGCATAAGGGCGCCAATCGAACAAAAAGGGGTATCTGAGACTTTGGCCATGCTCCTAGTAAGCATCGGTGTGTATTTTCCGGGACGATGTGCTCAGAAATTATGGTGTTGAATTTTGGTCCAAAAACTTATCGTTGAGTACATCAATTTTTTTTTATCAACGACGGTGCTCTAGTCTAGCCTAATAAGATACCTAGAATGACAGCTACGCTCGTAGATATACGTAGCTTTCCAAAGGAATTACCTACAGGCAGATTAAAACTATAGAGAACGATTAGCTATCTTGGTAGCTAATATTAGGATATTTTCGTATTGTTCTAAATCGACATCTTATCACAAAGTCTTATATGGTTAATATAAGATCTATGTATAGTATATAGGCATCAATAGGTCCCAATGTAGAAGGAAATCTAGATTCTTAGGTAAATACTTAGGGTTTTTACTATAGCATAACAACACACAGGACACATGGGTCACTTTCTGTGCTGAAATACTTAGACAATATTTCACTCTCAATAAATGGAATCTTACAAAATCAATTTAAAATCAAAATAAACTTTTTGTAGAAGATATTCGAACACAGAGCTCTTAGGAGCACCTCTACTCTCGACGCAATTTTAAATATTGTGCCAGGATCGACTGGGATTATTTTATAGCAAAGATGCTAATTCATAGCAAAATGCTTAGATTCCAGAGTAGTTATACGTAAGTAAGTAACTCTTTAATGTACAGAATAAATAATTTTACATATTAGTAATGTTTATTCAAATGCAAGGCTACTGAAACTCTTATAAAAAAAAAACATCTAAAATAAGCGGTCCAGAGTAGAGGGGCAGATTGAAAGTTTTTGGTAGAAAGTTACAGCTTTACAAAATACAAAGTGTCCAACCAGTTTATGTGTATAAATTATTGGGCGAATAGACTATCTATAAGAATATCATATCATCTATGAAAAAATAAGTTATTTTGGATTTAATAACTAAAATTCTTTATTATCTACTGGTTCGAATGTCAGGCAAAATTTACCCTGCATTTATTAAGAAATGTGTCCAAAAGTTTTAAATTTTATTGGTTCAAGAATAGAGTAGTAGGTAGGTACTTATTCTCTTTTATGTCGTTACAGATTAGTAGGATTGTAAAGATTTATGTACTCGTAGGATTGTATATTTTTTTTACCTATCAGCCTATTAGTAATAGGTACCTAAGTAACAGCGAAATATCGATGTCTTTGGTTAAATGTATTTGGTGTTTGATGTCTTACACACTCAGGATCAATCCAGGTATGTAGACGTAGCCCTATTGACTAGCTAGCGACTGAAAGTTACATGCTCTATATTTGTAGTTCCGGCAGGAAAGGTACCTACAAGTAAGGGCGAGGCCCCTTTGGTGCGTTGTGCTGCGTTGCGTTGCGCCACTTCTGCGTTGCGACGACGCACGACGTCGCGGGTATACACGCCGTCGCATCTGCGTCTCAGTTCAGCAGATACAAACGTGTCCGTAACGACGACGCAACGCAGCGCAACGCACCAATGGGGCCTCGCCCTAAGATAAGTGGTAGGTAGGTAAGTAATACTTAAAATAAAATGAAATCTTTGTAACGAAAAGATAAACTGTTGTTATGACTACTATTTCTACCTTCCTTCGTTCTTCGTTCGCCCTCCCTGTGGACCCCTGCGGATAACGGTAGTTGATAGTTTCCGGTGCCGGGTTTTTGGGGAAGTGGAATTCATTCAATTAAGTTAAGTACGATATAATAAAAAGTTACCGTTTTTTTCCTCAACTGTTAACATATTAGAAAGATCACATGTAAAATGTACCTAGATATAAATAATATAATATTTTTACAAACCTACCTCACTTTCGATGTGCATTTCATCACTCTTTTTTATTGTATCCATTCAATATTTACAATGTTTCGAGTGTATTATTAAACCTAATATAGCTTTTAAGCTAAGCTTTAATTCAATCTTATACGTTTAAACGTTATAACCAACTTTTACTTATCGCCTAGATACTGTATTAAACCTAAATACATTATTATTACTTACAAGAAAATACTCAAAAGAAGCGTAAAATTCTGACATCACTACAAAGTCTTTGGTCTTTTCATAAGCCGGCCTCGCACCCACAACGCCTCGGTCACGCACGATCATTCCGCATCTTCAGAAATTATCTAAATTATAAGTATCAAAGTTAAAGTTGTAAAAATATAGTGTAAGTAGATATTAATTTAGCATCAAATCTACTGAAAATAAATCGATTGTCAGCGCACGCGGTGCGTTCAACCTGCCGTGTAGCACGAAGCAAATGGCAAAACGAGGCGATACGAAATATCATTGTTGTATAAATCTTTAAAATCCTAAAAGGTTAAAAAACACATTGTCCATCGTAAGTAAGCCTGTTACATCAGCTTTGTGCGAGCGTCATCATAAAGCGTTTCGTTTTGTGTGCGGCGTCGGGTGCGGGCGGGCGGGGGCGGTGGGGAGCAGGTCTCAGAGGTCCGGCCGCAGCAGGTGCAGGTCGACGGCGACGTCGCGTCGCTGCGCGCGCGCCACCCGCGGCGCCGGCGCAGCACCCGCGCCCAGCAGCGCCGTGTCCTCCGCCAGCGAGTCGCAGGACGCGTCGCCCGCGTCCGCCGGGTCCTCCACCTCCGCCTCCGCCTCCCCCTCGCCGTCGCACCAGGAGGCAGACGCCGAGCTTCCGGAGCGCGGCTCCCCCTCCATGTCCACGGCGTAGGTCGCACACACCTCTGCAAAAGGCTCAACGTTCAACTTCCTATAACGATCATGTCAAACTCTACCTACGCGTAGTAATAAATGAGAGTATAATGATTTTGATAGGGCCGTAAAGTATCATTCATTGTCAGAACGCTGCAGGATTCTTCAATAAGTAGCAGGATATGATGAAATAAACCAGTAGGATTTGACGTGTTTGAATTACAAAGTACGTATGTATGAGGTAGAGAGAGGTAGGTACATATACGTAATGATACACTACGACACAAAACATGCCGACTTTCCACAAATAATATCTGACACATATACCTACCTATTACACGTTAAGATGCCTATTAACTCTGTAGATAGATACAGGGCTTTCTAACATTGGCTTTATTGACTGTAGAGTAGGTAAGACGTATGCTGCAAGCTGCAACGTAGCACAGAGGAGGGTCCCAAAGGATATGACGTCATAGATAGAGCTAGATAATGCCATCAGCAGCAGGATCTTAAATTAAGTAAATTGCTTGAGAACTTGCTACTAAACACGCGAGTAACGATGATAAAGCTCCAATTAGACAGCCCTGTACTAAGTGACAGCAGCCGCCTACGCCAACCGAACAAAGTAAAGAGATAATAAAAAAAAACATGTTAATTTTATGTTGTGAAACACCTACAACAGGCAAGCACCGCCGAAAAACTCAGACAGAAATGGAAAACAGAGCTTTTAAAGTTCATGAGTCATCTGTTTTTTTACAAAGGTAGCTTTTCTGCGTCACTAAAAGTGAATGTAGAGTACCTAGTAGAGCAATTAATATAAGAACATTATTGACAATATGTTTGTTGGTAGAGCGCCTGCACGGTATGCGAGAGGTTGCGGGTTCAAGTCCTGTCCCGAGTGAATTTTTTCAACATATTATAAATGTTTAAAATATGTTTGGTACTAGGTAGGTACCTAAATATGACCGACTAGGTTATTACTTTGCAGTTAAAGTTAATAGGTCAATCTTGGCTAAACTTGGCAAAATGGGCAAGCAAATGAGCAATGCGGAATAGCATGTTAGGTATTGATTTTTTTGACATGGCATTGCATCGACGGTTGGCTTTTGTTAAATTCACTGACACAAAGGGCTAGTACTTGCTATAAAAATCAATAGCGTTTATGCCGCCCGTAGTCAACTAGGTAGTAGGTACTCAAGGAATCTCGCAACAAATACTAACACCCACCATCGAATATAACTAGCAGTCATTCATTTAATCCAATCGATTGTGGACTTGAGCAACAAATTTTACAGTAATATGTCTTTCATCCATCAAGCCAAGAAATTTTGATGACCTCATACGATGACTCTACATTCCAAATACGTGTCTTATTGTTTCATTAGGTAGATATAAAAAGGGTAGAAGTATTTGGAAATAACAGCAGTTCGTTTATAAAGAGGAAACGTAAAGCAGAAGAAGGATAGAGATAGATAATTTATAAACATCTACGACACAACATCTTTCTTGGAACGTAATTTTGTTAAAATACGCATGGATCCGGAGGACGCTCAATTTCATAGCTATATTTTACTGTTGAGCTGTGCCAAGACGAGTAAAATCTATGCTTAAGATAGAAAACGTTGTATTTCTAACGAAAAAGATCGTCAGTAGTGGTTGTGATGATTCGTTAAAACTTAGGCTGAGCTTTAATTGCCCCGTAAATGTTTGCGATGTAAACATTAGGTAAACAGACACAGTTGTTTAGCCAACTAAAGGCAACTCGCGTCGAACTCTATATTTCAAGCAATGTGTATATTTTGCCAAGTGTTTGCTGAGGGCAAGAGCGCCCTCCGATTCACGCGGGCATTGTGTGTATAGTAGCTATACGGGTGGGTATATTTTGAGAGGAGAATGTTCGGGACAATGGGGAGTAGATAAGTCAAACTACGAAAAATGAACGCATTCCACATCGATATTGGCAGGCGCTAGACGGATGAAACCATAACTCACGGCGGAGATGAGTGCCGAATACACAGGGACCGCCCCAAGTTGTAGGTCAGAGAGATGTCGATGATGAATAATCCTCATACGAAGCTGCAATTTGTAACATTTAGGAAAACCTAATTTAATCAATTCGGATTAGTAGTTTGTAGAAGCACCCCGAAACGTGTAAGTACTGAATTTGTATTGATACATGTGTTAGTGTAGAGACATGATCTAATGATGATAATGTTGATGATAAACGAAGTGTGCAACGATTGATCGTTATAGATACAAACCAATGGAATTTATTGTGGTTGGTATCTATCTACCTACCTCAAAAAGATGAAAGTCACAGGATACCTTTGTGAAATTCTACCTCCGTTTCGATAGTAGAGGTTCTTCAAAGCTAAACTCGGGTGAGTGAATTTGTTTCGAATCAAAGATATCCCGTAACTATGGAATGAGCGGGTCATCGATTGGTTAGTTACCTGAGCTATCGGTGCCGTGGCGCGGCGGCGGCGTGTCCTCGCGGTCCGAGGGCACCATGATCACCACCTCGTCGTCGCGCGCCTCGTGTCCGTTGCGGCTCGACGCCGTTCTGACGAAAAAGTGCACTTTGCTGCTCAATTTTTTCCTGAAGCGGTCCCACGCATCGGAAGGCGAGGGGGTCACTACTTTTTAAGCTAGAAAAGAAGGCTTACTTTACGATGACTTTTTTCCGCATGAACCTGGTGCCGAGGTCGGAGTAGCCCCGGTTCATGGGCCGCTTGTGGTGCAGCTGCAGGATGGCGGGCGGCGGCGGCGGGTCGAACCCGCGGGAGACCGGCGAGTTGGGCTCGGAACATTGCTTATCGGCGAGTGCCGGCCGCGCCCCCGCGCGCCCCGCGCCGCCTTCGTCCGCCCCCGACGCTCCGCTGGGACCACTCGTTATCCTCTTAGACCCTCTTCTATCCTCCTCGTACAACTCCAATAAGTGGTCCAACTTACTCTCTATATCATCTACCTGCAATGCGCAATCGATCATTGTACAATAATTAAGAGTCAATTCCTACGGTTGATAAGAGTCATTGATAATACTCACTTGTCTCTCTATTTTAACTACTCTGGAAGCTAAACTGATTTTTGATGCATAAACATCCTTCGCTTTCGATCCTTGTTTCCCCAGTATTTGGTCTAACCTGTAATTTTGCGAACATTGTAAAATGGTTCAAACATTTCAGCTGCGTACAAAAGCGTTTCGAAACATAATTGTGGCAGTTTACTTTTTGAAATAGTAACATTTTGCGACAGAAATAAACTTTAAATAATATTTGTTTGAAAATAAAGAGTTCAAATACAATTTGCGCCACTGAGTTTTAGCTTCTGTTTCGACAGTTTGCCTGACGTGCGAGAAACAAAGCTTGGAATACAATAGTTATTTGTTATGCAAGAATGCAAAATTATTGTTTGCGGCGAGTGCTTGTATTGAATACCGAGCTAGCGAAGGTTTCTAAAATTGAGCCACGAGCGTAGCGAGTGGTTCAAAAAAAGAAACCTGAGCGTAGCGAGGTATTCAGAAGCACGAAACGCAAATAATATTGCATTCGTGCGAAACACAAAACTTTTCATCTCACAGAAGCGAGGAAATGATTTTGTTAGCCAAGCGTGACAAACAATAGACATAGGTAGTTAGGCACCTACCATAGAGGTTAGTGAAATGAGTTTCCTTCTTTTTTGCTTCTTCACTAAGGAGTATGTGGCCTTGCCTAGCAACGGGTTGTGGATTACAAATCGTGTCTTCTTGAAGTGTCATAAAATCAACAACCCGTTGCTAGGCAATGCTACAAGTTGAAGGAGTTCCTTATTTTTTTTTTATTAGGGCGTCGAGTTCAAATTTCGAATTGCACAAAAATACAAAGCGGTTTAAAAAAGGATCTTCTACGATCGCATGTTTAAAGTAACAGGGTACTTTCCGAGCATGGGAGATGAAAAAATAATTTGTGTGGGGGTTTATTTTTTGTTTCTGTTCTAAGGCAAATAGAAAAACATTATGTTACTCTTCGACAAATGTACATGTTTCAAAAGCTATGCTACGAGTTTGTATGAGGTACCTAAGTACATTTTAATATTGATATTGAGGCATTATATTAAACGCTCATCAGAAGTGGATTAATTCTACGAGCATTATCTTTCTACTTATCACAATGGGTAGAGATTAAATTATTATAGGTAGAGTGATAAGACGATAAAAAAACGAATACCTACACTTAATGAAACTATTTGAATGAAATCAGTAATGAATATCTACTGGTAAGACCAAATAATAAAAAAAAACTACTAACGATATATTTAAACTAAAGATAATGATGGTACGTACTCGTACAACTAATAAATAAACAGATATGTCTTCATAATCATCGTGCATAATCATCCTACTAAGTATAGGTACAATAAAGAAGCTCAATACATGCCATGTGCAAAGACACCAGTGATACAGGATAAGGATTACAATTACAATAAACGAGAAAAACGTGTTTGAAAGGATAGGACCACTTGATTGATCTCTGCAGGGAAACGTGGAAACGTTTTTTTTTTGCCATCAAACATCGACTAGACTAGTATACCTACGTATCAATTTAATTTAATATCGAAAGCTAGTTTGCAGTAGTGTCTACAAAAGCTGAAAGTGATGGGCTGGGTGGGAGCGGAATACTAAAGAGGTTGAGTTGGGAGGGCGCGGGTTCAGCCGGGCCGCGCTAAAGCCGGGGGAGGCTACTTTATTTATTCTCTTAGCCAAATTATATCACCGCTTCATCTGAATAGGCAAAAAAAGACAGTTTTTTGCCTCTATGAATATGTAAGCGTGAGCTAGTTTGATTATTGTCCTACATTGGTTGGTTGGATGGGATGACGGACGCGGCCAGGCCGGCCAGGTGAAGGGTCGACACCGTGGCGCATGGCGTGTCGGGTGAAGGTCGAGGGTGAAGGGCCGGCGGCTCACCTGTACTGCAGGTTCTTGGTTCTGTTTAGCAGGTCGGCGTGCCCCGACGAGTATTGCTCTATCACGTCTTTCACGTCGTAAGGTTTCAACGCTTCTCTAAACCTCTTGCGCGCGACAAAATACTTGAGCTATACGGAAAATAAAAACATCCTCATACCTCACAGGCACTTCCAATATAGAATAATCTAGGGGTAGAGTAGGAGATTTTGTAGTAAAAGTGTGAAGAGTAAAGCGGATGAAACTATATCAGTAGGTAGGTAGGTGTTCAGCATTGTTCGTGGAAGAGCGCATGCCTACGTCAATAGGATAGAGGATGGCTATAATCTGGTCGCACCATCTACGTTGGTTGGACGGCTCAAGGCTCGCTCGAGGAGCGCGTCATGTCAGCAGATACATAATTAACAGTCAGACTCTCCAGCTGGAATGTGACCCGCTCTACTATTAATACGATTTTTGGCTTAGATACTTTTGATCTATATAGATAGAGTAACGAAGTTAGTGTTTCCATTAAAGTAATCATATTATTATGTCAAAACTATTGTGGTGGTGCTTGTATCGTAACTAAATCAGACAAAGGATGTAAAGATATTCCCGTAGAGACAAAAGGGGTCATGTGTTTTAGCGAGCAGGGACATGATTGCATTGCACACACTAGCTACTAAGACATGTCAGGTAGGTATTTGATTGATTGATTGATGCCGAATCGACTACAGAGATCATCATACGACAAGACACAAGGAACAGTCCAGACGGCAGAGAGGCAGGTAGTATAAAGTAAATGTTAGGTGCAAGGCAGGGCAGAGGTAGGCCAGCCAGTACCTAGTCTGCACGTTTTTGACGCGGCCGAGCAGATCCACGTGGCCCGCCGAGTACTGTTCGATAACATCCTTCACGTCGTACGGCTTTAGTGCTTCCTTAAACTTACGTCGCGCCACAAAATACTTCATCTGTCACAAGTTTAGTTCGTTTCAATATAACATTTCTCTATAGCATTGTGTTATTGATGCGATTATCTCGACTCGTTGCTCAATAACATGCCTTCGGTTTTTAATAGTAATTGCTGCTTGCCACTATCGGTATTGCTAAGTACATCCGTAGATCACTAATGTAACGAGCGATCATGTTCAATTGCGTAACGAGCCAAGAAAATCGGTGAAGGTTAGGTGTATTTATAAAGTCAATACAAGTCCTTTTGAGTGTGCATGTCTGTTGGGCGCGGGCGGTACCTACAATGGAGCCATCATGGCAAACACGTTCAATAATTCACGGCGCTGCGACAACAAGCAAGCTTACCCACAGCTTAGCCGTCTTGAATTTTGTATCAGCTCAGCAATAGGTCGCAATGAATTTTGAAAAAGATTTTTTTCGTGTCTGTGCAGCCACGGATCATAATACTGGTCGAATATCGGTTTTACATAATAATATACATCTCTCTCCCATTAAGTAAAAACGATAAAGGCTTTCCACATAAAATATTTATAGGACGCATAATTAGGTCAGATAACGGCTTTAGGTGTTTGATTGATTACCCTTTACGGAAACTTTGTGGTAATTATCATTATTTGTCCTTGGAAAACGGCTTGTAAGTATTCGGCATTAATATGCCACTGACATGCTCTATTTTCTGACAAGGTGTTCATGTGAACTCCGGTAAGTAGTTTGTGTGTAGTGAGGGAGGTGTATGTTTGTTACAGTGTCAACGTCCTGTGAAGTGTAGGCGTGTATCGGTGAGAGAGCTGACTGAATGAAGCACGTACCTTTCTTATGAACCGAATGGCCGCCTTGTGCCGCGGCGTCAGCGTCACGCAGCGCGGCTCGTCCTCCTCGTCTGTGCAAACAACACGCTCATTTTCAGATACATAAAACTCCCCAAGAGCTCTATTCACACGAAAACACAAACACGTTGATGGGTTTTAGCGTTGACTTGAAGGCAAACATTATTGTAGTTGAACGAAGTTCATTATAATTTTGTGCTTGCTGATGCTGACTGAAGTGAAGTACACTCGACAGTAGGACAGTGTTGTTCAAAAGCACGGGGGTGATCATCTAAACGTACGCTTGAGGATGAATGTATTACTTCCATAAAGTGCAAGGTGCTTAATTTTTGCAAATTCTGCAATAATCGAGCATGACGTCGGATTAACAAACTCTACATCATCATCATCAGCCCACCTCTGCCCAAGTGCCCACTGTTGGGTATGGGCATTTTTCCCCTCGCGCCACCTTTCACGGTCCCTAGCCATCCGCATCAATGGACCCTCCGCCGCAATGACGATACGATTATGACGAACTCTACGAGGAAAATTATTATTGTTGCTATAAATATTAATGAGCGTTTAATTTTCCTCGCTTGGGCTCTAACTACCATCTCATAATTTATTTAGCGTACGTCTTGCTTGTATACCTACATAGAGGTATCTAGGTAACTTTACCCTACAATACTTATAACCCATTACTTTGTAACCGCAAATAAGCTCAATTTGAACCGTGGTAGGTAGTATAGTAATTTCGCAAATAGAATATTTATTGGACGAATAGTTGATTGACGAATGCACACATTGACATTTCGCATGGGCCGAGTACATACCTGAGGCCAAGATTAACTGAATTTTACGACCATCGACTAAGTCCGGCAAACATTTGCGAATTTGGTATGGTTATTTATTTATTTAATTGGGTTCCGCAAAGTTACGACTAGGTAATTTTTTTTTTGTTTTTCCTGTCGTTAAAACAGTATTTAATAAGTAGTAAGTTATTGGAGACAAAAGTTTAAAAGTTGAAGTTTATTTTGCTAATATATGAGGCATTATCTGTAAAGGAAGTTCTTTAAAAAATGCTATACCTAGGTAAGTGGTACAGTTTATTAAAATGTATTAAAAATAAATTTTTATGTTACTTTTGGTCATAATTGGATACGAGTAGTAAGCTCAAATTATGTTTTGTCTGGTTGGGTCACTCGACAGTGCCAAACCTATATCTAAAGCCATCCTTGATTTCAGTCTAAACGAAAATTGGTCTGAGAGTCGTGGAAGAGGCAAACAAGCGGCAGTATATCACGCGAATGACAGTTCGCTTGAGGAAAACGGAACCGGGGACCACTAGAACTTACCAAAATGATACAAGCGCCCTTCACTATGACAAATAGATACACATAGAGAGATCCTTACAAGCGTACATATAGATATAGGGTGGCCCTGAGGATAATAGGAAACCAATTAACTCCGGAATATCAATGGCTCTTTAGAAAAATCATCGTCTTGTAAATACCTATTTAGCAAGCTTCAAAACGAAATTACATAATGTAGAGTACCTAGTAGAGTTTTTTAAGAGCTGCCTAAGTAGAAATTAGTTCTTTATTTTAAATACAGGGTGTTAAAAGACCGCCAAAAGACCCGAAAGGTACGCATACTAGACACCAAAACAAAGTACTTTTTCGATAAATTATTGCTGGGAAATAATTTTGGTTTTTTAGGTTATAATTTTGGAAAATATTTTATCGCGTTGTGAATGTGTAACGCAGAGAAGTCATATTGCGCAAGCGTTGACGTAAACTAAGGCTAGTTACGCTCGAGGTGCCGATGTTTAGAATACATTGCGGGTTGCAATTTCAGCGTCGATTTTTGTAAGAAATATTCATAATTTTGGTGTGGCTTCTTGAAAAGGTATGTTAAGAACTAGATACTGAATGCATTTCTGCAAAAAAAAAGTTTTGAAAAGTCCGACTTTGAACCTCATTATCTCGGAAACCGTTGATTTCCCAGGCCTAGTTCCTTGGGCAAAAATGATCCTTATGAAGAGGACAATACGAGGTTTCCCGCTTTGTTGGCGGTCTTTTAACACCCTGTATATTGGTACTGATGAAACTAAAGAAATTTACTAATAGTTATATTCTAACTATATTCCCATAAAGAAATGGAAAAAAAAATCGTGTAGACTTGACGAGAAATATTACTTAATGTGGTAACTGGTAAAGTGGTAACCCTATGTACTTATAGTTAGTAGGTCATGCGGAATCTTCAACACACACATTTTGTATTAAACAATCTTATACACTCTATTGTAGCTGCCTACCGCTACGGGATAGAGTTTATGGATGTAGGTAGGTTTTTCAAAATAAATACGTTTTATAAAGTCCTCAGTCTATCTGTAGTTAGTGGGTGGATAAATATTTACAAAGCAACATGAGTACGACTCTGATAAAGAGACAAGCATGTATGTTATATAATTTTATAAAATACTAGCTTTTCGCCCGCGACTTCGTCCGCGAAGACTTATAAGAAGTTGCCTGGGTACATCTTTCACCATTATCAAATTAGCATGAATAGAGTCATGGGTGTGTATTTTTGTAAGCTATCTCTATTCCAAATGTCAACCAAATCCGTCGTGCAGTTTCAGCGTGGAAGTGTATGTGTTGTGTATGTGTGTGACCAAATTGGTAAAGATCAAATGAATCCAACAAAAAAAAATACATACTTTGAACCTTTTTGGCCATTTTAGGTGTATCATTATTATTGTTTTCTTCATGCTTGGTAGATTTGCTATAAAACGCAACTGTAGTTAAATGTTCATTGAATAGTTGTAGCTTTAATGGTTCCGGCATTGATATTGATACTACATCAGGAAAACTCTTAAAATGTTTCCACCCTTTTTGATGCTGAAACATGTGTTTTATTATTATTTCTGATTTAATACACGACTACTTAGTTTCAAGGTAATCTGACCCAATAAAATGATAATTTCATACAAATTTTGAACCCCGTTTTGGCCGTTTTAGGGTTAACATTATTACTTTTTTCTTCATGGTTGGTAGTTTTGCTATAAAACGCAACTGTAGTTTTTCAAATTTGTAACTTAAATGGGTTGGGCCCAGCATTGCTACTACATCAGGGAAAAATATTCAACGTTTCCACCCATTTTAAGCCTTCATTCGCTGAAATGAGAAAAATTCTGAAACACGTGTTTGATTATTTCTGATTTAGCATACGAATACTTAGTTTCAAGTATATCAGACAAAAAAAAATGTATTTCATACAAACTTTTAACCCCGGTTTGGGCATTTCAAGGGTTAACATTATTACTTTTTTCGTCATGGTTGGTAGTTTTGCTATAAAACGCAACTTTATTTCAAATTTCAAAGTTCTAACTTAAATGGTTTGGACCCAGCATTGCTACTATATCAGGGACAAATCTCCAACGTTTCCACCCATTTTAACCCTTCATTCGCTGAAATGAGAAAAATGCTGAAACACGTGTTTAATTATTTCTGATTAAGTATACGAATACTTAATTTCAAGTAAATCAGGCCAAAAAAAAATTTTATTTCATACAAACTTTGAACCCCGGTTTGGGCATTTGAAGGGTTAAAATTATATTCTTTTTTTCATGGTAGGTAGTTTTGCC
Source organism: Zelleria hepariella (assembly GCA_949319315.1). Classification (NCBI taxonomy): domain Eukaryota; kingdom Metazoa; phylum Arthropoda; class Insecta; order Lepidoptera; family Yponomeutidae; genus Zelleria; species Zelleria hepariella. The sequence continues at coordinate 8,406,106 of OX439382.1, forward strand.
ACAAAACACTACTGTAGTTTCAATTTCATAGTTGTAGCTTTAATGGTTTAGGCCTGGCATTGATACTACATCAGGAAAAATCTTCAAACTTTTCTACCCCTTTTAACCCTTTTGTGGACAGAAATTTGAAATACGCTGAAACACGTGTTTGATTGTTTCTTATTAAATTTACAAATACTAAGTTTCAAGTAAATCGGACCAAAAAAAATTTTTATTTCATACAAACTTTGAACCCCGGTTTGGGCATTTGACGGGTTAAAATTATATTTTTTTCTTCATGGTGGGTAGTTTTGCTACAAAACGCTACTGCACATTCAGATTTCAAAGTTGTAGCTTCAATGGTTTGGGCCCAGCATTGCTACTACATCAGGAAAAAAACTTCAACGTTTCCACCCATTTTAACCCTTCATTGGCTGAAATGAGAAAAACGCTGAAACACGTGTTTGATTTTTTCTGATTTAGTATACTAATACTTAATTTCAAGTAAATCGGACCAAAAAAAAATTTTATTTCATACAAACTTTGAACCCTGGTTTGGGCATTTGAAGGGTTAAAATTATATTTTTTTCTTCATGGTAGGTAGTTTTGCCACAAAACACTACTGCAGTTTCAATTTCATAGTTGTAGCTTTAATGGTTTAGGCCTGGCATTGATACTAAATCAGGAAAAATCTTCAAACTTTTCTACCCCTTTTAACCCTTTAGTGGGCAGAATTTTGAAAAACGCTGAAACATGTGTTTAATTGTTTCTTATTAAATTTACAAATACTAAGTTTCAAGTAAAACGGACCAAAATAAATTTTTATTTCATACAAACTTTGAACCCCGGTTTGGGCATTTGACGGGTTAAAATTATATTTTTTTCTTCATGGTGGGTAGTTTTGCTACAAAACGCTACTGCAGTTTCAATTTCATAGTTGTAGCTTAAATGGTTTGGGCCCGACGTTGACACTACATCACGAAAAATATTCATACATTTCAACCTCGTTTAACTCTTAAACGGCTAAAATTAGAAAAAAGCTAAAACAGGTGTTAAATTATTTTTGATTTAATATACGAATTCTTAGTTGCGAGTAAATCGGGACAAAATTTTTTTTTTTTTCATACAAACTTTGGACCCCATTTTTACCGCCTTAAGGGTTAAACTTGAAGTAAATCTGTCTTAACCCGTAGCGTGTCCACAAATTACAACTATTGACAAATTTTCACTGTTGTGGCATTAGCGGTTTTGTTCCAGCATTGATCGTAACTGGTGAAAAAAATCGAAAAACTTTGGCACCCATTTTAACCCTTAAGAACATAGAAATGAGAAAAAATCTGAAATAGGTGTCAAGTCATTTTAAAAAAAAAGTACAAAAAACTAAGATTTAAGATTATAAGACCCAAAAAAAAATTTTTCCCATACACACTTTGAGCCCTATTTTGACCCACTTAAGGGTTAAATAAAAAAAAATTGCTTCTTAAATGAACCCTCCACCATATAACGCAACTTTTGTCCAAATTTCATACTTATAGGTTCAGCCGTTTGGGCTGTAGCGTGATGAGTCAGTCAACCTAAGCCTTTTATATATATAGATTACCATTATTTGAGCGAATACGGGGATGCTTCAAGTCGATGAATGTGAATGCAAGCGGACTCTAGCAAAGCTCTGACTCTACTTTAACCATTTCTCCTTTCAGTCTCAAGAGAAATCTTTTTCCCGTTGGAAATATATTTCAATCTCTATAATGCTTTGGCAAAACAAGGACTGCAGCGTCGAATCTATTTTTATGGATATTGCATTCCGCGTCGAAGCGCTCTTGATCCTGACTTCCAGTTTACAGTGAGTAGCCCGTTTCATCGCGACCTTTGCGATACGGGTCAGTATGACCACGCACGACTGATATTAAACGGCGTCTGGGGCCAATATACTAGCTAAATTTTTTACCGTCTGCATCACGTCACGTCACTAATAAGGGTAGGTACCTATTTTTCGAGTAGGTATATTTATGCACACACAGTTTTAGTACTTACAGCGTTACAAAACGATTATTATTATTGCTAAATGTCTATAATAGTATTAGTTTAAAACTAAAACTAATAAGGGTAGGTACCTATTTTTCGAGTAGGTATATTTATGCACACACAGTTTTAGTACTTACAGCGTTACAAAACGATTATTATTATTGCTAAATGTCTATAATAGTATTAGTTTAAAACTAAAACTACTTAGTTTCCGGCTGCCATAAAAACTTAGCCAATTGTAAGCAGAATATCTAAGCATATTATATAAAATCTCGTAAAAGTACCAACTCATTAAGCACAAACTGTACGTTTCTACATAATTGAAGTTGTTAATAGTGTCTGTTTGATTGTTATGACGGTGGTGTATCAGTTAGTTGGCAGGAACGCAGCGCAGGTGTCAACTCAAAACTAAATAACTTGTTTTGAACCCGCAACAAGCTGACTGACAAAAAACCAATACTGGCCGAGGCTTATGGCTGGGTAGCCACTGATAGCATAGCAACTTGCAAATACATTATACCTACCTAGGTTTATTTTGCTAGGTATCAATAAATTGACATTCAGTTTTTTGCAAAATGATACGTGCAATAATAGTTATCTATTATGCGAAACTATTGAATGCCGAGCAAGCGAAACCTGAGCGTAGCGAGGTATTTAAGTATAGACACAAGAAGTAATTTTAATAATATTGCATCCATGTGAAACACACAACTTTTTACCTCGCATCAGCGGGGAAATTTGTGAGATGCAAGAAAAAGAATAGACAACTACTAACAGGCAAAATAGGTGAGTTGAATTAGAATAGAATAATCATTTATCAATTAGTTCCTTTTAAAATGATATTTAAATATACGGCTGCGGAACTAAAGTCTTCAGCTTCTCTAATTTTAATAATTTCCTAAAGTTTATCAAACACACACAAAAATTATGTAAATAAAAGAAAGTTTTTTTTTTCCGGTGGCGTTCTGAATTTTTACTAAATGGCTATTAAAAATTCTAGATAAAAAAATAAATTCAACTATCTTGTTGTATTTTTTATAATTAAACAAAACCATATTATCTATTTGATAAAACTGAAACGGAGCATTAGTTTATTCACTGGTATTAAAAATAATTATAAAGTGTACAACATATTAAAAAGACTGTAAGAACAAACAGCATTACTGAATGTTCTATTCCGTGACTTATTTTATTTAAAGATCCATATGGTCCATTTACATTCACAGTTTTGTATAGAAAATCGGCACGAGCAAACACGTAAGTTTCGCGGAGGAGCGTGTGTAAACGTGTGAATTTGAACGAGTGCGAGGTTTTTATTATTTAGTTTTATGGCATTTGCTTAAACAGCCAGTGTTATTTCTTTTTATACACTATAGGATAGGGCGTTGCGTTCAAACTTCGAAGGGCGCAAAAAAACAGATAGTTTAAAATAGTATGAGGCTAGAAAGTATGCTTTTTCAGAGCCTGCGAGTTGAAAAGACTATTCTATTCTACGTGGCTATGTGCAAAACTATTGCACATTGTAAAGTTCAATTCAATTCAATTCAACAATGACATTCTAATGGAATGTCATTGCAATTCAACGACTACGTTTAGATTAGAAACTTCGTGTTGTAGTTGTTAAAAAAGTTACATTTTATTTTAATTGTTAATGTAAGTAGATTGTTAGAATATAGAGTTAAACGCTCGAGGGCAATCATTTTCAGTATTTCAGCACATAAACTTTTTTAGCACAATCCTGCGGGTCGGAAAACAATGTTTAGTGGCGGTTCACAAGAAGGAACAGAATGTCGAAAACAAAGATCTTGCAATATAAATAAGTTAGACACATAGAATTTGATTAGACATTTAGTACGTTGGTACGAAGACGAGCTAGTTTTCTTGTTACACATCTACAGTGCTCTCATGCGGTATGACAAGTGACGTCTATCTAAGTTTGGGAGCGTCCGCGCCAGAGGCGACGTCAGACGCGTTTCAATAATTTGATTATGCAACGGCCAGGCACTAACTGACACACATGTTATCGAATAAGGTGCTCTACCACACGGCAATTTACTACATTGATGATAGGAGACTACAGTTATTTATTGTTTTTTTATTAAATTAAACTAATACACACTCGGTGCACCATCTAAACGGGAATACGAGTACAAAGTTAAATAATTCTGTGGCAGGTTCCTAAAAGTCAAACACTACATTCGGATTTATTTCAGGATCTAATATCTTGGTCATGGTAGCATTAGTAAATTAACAATAATATTATGTGATAATAGGAGGTACAATCAGGAACATTAGTCGTAGGTTTCAACGCTACTCAAGACACAAAGGAGACACAATACCTCCAACAGACAATTGAGGCGCATTGTTAGAGCTAAATGCTACTTGGAAGCGACAGTAAGAGCACACGTTCTAGAAGTTTGTCTAGGACGAAGAGATCGCCGACTTCCTTACCGTCCGAGTTTTTCTTGGAGAGCGCAGTCTCAGCCACCGAGTCCTCGCTGCGCGTGTTGACGGCGCGGGCGCATCCCGCGCGGCCGTTCCTCGCGCCTGCCAACCCATACACTCTCACTTTATCACTTCATCGACTGCAGGTGCCTAACGCCTACTACCACCTACCGCATAGCTGACAAGGTACGCCCGCTTCCAACTCCTGGCAACCCCTGTCCAAATTCCGACCCTTTCACGCGGCCTAGTTATGAAATACTTTACGAATTCGTTGCCTACCCGATCCTAAGGGTAAGATATTAGAACTTTATTCTTCGGGTAACTCATCGTAATTATTTCGTACCTCAAACTTTAAATTTGCATTAAAAACGTCTGTCCGCCCGTCTGTCTGACAGAATATAAAGAAAACGTTTGATTATTGAAATGCTGTCTCTACATAAACAATGTATCTCCCGCCAAGAGCCATAAAAAAATTCGGCCATGTCGTTAACCGCTACTGATGAAATCACCCTTATAAAGTTTAGTTTGACGAGGGTGAGAGAAGTAGGTAAGTATGCTTCGGTAGTTAACCTACAATCTTGAGGTCTTAAGTCAATCTCGTCTCCATCAAGTATAATTGTCTGTAATTATGGTTGGAGCGAGCCTTAATGGTAGTAGATCAATCTAGAAAAAATATTACTTAAGTAAGTACCTACTTCTGTTCTTCCTTAAGTAGATTGTTTTTTCCTGAACTTAAACCTAATTAAATGTTAATCGGATGAAAATATAAGAACGAAAAATATCAAAGGATGTCTGTTTTTTAATAACAACAGGTACCTACGAGCAAAACCCATTTCTTCCTGCTGTCACCGGCATTTACCTATAAACCGAACGGAAATTACTTCGTTTGCAAAATGTAAAGCAATAGGTACACACGTGTCTCCAGAAGTCGCCTTAGCTTCCAAGGTGGAGCGTACTCTACTCGTACAAGTAAATATGCAATTTACTTTTAAAATGTCACTTGATGTAAATGGATAACAAATCCTTTTAAATTAAAGCCACTCCTCTCTGGGGCTTATGCTAAGTAGGATTCTTCGCTCGTCGCCGGCTCTGATGAGTTCAACAGAATCACTAAGTAAGGAGGAATAGGATCTTATTAAGTTTTATTTTATTAAACGTTTACCGACGGATTCACTTTACCCACCCGGCCATCGAGATTATTCTAAACTCAGAGATGTATCTCTTATTTCATCGTAAAATGCTTCTGCAAATATTGAAGGATTTTATGAGAGAACTTATAAATGGTGAGTGCCTTCTATAGTAGGGTCGGAAATAAATATATCAACCCAGGAAACCCTTATATACCTAAGTATTTCTACAAAATTACACCCGTTCAAACCATACCTAAACCTGTAATGGTTAGAAGTCATCGCAGGAAAAAAAAAACATTAGTTAGGAAGCCAAAATAAGCATCGAATTCTCCTAGATTCAGTTGTGTTTTCAGTGTGCTTATAGCCACCATTAATTTACTATCCTACGCTTATTACGATTCATGTGCTGTTAGACATTGCATAGCACATCAGGTATCTGGGAAGACCGTGAAAAACAAAATGTTTGTAGAGCCAACGCCAAAAATATTATACACTTGAAAAAAAAAACAGCCATTTATGGGTTCGATTCGGGCACTTGGGCAGGGTGATAATTGAATTAAATACGTACGTATAGAGTACATAATAGCTTTTGCGAACTCCTGCTTTTGTGATATCTGATAATTTTTTGTTGAATCTGATAAAATTATAAAGCCTTAGCGGCTGACACCGAAATAATTTAAGTGAATCCCTCTAAGTAGACGCCAGGTGTTTTATTTAGAGACGTCAGTCTCAGTAGAATACAGCTGCATCGATGAAATACCTAAATAATGAGGTCAATGCAGCGGTTTCCATTTAATGTCTGAGCAAACTATCGATCGGTTTGTTATCTCTTTCTTACTAAGGTGCTAGCGCTCTTAAAGAACTTATAGCCTTCGCTGTGGCTCGATTTATAAAGTTCGTTAACAGAGGTGATGTAAGTGCATGTGTATATACTTTTAAACTACAATGGACAGACGTCTGGCCGCGATCCGGCGAGAGATTACGATCGGATGAACGAAACTAAACACAAAAGACGTAATTAAAACCTGCTATTGACGCCTGACGAAGAATGAGTTTAAATTTCAAACTGTAATAATTAGTACTTATAAACTAGACTGTTTTTGTATAAAGGTACTGTTTTTGGTCAAAAAACTAAAAAAATCTAATAGTTCTTTTCAAAATGAACGAGAGCTCTTGTCTAACTGACCAAGTAATTATGGCAGCTTAATTATTTAGAGCCGAAAATCAAGATCCTTGCTGGGCAGCAGAGGCGTAAGAACGATAAAATATCTAATTACCTACCTTTAGGCAATAAAGTGACTTTACAAGAAGTAGTTTATTATAGCTCAATTGAGAGAGTGTATTTCAGCCACGTTACTACTGCGTGCCTACCTCAGGCGTAGGTAGGTACCACATAAAATACGGGCCGAATAGGAGAGTCTGGTCACATATTATTATTAAGACATCTCTTTTATTATTAGGTCGGCTCGATTTCTGAGATCTGGTCCGAGTAAATGGTTATCTATTACAAAAAGTGCCCTCCTCTGAGGATATCTTCAGTAGGCACTTCGATAAATCATTCAAGAAGATTCCGTTTTCGCTTTTCTAATCGCGTGAATTATTCCTTCGGACCCACCATTGAATAGGGAATAAGACCTTTGGAAAGATTTAGAGCTCAATTTTTGCCCAGTTCGAAGCGAGTTTCGCAGAATGTGCTTAGTTCTTGGGTGCGGCGCTCGCCGACACAGGCGAATTAATTCAAGGGTATGATCTCGCCCCATTTCCGCCTCTCTAAAATGGACATTCTTGACAAACAAAATAAACGAATTTGGGGAATTTAGTTCTCGTAGACCCTACCGCCAATGGTAATCATAATACAAGTTTTGACATAAAAGGGAACCAGAAGCTGTATCCGAAACTTGTAATAATGGTTGAAAGGAAATGACAAACAAGGCCTTGAGAGAGATTTAGCCCGGAGGATTACGTGTGAATTCATAAAGGTTCATTCGGTGCATATTATTGAGAGAGTTGCTATGCTCGGTGCTCACGTGGCAGTAGCACACGCAAAAAACAAAGCGCAATAATTCGGCGGAACTCGGTGGGCCCGGGCGGGCGGGGAGGTCATACAAAAAACCAAGCGCAATAATTCGGTGGACCTCAGTAGGCCCGGGCGGGCGACAAGGTCATACAAAAAACAAAGCGCAATAATTTAGTGGAACTCGGTGGGCCCGGGCGGGAGAGAAGGTGATACAAAAAACAAAGCGCAATAATTTGGTGGAACTCGGTGGGCCCGGGTGGGCGAGAAGGTCATACAAAAAACAAAGAGCAATAATTCGGTGGAACTCAGTAGGCCCGGGTGGGCGAGGCGGTCATACAAAAAATAAAGCGCAATAATTCGTTGGAACTTGGTAGGCCCGGGCGGGTGAGGCGGTCATACAATATTAATCTGCTGTCTGGCAAGACAAACAGGCGGACAATCAACTTTCGCAAATATCATTATCATTAATTACTTATTATACAAGTTGGTAGGGAGGCGATTAACTGTTATAATATTACAAAAAAACTCCAAATGTATCAATCCTATAGTCTATCTGGCATGCATAGTAAAATAATGCAAAGCAGTGAAAAGTACTCGAATATTTTTGATATTCAATGAAACTTAAATATTATAAGCCTTGAATGAAGCCATTCCGTATTATTTGAAAGTTGCCATGTCGTTTTGTATCTGAAGACTTCACTGTGTGATCCTATGATGCTCTAAATGAGAACAAATTTAGTTGTCTTTGTAGAGATATTGTTTGTGTCTACCTGAGCATTATAATACGCAGAAGCGGAGAATTCTTTGGAAGCATTTATGTCACTGGGTACAATGTGAAGCCTCGGTTTGCAATACGTTAGAAATTTCGAAGCGGCACCTATTCTATCTACGCATGTGCAATTTGATTTAAAAAGTGAAGTAAGTAGAGAGAAGTATAGAAGTATAGAGGAGAGCAGCTTCGTCTCCAGCTACGAGACGCGTGGCGTGAGCGCACGCTATCGGACCACGGACACCGTCCCGGACCGTGCACTGTCGTGTCGTGTCTGCTCAATAAACATTCTCGCTTTACGTGTATTCACATTTTCTGGAAGTTATTGTACTAAAAAGATTTAATAAAGAAACGCAGCAGAGGTTTATCGATCGTAACTGTCATGCCAAAGTGCCGTCTAAAAGATGAGGAAGAGAACCTTTAAAGCAGCTTTTCCAACAATGTAGAAGGCAACACGCACGGCCCCCGCCCGACGTGCGGTTATCTACGAAACAGGGCAATAGACACGTCACTCCACTGCAACTGCATTGCACACTCGCACACCAGTGTACTGTATGTGCGCTTAGCAACCAACATCAAACGAACGGGTAGGCCCGGCCGGTGCATAATGTCTTTGTGTGTTACACTTTTGAAGACTTGCTTTTTGAATTTTGTACCGAAATTGAAGTGAGTTCGTGCGTAGTATTAACTATCATAATGTAAGGCTTTCAACTTGATTATACGAGATTAATTTACAGCTAAAACGAATTACGTCATCAAGTAAACGATTCAATACGATAGTAGAGTACCTATCGAAGTAAAAGATTATTCGTGCCAATTATAAGTAGCAGAGTCTGCTGAAATTAATGTTGGATGAGTATTGGAGGTAGAAAGAATCATTTTATCATTAGTACTTATTATATAGATAGATGAACATGGCTTTAAACTCAATCGTGGTTAAAAGCCGAGAGACAAAGCTTTGATCTATGTCTCGATCGATACTGAAAACTTTGTTATTCTTGAGTACAGTGAAAGTTTACTAATAGACGCGTCAGTATCAGAGTCTCAGTAGAATCGAAGTTTTAGTCGCAGAAACTCTATTGCCAATTTAAACAGGCAGTGCCATTTTAGTAGTTGGTAGTTTCAATCGAAAGAGATTTGTTTTAATCATTGTTGCATAACAAAGCAAAAAATACGAAAAATATTTTCGGTTACATTAGTTATTATAAAAGACTTGTTTCAAAGAATAGGAATAACATAATAATGCATTTATCTATAATAGGTACTTCCCACTAAAATTTCACCGTGTTTACAATTACAACGATGAGAATAATCAATGTGATCCAATTTTACTTTGCATTAATGCCACGCTGAAACTCAACAGAGCAGCTTTGAATCGGGTCCTAACGCGAACCACAGCTTTTGATAAGCTTTAGCATTTACCCATTTGTTGAAAGTTCAAATAAACAGTCCGCTCGTTAGAGTGGTTCCAGTCGAGTGTATGATTTTCAATGTACTCAGGAATATTAGGTTTTGGTTGTGGTGTTTGTTTATGTTATAAGGGAATGAATGTATCGTGTGAGTTGCTCACCGAGATTCTCCGCGCTGGCGTTGACGTCGAATCGGTGTGGTGCGGCCGGCTTGGCGTGCGGCGCGGGCGAGTGCAGTGACGTGCTCTTATGGCGGCGGATCGTCGGGAGCCGAGACACGAACGACGCATTGTTCTTGAACGATGCACTCATCACGCGGCTGCCGAACACCCAAGGCGCTACTCAGTATACCTCTACCTCTATACGTCTCATTGTGTCAGACAGATGCCTTCAGGAGAGCCTTTTGTGGCGAGGAAGGGCACTTTCATTCAATACGCTTAGGGAAAGGGGATATAAAATGTGATTTAGAGCGCACTGAAGGGCAGTAACTATAAAAAGGGAAGAGCTTACGCTATGTATATTCGATGTAATGTCTAGTGCAGTCATTTTCGATCTTTATTTTTTACTGGGGCTCAGTTTACAGGTTGCATTTATTACAACGTCCTTCTACAGAAATATGAATCTATAGCGGAGGCGGCGCTCTTGTGTTCAATATAATTATTTTATTCGCAACTCTCTTAGGTTTGCGCCGAAACGCACACTTTGGGATCCCCTGGTGTAGCGGTAAAAGAGCAGAGGACAAATGTCCATTCACTACAGTATTTTTTGTTGTAGGGGCTCACCCTTCGCTACGTGACGGTGGAGGGTACCTGGTCTGCGGGCTGGGCAGCGGGATCTGGTGTATCTTCCAGGTGGCGATGCTAAGCGAGTGTTCGTCGGAGGCGTAGCATCGCCACAGCGCCTGGATGAGCGTGGCTGCGGGCTGCCGCCGCCGGATCATGTGTTTCTGCCGCTGCTGCTGCTGGACCTTCAGCGCGAACCCCGACCCGAGGATGCCCTGCGAATGATCCGCCAACCTTAAGGGTGGACGATAGCAAGGTGGCGGGAAATTCAAAATTTTCACAGTTTTTTACATTTTGTAACTAAACTGAGCTATTTTTGTTCAGCGATTTTTCGTTCGCGAGAATAAAACCGTATTCTTTTCATTATTTTAAACAACAGAACAACAATAATTCAGCCGATTATGTGTTCTGGTCTACGAAGCAGTGGTATTGCCCAAAAAACTTGTCGTAGACCAGAACACATAATCGGCTGAATTATTGTTGTTCTGTTGTTTACAATAATGAAAAGAATACGGTTTTATTCTCGCGAACGAAAAATCGCTGAACAAAAATAGCTCAGTTTAGCTACAAAATGTAAAAAACTGTGAAAATTTTGAATTTCTCGCCACGTTACTATCGTCTACCGAGCTCTTCCAAATATCTTTGCTCTCGCGTGTAAAGCTGACGTATGGCCTCTGTTTGTGGATGGGGGTTCGATAGCTCAGGTTGTCGCTCAGGTTTTTGGAGTCTTTAGAGGTGAAAAAAAAACAAATGTTACGTGTATGCAGGACAAATTGCGATTATTAGCGAGGAACGGGGGGTGAGGATAATTTGCCGTCATGTAGACGGCGGACGGCGAAAGAATATCTATTTGACATGGCATATTTACCAGTGGATGTATTCTCTAAAATTAAGCTATATAAATAATCTCGTTTTTTAAATGACAAAAAAGATTGTTCATTTCAATAAGGGCTTTCGAGTAATAAACCGGTTCACGACTGAGCGGATTTTTTTACAGAACGAGCCCTAAGATAGGTACTTTTTAATAGAAAACTGCAAGTCACACGCATAAAATATGATGAGAGAGTCTTTTTAACATACGATAACAAGCACTCACACGTTTATCCCCAAAAGTAGGTAACTTTCACAGGCACAAATTATTAATCTCATAAAACTTATATTTTACCGGTCTCTCCCTCCCAACAACAAATAGCAATCATTTCACCATTATTCGGCGTTGCATCCACCAAATCGCATTTTTTCTCTGAGCAGAATCAAAAAAGCTTTGGTAGTTCGAATGAACTTGTTAGATTTAGTACAGTGATTCTGTAGACATACTAAGGTTATTCGCAATGGTAGAGTTCAGTAAAGATGCGAGCCAAATCATGAATTACAAGCTTACTACATCCATATCCTTCCAAGAATGTGAGCTGTAACAACTACGTTGGGCTGGGACATTTATCAAACCCACACAGCGGCGTGTTGATGTGTGTACTTATGTAGCGTAGAGAGGAGGTAATGTAAACTCACAGCGGGCAGCGCGAAGAAGGATATACCGAGCAGCGCGCAGAAGGAGGCGATGAACTTGCCCTGCCAAGTCTGCGGAACCATGTCGCCATACCCCACTGTGCACAGCGTGATCTGCAAACACCCGACTTGCTGAGTATCACTGTACTCACTGTCGCCCGGTAGGTACCCTGATACCCTCAGTCTCAGTGCGAGCGCGACACTAATGCTAACACAATCTCGCGCAATGGATTGCGAGCTCAGTAAACTGACGCGAGAGCCCGCTATTAGGCTAAGTGCAGACCAGTTGATTACTTTTAAAGCACACCCAGATATACAAATGCTCAAACGACTGAGGATTTTGCAAAACTAGTTAACCTTTTAGGGCTTTAATTAAAAAGTTCTTGTTAATATTAAATGTTAATACGGATTACTAAGCCGTGAATGAGTGAAGGCTGCATTAAGAGCCGGCTCGAAGGAAAGGTTCGGTTGAATTATGAAGATGAAACTCACCACGCCCCACCACAGCGCCTCGGCGAAGTTTTTAAATTTAGTATCCGTCACATCTTTTTCAGCTAAATACACTAAGAACGACGCGAATATCAACCCGAGGAATCCTATGTACAACGTTGTTATTAGTTCCTGAAACAAAAGAAGAATGTTATGCGTGTGTAGATTATTTAATCTATATATATAAAAGGCTTAGGTTGACTGACTCATCACGCTACAGCCCAAACGGCTGAACCTATAAGTATGAAATTTGGACAAAAGTTGCGTTATATGGTGGAGGGTTCATTTAAGAAGCGATTTTTTTTTATTTAACCCTTAAGTGGGTCAAAATAGGGCTGAAAGTGTGTATGGGAAAAAATTTTTTTTTGGTCTTTTGTTCATAAATCTTAATTTTTTGTACTTTTTTTTTAAAATGACTTGACACCTATTTCAGATTTTTTCTCATTTCTATGTTCTTAAGGGTTAAAATGGGTGCCAAAGTTTTTCGATTTTTTTCACCAGTTACGATCGATGCTGGAACAAAACCGCTAATGCCAAAACAATGAAAATTTGACAATAGTTGTAATTTGTAAACATGCTACGGGTTAAGACAGATTTACTTCAAGTTTAACCCTTAAAGCGGTAAAAATTGGGTCCAAAGGTTGTATGAAAAAAAAAAATTTTTTGTCCGGATTTACTTGCAACTAAGAATTCGTATATTAAATCAAAAATAATTTAACACCTGTTTTAGCTTTTTTCTAATTTTAGCAGTTTAAGGGTTAAACGAGGTTGAAATGTATGAATATTTTTCGTGATGTAGTGTCAACGTCGGGCCCAAACCGTTTAAGCTACAACTATGAAATTGAAACTGCAGTAGCGCTTTGTAGCAAAACTACCCATCATGAAGAAAAAAATATAATTTTAACCCTTCAAATGCCCAAACCGGGGTTCAAAGTTTGTATGAAATAAATTTTTTTTTTGGTCCGATTAACTTGAAACTTAGTATTTGTATATTAAATAAGAAACAATTAAACACGTGTTTCAGCGTTTTTCAAAATTCTGCCCACTAAAGGGTTAAAAGGGGTAGAAAAATTTGAAGATTTTTCCTGATTTAGTATCAATGCCAGGCATAAACCATTAAAGCTACAATTATGAAATTGAAACTGCAGTAGTGTTTTGTGGCAAAACTACCTACCATGAAGAAAAAAATATAATTTTAACCCTTCAAATGCCCAAACCGGGGTTCAAAGTTTGTATGAAATAAAATTTTTTTTTGGTCCTATTTACTTGAAATTAAGTATTAATATACTAAATCAGAAAAAATTAAACACGTGTTTCAGCGTTTTTCTCATTTCAGCCAATGAAGGGTTAAAATGGGTGGAAACGTTGAAGTTTTTTCCCTGATGTAGTAGCAATGCTGGGCCCAAACCATTGAAGCTATAACTTTGAAATTGAATGTGCAGTTGCATTTTATAGCATTACTACCCACCATCAAGAAAAAAATATAATTTTAACCCTTCAAATGCCCAAACCGGGGTTCAAAGTTTGTATGAAATAATTTTTTTTTTTGGTCCGATTAACTTGAAACTTAGTATTTGTATATTAAATAAGAAACAATTAAACACGTGTTTCAGCGTTTTTCAAAATTCTGCCCACTAAAGGGTTAAAAGGGGTAGAAAAGTTTGAAGATTTTTCCTGATTTAGTATCAATGCCAGGCCTAAACCATTAAAGCTACAATATTATGAAATTGAAACTGCAGTAGAGTTTTGTGGCAAAACTACCTACCATGAAGAAACTAAATATAATTTTAACCCTTCAAATGCCCAAACCAGGGTTCAAAGTTTGTATGAAATAAAAATTTTTTTTGGTCCGATTTACTTGAAATTAAGTATTAGTATACTAAATCAGAAAAAAATAAACACGTGTTTCAGCGTTTTTCTCATTTCAGCCAATGAAGGGTTAAAATGGGTGGAAACGTTGAAGTTTTTTTCCTGATGTAGTAGCAATGCTGGGCCCAAACCATTGAAGCTACAACTTTCAAATTGAATGTGCAGTTGCATTTTATAGCATTACTACCCACCATCAAGAAAAAAATATAATTTTAACCCTTCAAATGCCCAAACCGGGGTTCAAAGTTTGTATGAAATAAATATTTTTTTTGGTCCGATTTACTTGAAACTTAGTATTTGTATATTGAATAAGAAACCATTAAACACGTGTTTCAGCGTATTTCAAATTTCTGTCCATAAAAGGGTTAAGAGGGGTAGAAAAGTTTGAAGATTTTTCCTGATGTAGTATCAATGCCAGGCCTAAACCATTAAAGCTACAACTATGAAATTGAAACTGCAGTAGTGTTTTGTGGCAAAACTACCTACCATGAAAAAAATAATATAATTTTAACCCTTCAAATGCCCAAACCGGGGTTCAAAGTTTGTATGAAATATTTTTTTTTGTCCGATTTACTTGAAACTAAGTATTTGTATACTAAATCAGAAATAATTAAACACGTGTTTCAGCATTTTTCTCATTTCAGCGAATGAAGGGTTAAAATGGGTGGAAACGTTGAAGATTTTTCCCTGATATAGTAGCAATGCTGGGTCCAAACCATTTAAGTTACAACTTTGAAATTTGAACTACTGTTGCGTTTTATAGCATAACTACCAACCATGACGAAAAAAGTAACAATGTTAACCCTTGAAATGCCCAAACCGGGGTTAAAAGTTTGTATGAAATACATTTTTTTTGTCTGATATACCTACTTGAAACTAAGTATTCGTATGCTAAATCAGAAATAATCAAACACATGTTTCAGCATTTTTCTCATTTCAGCGAATGAAGGGTTAATATGGGTGGAAACGTTGAATATTTTTCCCTGATGTAGTAGCAATGCTGGGCCCAACCCATTCAAGTTACAACTTTGAAAAACTACAGTTGCGTTTTATAGCAAAACTACCAACCATGAAGAAAAAAGTAATAATGTTAACTCTAAAACGGCCAAAACGGGGTTCAAAATTTGTATGAAATTATCATTTTATTGGATTCAGATTAACTTTAAACTAAGTAGTCGTGTATTAAATCAGAAATAATAATTAAACACATGTTTCAGCATAAAAAAGGGTGGAAACATTTTAAGAGTTTTCCTGATTTAGTATCAATAACAATGCCGGAACCATTAAAGCTACAACTATTCAATGAACATTTAACTACAGTTGCGTTTTATAGCAAATCTACTAAGCATGAAGAAAACAATAATAATGATAAACCTAAAACGGCCAAAAAGGTTCAAAGTATGTTTTTTTTTTGTTGGATTCATTTGATCTTTACCAATTTGGTCACACACATACACAACACATACACTTCCACGCTGAAACTGCACGACGGATTTGGATGACTTTTGGAATAGAGATAGCTTACAAAAATACACACCCATGACTCTATTCATGCTAATTTGATAATGGTGAAAGATGTACCCAGGCAACTTCTTATAAGTCTTCGCGGACGAAGTCGCGGGCGAAAAGCTAGTTTTACATAAATGGGGCAATATTTTTTGGCAATATGTGGCTGCAATGCAATACAATAGCCGGCAATATTGACAACAATACATGTCAGCCTATGCAGATTGCAGTTATGGCCCGGCCAAATGGCCACACAATATTTGGTATGGCCGGTGCATTTTAGAAGGTTGCCGGTATGTTATATTGTTGTTTCAGGCACTCTCTATTGTTGGGGCATGTGAATTATTTTCTAAGAAACACGAAGTTCGCCGTGAACTTGGTATAGGTACTCTGTGCCTTGTTGTTATTTTGACAATGAATGACCATGACACTCAATATGGCCCAGATTTGCAGGGAATATTGCCAAGATATAAATAGCCGAGATATACACTAAAAAACGTTTTTACTGTAGCTGGGCTATGATTGCCAATATTGCAGTCACATATTGCCCTTTTAGAAGCTCCATCATAACAAAACGTAGGTATTATCCTTTTGAACTCCCTTTCTACGCAGTAATAGAGGATGAAAGACTTTTGCACTTTGTAGTATTAAACAAGACAGTTTTCCGCAAAAGAGGCAAACAATAGTTACGTAATAAGAAAAAAAAAACTCTCGCGGAGGACTAAGCTGTTCCCAAGTTAAATTAAAGCGTTTTAGCAGTTATCTTAATCATAATGTAGAGACATAAATTCTCGAGTAATCATTGAGAATATCTGCAGACTGGTGTGCGTCTACTTTATTGTATCATAATTTATTGAGAGAAGGAAGAGAAAAGATCTATTATGTTGTATCGCAAGGTCGTCACCCCATTAACTTCGAGTATCAAGCTTTCGTTGGATACGATACGGTTTACAGTCTCTGATTACTTTTGTCAGAAAAACGTAATAAAACGTTATAGCGGAATAAAATATTCCAATCTTACCCAAAATTATTTGGAATGGTCGTTACATCTGAGTTTCGGTATATAGCCGGGAATCGTGCAAGCAACGATATTTTCCCGAAATAAAGCCAAACTCTCCGGCGGCCGCAGCCCTGCCGCAGCTGTGACAGGCGAAGATCGAGAGGAAGACAAATATTGACTCTAATAAAAATTGACACTGACGTTCAAAGCTTATTGCGGGAGCAGCAAAGGAATATTCTGTCCATTCTGTTTTCGTTCGCAAACTTGAACTCCAAGTTTGGTTTTGGTGCAATGTCTATAGGGGTGTAAACTTGTAAAGGTACCGGTATCGAGACTGGATGGTACCCGAGTTTACCTCTAGAACATAGTTTTAGCTAAAATTCTAGATGGCATGTGGGTGGGATATATCATTCACATAATATCCTTGACCGTCATCTTAGGCAGGTGGCGATAATCTCCCTTACGGTGATATTTCAGAAGGTGTAGGGCAAAGCCACCAACTTATTGAATTGGGTCCATAGTTTTCAGTCTAAAATCCGTTACAATTATTATAATTTATAGTAAAACCCGCCTATTTCGTGAACCAAAAAAGCCTAATTAATATTAAGTAAAGTAAGTACCTAAATTCCGGACTCATACACGTCGGAAAAGCCGTCCTTCTGCTTTTATAAGTTTTGTATGGTAATATAGGTAAACATACGAAAGGTACGAAACAATTCCTATGCACCCGCGTAGTTAGTTTGGAAGCTTATTGTGTTGCCGAACAATTCAGTCAATATTGTATAAGGGGCGAGATGCGGCGTTCGGCCGGCCAGCCGGCCCGCTTTATTTGCTCTGCATTGTGATCATGCAAGTTTAACCCAGGCAGATAGTGAGACCCGCCTTATTTTGTGTTTACACGAGGAAGCGGAGGAAATTGCGGCCCCATGCCTTGCTTACTCAGCATGATTGTGCAGTGAGCCGACTCACCGTTAACTAACTAACACTTGACGCACGCCCGCTGCTGAACTGCTTCACTATGACTCACTTATTCTACCCGATTACTGATGATCGATATACTCGACGCGCATATAGTTGTAGACTGATTTGGATTGCAAATGGAACACACCATAGGTATGCTAAAGCTAAGCTTGTGGTCAGCAACAACTTTTTGACCCCACTCTCATTATTTAACCCACCCGTATTCGATGAGAAATGGAAAATAGTGTTTCTGACCTAAAAATGTGTCAAGAGAAAGCTAGAGTGCATCCTAAAGCTTGAGTACCTATACAAAACAACCTAGTGTGTTTTGAATATTACAGATTTTTATTTACTTCCTATTTTCTCTTAATATTCCTAGTTTATCTTATAATTTTCTGTATTAGCCACTTGCAAGCAAAGCGGCTAATAATACTCGTTGTACCTGAGATAGTAGATAATTTAGAAAGTGTGGACTGGACGTATTTGGCACCAAACTGTAATTAAAATCCGGCAAGTGTGCGTTATGTGAAAAAGATTACATTTCTGAGCTATCAATTGCTTTGATTGCTGTCAGCGTGCCAAATGGCTAGAGGCGTTTCATTTGGTACTCATGAATGGAGTAAAAGCACACTAGACACTCCACTCTATTGGTATGCCAAAATAAACATTCCCGACAACAATCTTTACGAGTACGTTATAACGTAAACAATCCGATTACCGAAATATGTATATTCAGTGTAAAGCTCTAAAATAAAAGGGGAAATTAAACATGTGCAAACTTGACACACATTTGTAAAACTTTTACATTCAAATGAGTTGGTAGAGAGTGCGGAAGTGGTTTAATCTCGGCATGCGATCTTGTGGCGAAGAAGTGGTCCTCGACAGCCGTTCGCTAGGCCAGCCTCCTTATTACCGATCTTACAGAAAGGAAGCAATAACCGCGCAGGATTAGTATGATAAGTTATAAGGTTTTACTGTAACGCTTTAGGATTACTGCGACATAAGCGCATAACGAATGCGATGTGCATCTCAATTTTTAACGCACTGCCAGAGACAATAAAAGTACTACCTCACAAACTTTTTAAAAAACAATTAATAGCTTGGCTACAAGAGAAAATGTTTTATACGACAAATGAATTCTTAGAATATAATAAACGTAAAAAATGAAATTTTGTAAATATTTCATTTTAATAATAATTTATGTACCTACCAACTATTTTTGCATGCTAATCTTAAGGCGAAATGTGTAGAACATAAGTACCAAGAGGTACCCTATAACACCGTATGTAATGTACACACCACATTTATTGCAAATACAAATTCATTTCATTCATTCATTCATTTCATTTCATTTCATTTCATTTCATTTCATTTCTACGCTGACCTAGCACCTAACTCAATGCTATAAATGTTTATATAACCTAAATAAAGACACACTCTCTTGTAATATCAACTACGGCCTTTCACTGTCGAATCCCTGCTCTCACCCTGCTCGCGCGCCATTCGCACACCCTTAAGGGCCCCTCTCATTTCACAGGTATTTTTAAAGGCCTTCATCATACCGAAGTTCTGCCGCTGCCGTTCACGATTCCTAATAAGCATGTGTTTTTTTTGGCATAACAAATAGCGCTATTTTGGCGAGCTACATGGCAAACCTGTAGTCTAGAGGCAACAAAGGAGCGCTACAAAATAATCGGTTTGATTGCGAAAAACGCGAAAATAATTTTGGTTTCTGTTTCCTAATTGCAAGATCACTAATAAGGGCGCCGCCGGGCGCTAGGCTCGCGCTCGCCACGACTCGAGGAGGCTCCCGCGTCCACTTTGTGTCCGCTGCGCGCTATCGCCTCGTAAATATGGAAATTTCATGAAAAACAGCCCACTTCCTAAACGCAATTTACGACTCTTTCACGGTTCAGATAAATTACCATGATAAGTGTATACTGTTTTCTAAATAACGTTAAATAATGAATGTAGAGTTCAATCAAATAGCAGCAAAGTATGTTGAACTGACCTCTTTGTTTATAAAAATGTTAATCTAAATTATATAACGAACATAAATATTATTGTACATGCTATTTAAAGCGGTAAATGTTTGACTTCATAACGAGAAACCACAGGCGGCGCAGTTAATGTTGGAGTAAATATACTTATGTATAATGTTCCGCAGAAACAGTTGCATGCAAATTCATTACAGCTATTACAATTAATAACTCAATCATAAAGCCTTAATGTTCAGTTATTTGACTAAGTAATCCCGAGTAATGTGCGGTAATAAAGTAACAAAGCACATTTCTTAGTAAAATATGTAGATATAGCACAGTAGCATTGCGCTGCAACAATGCCACGTGAAGTTTGAGTCGGAAACATCGATATATGGATGGTCGGAAAATAAAAGGTTGATAGATGCTTGAGAAATAAAATTCGACGATTGAGGTCCTAATTATAGGTTGTGTACATACATATCACTCCTGTATTTTAGAAAGGGTGAATCAATAAATAGATTAAGTTGCAAATATTATTAAGAGGGGTGAAAACACTTCCAAATTAACATGTTGCAAGTCGATATATGGCACGGAACAGCAAATAAATTATTTTCATAATAGGGCTGCTGCAACGTGGCGGTTACGATAAGAATCCTGATTTTTTTTGCAAAGTAAAGAGCGCTTTTTTCCTATTAGAATACCTGGCGATGCGCATAGACGACGGAGCCGAGCAGCTTCCAGGTGCCGCCGCGCCGGTCCATGCGCACCATGCGGAGGATTTGGAAGAATCGCAGCCCGCGCAGCGCCGACGCCGCGAACACCTGCCCCGACGATCCCATGCCCAGCACCACCATCGACGCCATGATTGTCGTCACATCTACGCACACAACACGACAGAAACAGATGAAACACAGTTTCCCTTTTCTAAAGCACCAGACTGCAGTGCGAGAGTCAGGATTCAGCTAGATATTTTCGCTAGAGTCACGACGACGCTAGAACACGATGCATTTCTCGATAGCTCAAATAACAGGACGGTAATCAAGAAATTGGAGATTGAAGTACTGGCACGATTGGAAAATTTCAATTCCTCAATACATCTTAGAAAGAAAACTTTTCATGTATAAAAGTACCTACGGAAGGTCAGGAAGATAAACAAAAACAACATCGTATCACGTGAACGAACAAAAATAACTTAAAAGTTTCATTAGAAACGTGCGGTGAATTATTGAGGAGGCAAAGTAAATAGGAGAGCGGAGTCTTTGTGTTTGCGACTATAGGTGTTGTTTATTCATGGAGAAGGAGCGAGCGAGTATGGCAACGTGTTTCTGTTTGTGGGCCAGCGGGGTATAACGCCGCGCCGCCGCCGCCGCCACCGCCGCCGCGCGCTCCCAGGGGGCCCAAATGACGGTCGCATGGAACTATAGCGGCGAGGGAAGCGGCCCAAAATACGAAGGTCACGGCAGATTGGTCGCACCTGAAATAGGGTCACTCTGACACACTTTATAGACTGAACGTGACTTTTACTTGGAAATGTTGCGAATGAAACAACCCCACTATATTTTTTTATGATTCGCCTTTGTTTCATGTTATTTGGTTAACATTATTCCGTTGTTTTCCCTTGACATTTGGAAAGGTGACTTTAGTAAAAAAGATAAGCTAAAAATTACATTGGTTCGTAATGGATATGACCGCAGAACAGAACAAATAAAAAGAGTTTTTGTATGAATGCAACTGTATCTACTTTAGCGATACGACAAAAGAAAAGGAAGAATAAAATAAAACTCCATCCAGTCAATTCTGTTCTTGACTCACCTATTATACAGAAAGGCCGCCTCAAAAACTTTAAGCGGCCCATTGAGCCTTGATACCTCGACCGACATCCCGATGACCACAACCTTGAGGAAAACAAAGATACTAGGTGAACACGTGTGGCACTATGCTTAGGTATACTAGGCACGTTTTTGCGGACTAAAAAATACACGGAGAAAGACTCGCAAGAAGGAAGCGTTAAAATTTAATTCGTTTAAAAGCTCGCTGGTGTATTTGGAAAAGCTACAGAGCACTCATTCGTTAGATAAGCCGCGAGTGGCTCGCGCGCTGAGTGATGCGACACTCGGCCGAGCCGCTCTGCCAACTCACGCCCGCAGCGAGTGAGCGAGCAGGCTCTAGCTACCGCTACATTAACGATGCATATCATTTATCAATAACATTGATATTTCTTTCCCTTGTAAATTCTCCAGGCTTCGCCAACAAGAAATAAACTTACAAAAAAAAAACTAATTTCAACTTCTTTTATAGTCGTCTGTTTTCGTATGAAGGGTTCGCTCGTTTTAGCTCCGAATTACCGAATTAATTGTCCTTTTTTGAGCGTGTGACACCCTCCACGACACCTCATTTACATTAAGGGCCCTTTTGAGCCGGAAAACATTCACAACATTTGGGCTAAAATGTTTGCATCGCGTTAAATTGCCTTACGCTCCACTTAACTTGTCTTACAATGGCACACTGTAAAAACTGAACATGGAATAGGAACGATATTTACAGGACAAACCGCGCATTCAACTTGTATGAATTGTGTCTGTACACATTATAAATAAGTCTGTTTGAAACAGTCCCGTAGACAGTGTATGCACGACATAATAATGGATCGTCTGAACTACAAAATGGAGACTCACCGGCACTTTGCAACTAACCCGTGCTTAAAAACTTTACGATGTGATTAAAATCACTGATAAAACCGGCTCACGATCAATAAAAAGTTAAGCGTCTCTGTTTGGTAACTTTATTGTCATGTCAAAACATGGTCCAAATGATTACTTTATGATAAAGCATAGGCAATGCGTTGCCATAAAAAAGGGGTGGAAAAGTAAATCTTACTCTGTAAAAGTAAGAAAACATTTTCAGATTGAGTAATAAATTATATTAAGGCTGAAAGATAGCAACGTGGCGGGAAATAAAAAAAATTCACAGTTTTTTACATTTTGTAGCTAAACTGAGCTATTTTTGTTCAGCGATTTTTCGTTCGCGGCAATAACATAGTATTCTTTTCATTATTGTAAACAACAGAACAACAATAATTCGGCCGATTATGTGTCCTGGTCTACACTAGATATAGCTCAGTTTAGCTACAAAATGTAAAAAACTGTGAAAATTTTGAATTTCCCGCCACGTTGCTGTCGTCCACCCTTAACATACAATTACTGACCTTAAAAAGAACTCGATAGCGAACCAAACAACGACGACGGTCTCCATGTAGAACAGCACGAGGCCAGCTTTCACCTCGTACTCCTCGATGGTGGAGAACACCGACAGCGACAGGCACATGAACACCATCAGGAAACTGCCGACAAACAATACTGTGGAGTCGCCGCGACGTCTGTTACCCTTAGCCCAGCGCAGGGTGCTAATGATGGCAAATAAACTTTATCAAAGCTCCTACTCCGCTATTGACGTTTTATAAGCTAAGTCAATATCCAAGCGAATGAAAAGATATTATACGAAGGAAAAAGAGTGAATGATGTAATCCTCTATAACTTATTGGAACGTTGCCCTTTATAGACTCGCTCACAATATGTCTATTACAGAAAGGGACAGATTTTTTGTCCTAACTAATTTAGCAATGCGGTCGTCGTCGGGATAATCACGTAGGCATTATCTATCTACCCACTTACGTATAGAAAGTATGTACGCGACATTAGTGAGTCGTTATTATTGGGCGCGGCTCGTGGTTAGTTCGAGACTAATGAATTTGCGATCCTGAGTGCGATACGCGCAACCACACTCATTTAACAGTTGAGCGACGGCAAACTAAATTACCTATCTCACAGAAAGGACGCTCTACAAGTTACAGCTCAACAAACACTAATAAATGATCAACGCAAATAAGAAACAAGAGGGGACGGATTCGTGTGACAGTGCGACGATTAATCATTTAAGTGTTCGGTCACATTATCTTTAGGAAGGAACTTTAATAACGACGGACACAATGTTTTGTACGATGTAAGCTTCCATTAACAATAAATAAACACTACATAAAATGGCTTTTCTCCCTTGGTGCGGAATTATGTGAAGAATGTATCGACATTTGCTGCTACGAGTTTTATGAGCCGTGCGTAAAGTGCTACGGCGGCGTAGGACTCTCAAAGGTATTGACATAAATATTATAATTATTATTTTATCCGTTACAGCTAGAAATTAAGTGCGTGCAGATAAATAAGTATGTACTATACATAAGTGAAATGCCAGGATGTAGTGGAGAGCGTCTACGCCGTAGGCCTACGCGGCAGTAAGCGTAGCGTGCGCTACGCACGGCTTGGTAGCCGATCCAAGCGTAGCGCGTAGCACCGCCGGGTCCAGCTCCGCGTAGCACACGAATTAGTGCGTTTTATTTTTGTTGAGGTGGAAATTTTAATATCATATTATTCACTATGCTACTTTAAGTTAATAATTTTCCAACTTATTTTATCCTTTATATTATTGGGTAACGGTAGGCAACTCGTTTTCCTCATAGTTTTTATAGAGGATAAATGTAAGGAAAAAGGAAAAAAAATATATCGTTATTTGCATAACAGTTATTTAGTTTAGAAATATGAAGTTGTTTACATGCCGAAGGCTGCCGAGGATAGAGAGGAGTGGAAGAAAAAAGGGGAGGCCTTTGCCCAGCACTGGGTCACTATGGAAGCTACATAAAAACATGTTTAGGGGAGGATTCTCTAAATCATATGGCGTAGACCGGGCTTCACCAATACCGCACAAGCATTATTTAGGAAAATGATAGGGTCTGGGTCAAGTTAGATTTAGTAAGTGTGGTTTAGTATAATAATAAGCTTTTTAACCAGCGACAAATAGGGTGGATTTTTAAAACAGGGCAGTAAGGGCAGGTACCTAAACCGTTGTAGTTACAGGAAAACGTTGCTACAAGACCATCCATAACATCTTGAGACATTATGAACTGTATTTACAGATTTTGGAAAGATGTACAGTCACCGAAAAAAATGTTTTTTGCACACGATCCTGTTTACTGTAGGGATTAAAAGACGCCAAAGAGCCCACTGAGGTTTGAGTAATAGAAATAACAAAAATTGCCAAAAACATTCCCCATACATTTTGTACGGAAAAAATTAGTTTTTTTGCCAATCGATCCTATTTCTTGTTGAAATCAAAAGTCTCTAACTGCCGATTTCTGAATTTAGAAATTCGCTAAGCAAATGGGTAAGTATCCTACTGTCTCTGCAGATTTCTCACAAAAGAGCGTGACAGAACGATAGTCAAGTATTTGCTTTGTAAAATTCTCAATTCAGAAACCGGGCCTATGAAGCCAACTGAGGTTTGAGTACTACCCAAGTAGCACACAGCAGCTGCTTAAAAGATGGATTAAAGATACAATCAAAACTTAAAGCTTATCAAGAGAGAGCACAGAGGCTGTACAAGAGCTGTGTCAGCTCCTGTAATGCCAAAAAAGGCCTCAAATACCAGCCACATACCAGCCATGAACTGTTTTGTGGCTGCTTTAAGGCTTACTAATAGCTGCTAAAAGGCTGTATTTGGGTGTAACCATGGGTCTATTGTGTAGCTGATTACCTAGAAACCAGCTATTAGAATGCCATATTTCATTCTTAGGCTTCCTTAGGGCTACATAGAGGTGAAACTAAAGAATTGTTTGTTATATCTTATGTCAAAGTTTAAAATATTCGTATTGGTGGCGAAGTTGAGTGAGTGCACGCAGAGGAATAATTATCAGAGTAATTATCGAAAATTATATTGCATTATACCGTTTTCTTAGTGCGGTGGTATTTTCACAGTGAATTTGCATACTAATATACATCTCAATTTTGACGCTCCGTCAAAATAACACTGTTATAAGGATTAATGGAATCAAATTATGTATGGCTTATGTCGAGTAAAAACATTTTTTGAAATAATGGTGACTGAAGTCAAATAGTTTTTAATATGGTACCTACACTAATCACAATAGTTAACCTTTTAGTTAAGAAAATGTAAATATTTATATCAGAAATACATGTTTCAATAAGCTAGCAATAATCATAACCTTTTTAAATGGCGTCGATCTCATAAAGCAGCTTCAATTATTTTTTAATTAGTCTGTCGTTCATTTCTGTGCACACGGGGGCGCCATGACGTCTATTAGCCAGCGCGTGGCACTCTTAGAGCTACCAAATAAACCCCAAGCACCAAGCATTAAATCAGAATTCATCTACACTACTACACAACCAAAAACATTTGTTTACTCTCTTGTTCAGAACAAAGTGTTTAAAGAGCATTCGCACCGACCGTTATCAAGCTGAATGTAATAGCATTTTAAGAGAATAAGTCTACACTATTAAACAGGCCATCACTGAATCACAAGCTCTTATAGTGCCAGCAGCTCCACAAGAGGTTCTAATTTAGCTCACTAACCAAACGAACAGAAGCCAAAGGTTTCTATCCCAGCTATTAGAATAAAATGCGACTAAAGGCTGATCAGAAGCATTGGAGAAGTAAGATATAATGCCACAGTATATTCTTATCCTCTTTTGCAGCCCTTAGTCAGCCAAGCTGTACAAGGCTCTGTAAACTCTCCTTTGCGCAGCCTTGAATCTCATCTGAAACCTTTATACGATCAAAGTTGTTTTTTGGTGATAGACTAGTTATTTAAGACTCCAATAAAGAAAAAAAATATTTAAAAAGTAAAATACAAAAAAAGTAAAAAAAAAAAACCACGCTTACCTAGCATTGGTTTTTTTTTTTACTTTTTTGTATTTAACTTTTTAAATATTTTTTTTCTTCCCAAATAACCTTAAAAGCCTCATAACTTCTAAACGTCAAAAAATCGCTGAACATACATGGGGGTGATTCGGGTACCCCTAGGGGTGCTCTATCTCTGGACTTCCGCTTGACACTATTTTTTGGGCCACCCTGTATACCTTTAAACAAGCTTCACACTGGTTAAAAGCGATCATATTGCTTAAGATTCTGCCTGTGTGCTACTTGGGTAGAAATGTAAGAAATCGCCAAAAACTTTCACCAAACAAAGGCCAAAGTGAAAAATTTTCGCGATTTCTAGAAGTTACTTTTTTGATCCCTAGACGAAATAGGACCGATTGTCAAAAAAAAAAAAATGTTCTTCGTGGTTTAGCATTTTTTTCAGCTGACTCTATTTTTTTTCCAAAATATGTAAATGCAGTTTATAATATGACTAAAAGTTATGGATGGTATCCTAGGAACCTTTTCCTGTAACTATAACGGTTAAGGTACCTGCCCTTACTGCCCTGTTTTAAAAATCCACCCTGTAAGTATGCATGGACTTAGTAGTTAATTATTCAAATTTTAATTATCGTTTTAAACCCACTTTACGTAATGTTTAGCCACCTTAGTAGTACTTTAGTATAGTATTTTGTATCAGAGTTAATATTCGTTATTAAAATTTTTAGTTTTCTGAAATTGTATACCTAGTTACATTACAGAATTTGTGCACTGTTTCGAATCGATGCGCTAACGGACGTACAACACAATCAAACTCCAAAGATATAATGAGAGTTCATTATCCGGTACGGAATTGGATTGCGATAGGTACATACTGTAGGTAGGTAGAACTCACACAATCATATGATAGAGGACGGCCTTGGCGCCCCTCGGCCGCTCGAGGAAGTTGTAGATCTTGGACTGCAACCGGCGGTAGCGCGCGTCGCGTCTGGTGGCGCGGTAGCTGAGCGGTTTGCCCAGCAGCGACATCCGCGGATTCACGAGCCGGCCCCGGCCGCCGCCGCCGTCGCCGTCCTCGCCACCGCGCTCACTGCAACACAACACAACGCGCCGCGCGCGTCACCACACCGCCCACCCACAGCTAAGTGCACACCCTGTAACAACGCTTTTCCACGTAACCTGATGCTACGCTCATTGACACGTGCAGACACGGCATTATTGTAAAAGCACCTCGTCACGCGACTTATCGTGACGAATAGTGACAATTTCGAAAGTGCTTTGCATTTCTTTTGAATGTTGCGTTTTAGAGTCACATTAGCCGACAACACCAGTCACGTCGCGTTACGCTAATGTGTTCCTAAACTGCAACGCGACCGAAGGGAATGCAAAGAACAATTTGTGGTTCTTTGTTTGACACACGCCTCGCACGATGCATCACATGATAGGAAGCTCTACCTTTGAAACTGTACAGGAATACGGTTACTCAACGTTTTACAAAATGCTTACAAGCAACATTCAAAGGAGCTTATGCGAGGCTCAAAATAAGTTGAGGGCCAAGCGCGCTTAAGATCCTATGAAAAGAGGGTGTCGTGTGAACCGTGAACAGTCGCATTCGCATGAGAAAGAAGTTTGAATCTGTTGAGTTACTGTATTGGTATATGTAGGTAATGTATGATGCAAAAGTAGCACGTGTGCTGCAGTGCCAAATTTTGTATCAATTTTCAATCGCCTTGTTTGCTTGTACGTTTTGCTAGCCACAAATAGAAACACAAATGAGTAATTTTGTTCACAAAAAGTGCAAATAATGCTATCCCGTTTACTGGCAAACAAGACGTTTACTTTAGCTCTACAGTGAATAATACAAGTTTCTAGGAAAACTCTGCAGAAAGTCAAACAAGCGTGAGTTCGTATCAATCAACCAATCATCATTGGGCTGTGCACGGAGCTTTCTACTACCAGCTTGAGGTGGACTGTTGACAGACTTGTTTCAGATTTCTAAACACGCGCACAAACAAAAAAAGCATGTGTGTATTGAATCGAAAGTATCTAGAGAAATCTACGCTTTAAACTACAAATCAAAGGTGATTTTATAAGTAGAATAAATATTGATGTGAGTGTATGTATCGGTAAACTATTATGTGGAGTGGGCAACTGTGAAATAATTGGGTAGGATATTAAAGGTATTTTATTACACTTAAACCAGTGCTATAAGATGGTGACAACGGGAAAATTGTTTAAGATAAATTGATTCAAAATCCAAAACACATAGTTTTGACACGTCATCGATTTATAATCGCACATTTCATGTCTAACAACAATCGAAGTGAATCGTCGAGCGTGTTGAGTTTGAAGCCTCTACTTCGAGTCAATTACGCGTACTTACATTAACATTATTTATGCTGTGTAGTATTTCTTTGTACAGATAACGACATATATTATAAATAATGATAAACACATTATTGTTTCGAAGACAGGACAGAGACGAGCGTCTGCCGTCTGCGAAATCATGAATCTTTACAAGATATTATCATCATAATACTAGTTAGGTACCTACTTGTTACACATTTTATCGTCTCATCCATAACAAATGAGCCGTGGTAGCAAGAATAACTTGTTATTGTTAATCTACAAATTAGCCTCTTTTTATGTAAATTTCTATGACTCCATTTAAACTAAGGTTAGCAAACAAAAAACATTCTATGCCAATTCATGGAATTTAACCAAACTATGATGGAAGAAAAATTATACTTCATTTTCTACAGGATACTCTACAATTAGGGTAAATTAAAAATAATAGAGTCTTTACCTAGGCAAGCCATCTTCACAGATCTTCACACGCCTTGCCGATTTCATTTTCACCTGAACATTTTGATGCCAATCAATAGATGAACAAAGGTTTAAAAAGTAACTTTTTACAGAAATTATCTATGTGATCAGAGTAGGTAAAAAGTATACGGAAATTTTCTTAGTGAAGTGTGTCTTATGTAGGAGTAAAGGAATAAAGTGCAAATTATAAGTAGGTACTCGGACGAGAGAAACAAAATTCTCGTCAAGTGAACGGTTGTTGTTGGAGGGTTAAAGTTAAATGTAGTAGCACCTAGAGACAGTTTGTTTACATTCAAAATATTGATAACCACGCACCCTCCTTTTCTACATAATATGTTGCTCCAAGTTAAAATACTTATTAGAAGTACAAAGATTTGCCATAATATGATGTTTGGAGGCCCTTAAGCCCTGTTTTAATTCAAATCGGTATATACTTGTTGATTAACTTTCAGATTGATACTAAAGGTTCTATTGTTATTTTGAATGTAAGAATTGCATGTTCGCGACGCGACGAGGCGGTTCTGCTCACGTCGAGCCTCGTCATGTTTTAATCACGTAATGTAAAGTGGAAAAATCAGAGTTTTTTGAGGCAATGCTAACAATGCTTAATGGTAAACTATTGATCCAGTTATAGAAAGGGTACTTCGTGCGCCATTAAGTGAAGTAATTGTTGGCAATTATATTAGGTACAAGGCACAAGCATGTACGTGCACGCTAAAATTTCATCGGGAACTTTACTTCACCCAATAAATCTCGATAGTGTGGTAGTACAGAGGATCTATTACAGATTCGTGCAAAATAGTCGTAGAGTCAGACGTAAATAATGTAGGTACATACCTTAAAATTCACAGCCAATCTAAACAACTCAAAACTGACATCCATAAATATTTACATTTGGTCGTGTCGTGTTAGACATGGTCGTGTGCAGACGAGACGGAGGCGCGGGCGGCGCGGGCGCGGCGGGGGCGCGGCGGGGGCCCGCGGCACGTGGGGCGCGGCCTCGGGGCGCCGGCATACTACCCGCCAGCTACTCCGCGCGCGCCGGCCGCTGCCGACCAGACCTGACTGCCGCGCGTCCGCCCGCCCTAGCCCCGCGCGCCCGCCCGCCCTCCACGCGGCACAAAGCGCCCGTCCTCCCGCATATTCTAATTGTTGCCCTCCTAGTCCGTCGTCCTCGCGCGATCCAGGTCATCGTACCTGCACTCCAATACTGGCCAATGAAATCCAGGTTGTAATTTGCATATTTAAATATCAAATTTTCTTCATTCAATTTCAGCTTCAGGATTGCATTTTCATAAAAAGTTATGGCATAGGCACATACGAAATCATTTATACATATTTAAACTTTACGGGGCATGCAAGTTGCTGCTTTGTTTAGTATTGGGGGTCCTAAACGAAATGTATGGTCCCGGCCGGCACGGCAGCAGGAGATGCGAAACTTGGCACAAACGTAGTTTTCATATGTACGCTTCGATCCTGTTTAGTTTTCATTTAGTAGTTTTTTGTCGTTTAAGAACGGCAACATTATCCCCACTACTGGGATTCGGAAATTCGGAAGGCAAAGTTTTTTGTTCGAAAGTCCGTTATTGGCTTAATCTTATCTTTAGACAATATTGAGAAACTAATTTCAATATTTTTTATTTTGGTCCAGTTGTTTTGTTTTTATGCGCTAAAATGATTTGTTCCTATGACCGCTAACTAGTCTTAGCAGCTATGAAAAAAAAGCTGCATTTTATGATGAAAGCAGCCGCTTTGCCCAGTGATAGAAGGGACAAAAATAAGCGATTTGACTCGCAGCAGCACAAGTTTCATCCCTTAGGAACAGAGAGGGCGCCACTTCTAAAAATAAACTTTTAAAATTTCTAACAGCCTAACGGGTGAACCGATTTCAATGATTAATATCTTAATCGATAGAAAATTACTTATTGTACAACAAAAAAATAAAATAAAAAAAAAAACTATGCTGGCTGCCGTAAATCCTACGTTTTCTAATTTTTTATTTTTTATTTGTGTATTTTTACTGAACTATGCAAAAAACTTGTATGAAAAGGGTATATTTTTTGTAAGTAATATCGTTACTAATTTAATAATAAATGTAATAAAAAAAATTGCATGCTAATATCTTTAGTAGTTTAGGAAATATTTGGGTTTACATGTGCTGGAAAAGCGGGGTATTGCCCTCGCGTCATAGTAACTAAGTAGAGAAATAAACTTATTTTTGTGATGGAATCTAGCCATTTTGCACAGTGATAGTGGATACTAAAATAAGCAATTTTACCCGCAGCAGCAACATTTTCATCTCTTAGGAACACAGATGGCGCCACTTATTTAACAAAACTTCAAAGTTTTGTATAAAATAAACGGCTCTACCGATTTTCATTATTTAAACGCCCAATGGTTGGTTTTTATACCATAATACATATAAAATATAAATAAGTCAAAAAAGTATTGGAAATAAAAATAATAAAAAATAATTTGTAAAATAAAAGTGTTTCCATTGAGGATGATGAATCTCGTATTTATTCTTTCTAGTTTTACATCATTTCTCGTTTGCCTTCTCACAGATGTGTACAATAAGGTAATGCCTAACAGTTCACGAGTTTCCTTATTTTATTTGGAATACTACATTGAATACATTGAATACAGTTTACTCAGAATAAGCGACTAAAAATTTACGTATACCAAATAAAATAAGGAAACTCGTGAACCGTTAGGCATTAACGTTGTTGTACACATCTGTGACAAGGCAAACGAGAAATGATGTGGAAGTATTTGTCAAAAACCTTAAAAGAATAAATACTTGATTCATCATCCTCACTGAAAACACTTTTATTTTACAAAATATTTTTTATTATTTTTATTTCCAGTACGTTTTTGACTTATTTATATTTTATATGTATTATGGTATAAAAACCAACCATTGGGCGTTTAAATCATGAAAATCGGTAGAGCCGTTTACTTTATACAAAATTTTGAAGTTTGGTCAAATAAGTGGTGCCATCTGTGTCCCTAAGGGATGAAAATGTTTCTGCTGCAGGTAAAATTGCTTATTTTACTCTCCACTATCACTGTGCAAAATGGCTAGCTTTCATCACAAATAGAAGTTTTGTTCTCTACACAGTTACTATGACGCGAGGGCAATGCCCCGCTTTTCCAGCACATGTAAACCTTAATATTTCCTAAACTACTAAAGATATTGGCATGCAGTTTTTTTTATTAAATTTACACTTAAATTAGTAACAATATGAATTATAAAAAATATACCTTCATAATACAATTTATTTGCATAATTGAGTAAAAACTGAGAAATAAAAATATAAAAAAATACAAAACGTTGGATTTAGGGCAGCCATTATAGTTTTTTTTTTAATCTTATTTTTTAGGTTGTACAATAAGTGATTTTCTTTCGATTAAGATATTAATCATTGAAATCGGTTCACCCGTTAGGCTGTTAGAATTTTTCAAAGTGTATTTTTAGAAGTGGCGCCCTCTCTATTCCTAAGGGATGAAACTTGTGCTGCTGCGGGTCAAATCACTTATTTTTGCCCCTTCTATCACTGTGCAAAGCGGCTTGCTTTCATCATAAAAAGCAGCGTTTCGGTAAAAAATGGCCGTAGCTGCTATGGCTAAACAGTATGCAGTCCGTCGCGTGACGTCATAAAACCGTATCTTTGAAACGTTGTAAAATCCAAACTACTGAACCAAAATAAAAAATATTGAAATTAGTTTCTCAATATTGTCTAATGATAAGATTAAGCCATTAACGGACTTTCGAACAAAAAACTTTGCCTTCCGAATTCGGCTAGGTAGATTTTTGTTGTCAAAAATAACGGTTTTTAAATGTCAAAATAAAGATTGTTCATTTCAATAGGGGCTATTTTCGAGTGTTTTGACGCTCGGAGGTTGAGTGGATTTTTTAGATAATAGAGGCACAGGTCGGGCTACGCTGCTCAAGGTGGGCGGCTTGTGGAAGGTAAATCGGTCGAGGAGCTGGAAGCAGCTTCCTACCAAAGGTACGCCGACCTCTGACCCCCTTCGCTATCGGATCTGGTAAGTCCTTTCGATTTTCCTAACTTTCATTCTTGAAGACACATCAGCGATCTACCGGCAACCGTCGTAATACAGTCCACTATAAATTCTCGCGCCCTCACGAAATCCCCGAAGTAAAACAGATCCAGTTCGAAGTAGAAGAGCGACACATCCCACCGGACTCGTCGTCCCCCCAAGATGTTCCCCTGGGACGACGACAAGGAATTTGCTTTTACTCGTTGTCCCCCCTGACTCACACTTGACCAGAAATGAAGCAATGTGGTATGTACAGTCGGCCACAGTCTCAGATACCCCTTTTTGTTCGTATGGCGCCCTTATGCCCCGCGCGATAAGTGCTGCCATGGGGTATCTGAGATTGTAGCCGACCGTACAATGTACATGGTACAGGAATTTATTCCCTTTGTCCACAAAAATCCATTGAAAAGATCCATTGATGGATTTTTGTGGACTTTATGTCCACTTTAATCCATTACTCGGGACTGTTGTACGGAATGTATTTTTTTGGACAAAAGCAAAAGTCCAAGTGACAGATGTCAAAATGACATTAAAGATTTCTTTTTTATACAGATTTTTTGACAGATGTTAAAATTGACATGTGATTTTTCATTGTTTTTTTGACAGATGTCAAAATTGACATGAAATTGATTTTTCATAGTTTTTTGACAGATGTCAAAATTGCCATGTGATTGATTTTTCATAGATTTTTTGACAGCTAACTGTGAAGGAAAACATCATGAGGAAACCCGCCGCGGCTTAACTGTTGGCTCCACACGTATTGACTTGTCTTTCCTGTGGGCTAGGCCGACTAAGCTGTCAGGATGGTATGGTGCTGGGCAAGCCTACTCCATCTAAAAAAACAATGTCCCAGGCACTGCAGCGCCGAGTGGTCTCTTACCCCATCTAGTGTGCATGAAGGTGCCACTGGACGCTGTATAAATCATCTCATTACGTAGATGCAAAAAGCCTTGGTTTGACAGATGTCAAAAGCATATCAATTTCGACATCTGTCAAAAAATCTATGAAAAATCAATCACATATAAATTTTGACATCTGTCAAAAAATCTGTACAAAAAGAAATCACAAGGTCACTTGGACATTAGCCTTTGTCGAAAAAAAATACATTCCGTACAACAGTCCCGCCCGAGTCATTAATGGACATTAAAGTGGACATAAAGTCCACAAAAATCCATCAATGGATTTTTGTGGACAAAGGGAATAAATTCCCGTAGCATGTACATACCACAATTTCTGGTCAAGTGTGAGTCAGGGGGACAAAAATTTAAAAGCAAATTCCTTGTCGGCCCCCCCAGGGGAACATTAGACCACGAGTCCGTGGCGAAACAATGACAAATTTCGTGACATGAGTGTGGGCATATCTTGAACACTGTAGGTTTTGTCAATAAACATTCAAAAACAATTTTGTAGGTAATTGAACGAGCGAGCGAAGTTCTCCGAGTCTACTTGAACAATCCGGCGTTTGTATGTATGAATGTTCGTTCGACGATAACTTGAGTTTTAGCCGGATCGTCCTGTTTGGTAGGCGGGTAAATGAGGCAAAGAGAATTTTTAAGTTCGAAAATGAGCCAAATCGGTCGAAGGGTTGATGAGATATGGGGTCGCGAGTTCATAGTTCGGGGCGAACCACTAGTGTATAATGGAGAACACGGTTGTCCCCGTTCTCGCGAAAAAAATATATATACGTCGATTTTTGAGAGAAAAAGGAGAGAAAAGGAGAGAAACAAAGATTACTCAGGATGTTCCTACTTCTACATAGTTCGAATGTTCGAAGCATACATAATTGAACGAGCGAGCGAAGTTCTCCGAGTCTACTGGAACAATCCGGCGTTTGTATGTTTGCATGTATGTATGTATGTTTGTATGTATGTATGTATGAATGTTCGTTCGACGATAACTTGTGTAAACTAGTGGTTCGCCCCGAACTTTGAACTCGCGACCCCATATCTCAGCAACCCCTCGACCGATTTGGCTCATGTTCGAACTTAAAAATTATCTTTACCTTATTTACCTGCCTACCAAATTTCGTGACGATCCGACTAAATTTACTCAAGTTATCGTCGAACTAACATTCATACATACATACAAACATACAAACGCCGGATTGTTCAAGTAGACTCGGAGAACTTCGCTCGCTTCGCTCGCTCGTTCAATTAAGTCGGATCGTCATGAAATTTGGCAGGCAGGTAAATGAGGCAAAGAGAATTTTTAAGTTCGAACATGAGCAAAATCGGTCGAGGGGTTGCTGAGATATGGGGTCGCGAGTTCAGAGTTCGAGGCGAACCACTAGTATGTAAGCTACGTTCGTGCCAAGTTTCAGACCTTCTGCCGGATGAAACGATGGACCAGGGTACAAATCCGTCGTTTACGACCGCCACTATGGTGGAGGGTTGATGGCGTGAAGAATTTAACCGTCATTCCATTGTTTGGGTATCTCTCGGCTACGAGATTGGGATATTTAATTTGTATGAAAAGCTCAATCGTCAGAGACGACGTTCCATTTAATGAACGTGTGAACCGCTATTTACGTGCACTTAGAAAAGGTAGATATTACTAGTGGTTCGCCCCGAACTGTGAACTCGCGACCCCATATAAACTTAACAACCCTATATCTCAACAACCCCTCGACCGATTTGGCTCATGTTCGAACTTAAACATTCTTTTAAATACATTTACCCGCCTACCAAATTTCATAACGATCCGACCAAATTTACTCAAGTTATCGTCGAACGAACATTCATACATACATACATACATACAAACGCCGGATTGTTCCAGTAGACTCGGAGAACTTCGCTCGCTTCGCTCGCTCGTTCAATAAAATAGTGGGGCTTACGTTGAGTTTGGCGACAACCGAAATATCGATTTGAGTGAAAGTGGGAATACTGGCGACGGTCTCCGAACATTTATAACTTTATTTATTTATTTATTTAACATTTATAAGCACCCCACGCTTTTTTACTCTGAATTGTATTAGTCTGTTAAAAACTTAAATTTTATTATAATTTTAAACTCTTTGTAATTTGAAATTATTTTATACTTTTTAGTTCGGTTAGCAATAAAAGCGTGTTTTTTTAGTTTTTTTATGCATCTCATACAAGAATAGTTAAAATTACGACCAAAAATCAAACCAAAAATGAAAAACGCGAAATCCTAGTACCTACTTAATATCGATATTTCAGGATCTTAGGTCTAGAAGGCCAAGAACGTAGGTATAATTTTGTTTTCCTATATTCCCCATCATAAAAATCGGTATTACTATTACAATAGGTAGGTACTCTCAGGATTCATTTATGTATTTTATTAAAACACGTAAAATGTAGGTAGGTATCACGTGGAATCAATGATATTCCAAGCGTGGAATAATAAAAATTCAAAATAATGCAATAAAAATAGCCATTGATACTTTCAAAATGTGCAAAATCAAACAACATTCGTTATCATCAAGTTAAGATGGGGAACCATCAGAAATCGAGCATATAATATAAATTCGTATTATTCGCCAACCCGATTTTCTTGTTTATTAACCTGTAGCGCCACCTACAGTTTAAGTCACGAAACCCTATAACTTCACAACTTGCCACCAAAAACTGACAGCGCCATCTCCCGGTGACAATGGAAAGTCGTCAGGCTACTGTACCAGTTATTAGTTTGTTCCACAGGTTTGGTCTCTGAATGGTAGAGGGTATTAGCCAGATGATGTATGATATTGTATGAATTTCATGTTGAAGCACTACTGATATCCGCAAGCTAGTATCTCCAGTCCAGTATCTCTGCGAGTGTGCAGTCACAGAGGAAAAAAATACAAGGAAGCTAAGAACCTAACTAACAATACGCATTTTGCACAAAGCGAACACATACAACCTCAATCCTAGTAGTAGCTATTACTAGAAATTAGCAAAAAAAAGTATTACAAATTGGTAAGATAGCAATTTAGTATGGATGATTGATGAAGTAGTCACTAACTATTCTGTAGGCATAAATGAAACAATTCCATGTGTTTATGAATTACATTACATTTACTAGGTACTCAACCCAGCCTTTTCATACTTTTGAAAAAGCTAGTGTCAACTTATCAAACAATGACGCTATTTCATTAAAACTAATATTATAGTAAAATACAGACTTATTTTAACCACCTTTCTTCCACTTTTCGCCGGGGGTGAATTCCGTCATGGGTTTCCCTGAGATGCCGCAAGTACCAATACCAACCCTACCTTCTAAGTTATCAGGAGATGCAAATATACTCTTGCTGCGGACGCCAGGTTTCTTCATGGACTTGGTATGGAAATTTAACCACTTGTTCTTTTCACTTTCCCTCTCTTCTTCAATCTGTTTAAAACGTTGTTGCTTTTTCTGCTTTTTCTTTTTGAGATATTCTCTGTTGAAGCCTTTTCCTTGCCTAAAAGAGAATGAGAAATCAGTTAAGACCACAACTATAAAAAATAAATCCACTCTTTATCATGCCTTAAATGGGATACAAATAATTACGAATTATCCTCCCAAATATAAACTAGTCAGGGAGCGAGTTAAAGGCTGGCCATATACAGGCGGAATTTTTCCATAACGGAAAAACAAATGGGGATCCCAAACGCACCAACTGCATACAAATCTATGAAAATTCTGGACTGAAAAAAACCGTATGTGTGTGGTGGGTCCATAGACTTGTATGCAGTCATCGCGTTCGGAATCCCGATTCGTTTTTTCCATCCGGAATTCCATCTGTATGTAACCGGCCTAACGGTGCTGTGTTAACTTACTTGTCATCTCCTTCTAAGGTTCGTTTTACAGCCACTTTTTTGACATCGCTTGCTGCAACAGTTTCCACTGTTGTGTAACCATCGAATTTTACTGATATCTGGTGAGAACCAGGCTCTTCAATGACAGCTTCATAGAACCTAAAAAAATATACAATTACTTAAATATTGTTTATACTACCATTCACACTTGGCCTGGATAGATATCCGGGCCATAAGCAAAGCCAACAGCTGGCCGTAAGCCTTTTCTTTTTTACGCCAAATGCCATGACATCTCATAATTATATTATTTGAGTAATGTTTGTTTGGTCTGCATGAGTACAGAAATAGAGTACAATCATTATATCTACAGTAGGCATTAGAATCATCATATTATAACAATGGGCATAACATAACATAAAATGTGTTTGACACTTACTGCCCATCGGACTGCCACTTGGCAAGACATCTGTCGCCCTTTTGCCATTTAGATGTAGCATTATCTGTTGTGATCCCCTCCTCGGCAGCCAGCAGGGACGCTGTAACATCATCATCAATACTAGAACCATGGATAGTAGGCACTTGGGATTCACCTTCTTGAGTCTTTATTAGATCTCGTGTTAATTCAATTACTTCTTCCAGATCCGCTTTGAGTTTTAACAGCTCTTCATTTTCAGGGTCCGTGAGCAAAGCTGCTTCTACCTAAAATCCAAAAATTCAGTGCATCAACAACATGGTAACAAACGAAATGATATATAATCATAATAATACATATAATCAAGAAACTTACCTGATGCAACTGCAATGTGTAATTTCTTAGGTCGTCAGCCATTATTGAAAATTGTTTTTGAGCACGAATGCATGTGTTTTCCTAATTTGCAAATATTGTAAAATGAATGACACAAATCACAATCACAAAATTCACAAATGCTTCTTTTTTGTAATCTGTGAAATGCTCTTTTTTTGATATCTTATCTGTGATCGAGTCAAATTCACAGAGTATGTTTGACAGGAAAGGACCAAAAAATATATTTTCCTTGTCTATGCTATGTGTGTGTTGCCGGATATCATTCGGAAAAAATCCTGAGACGAGCGAAAAAATGTTATGTAGGTACTGCGCCGTTTGTCTATTTGTCTCCCACAAAGAACAAAAATATATCAACTAAGATGGGTAGGGCGAAGTGTACTCAGATGAAAACGATCAATCAGAAGCTGACTATAGCCCAGTTTCTGAATTGAGAATTTCACTAACCAAATGCTTAAGTACCATCGTTCTGTCACATTCTCTTGTGTGAAATCTGCAGAGACAGGACGATATTTAAGCATTTGGTTAGTGAAATTCTCAATTCAGAAACCGGGCCTATGAATACTATGACGATGCACTTGGACGTTAAAACGATACTGTATAACTTAAGTACTACTCACTAGGTACTTCGGCTACAATCTTTCCAAGGAATTTAATTATATATCATTCTCACCACTTAGTGAACGCCCCTCGCTTGTAGGAGGTCAAAAGTAACCAATAATGTTATAAGATCAATGAAATGATTGGGCAACACAAATTTACCATAGACAAAAGAGAGGGTGGCGGAACCGGAACTCTCAAAATAACTATATCAAAGGAACCGGAACCAAACGGGCTAGCGCTTTTTTATTCACAGTAGTCTGTTGATGATAGAGGACACTGAGGACCTTGGGTATAGGTGTTCTGTGCTGAGGACAGGGGTCCAACGATAGAGCATGGCGGGTTTATTTTTTTCACAGTACTTTTTAATTTTGAAGCTACACTTAGATTTCAGCGATTTTTCGTTCGCGGCAATAACATAGTATTATTTTCATTATTGTAACCAACAATAATTCAGCCGATTATGTTATGAGTTCTGGTCTACGACAAGTTTTTTGGGCAGAGCCACTGCTTCGTAGACCAGAACACATAATCGGCTGAATTATTATTGTTCTGTTGTTTACATTAATGAAAAGAATACCATTGTATTGCCGCGAACGAAAAATTGCTGAACAAAAATAGCTCAGTTTAGCTACAAAATGTAAAAAACTGTGAAAATTTTGAATATCCCGCCACGCTGCTATCTTCCAGATTTAAGGGTAGACGATAGCAAGGTGGCGGGAAATTCAAAATTTTCACAGACTTTTACATTTTGTAGCTAAACTGAACTATTTTTGTTTAGTGATTTTTCGTTCGCGAGAATAAAACAGTATTCTTTTCATTATTGTAAACAACAAAACAACAATAATTCAGCCGATTATGTGTTCTGGTCTACAAAGCAGTGGTACTGCCCAAAAAAATTGTAGACCAGAACACATAATCGGCTGAATTATTGTTGTTCTGTTGTTTACAATAATGAAAAGAATACGGTTTTATTCTCGCGAACGAAAAATCTCTGAACAAAAATAGCTCAGTTTAGCTACAAAATGTAAAAAACTGTGAAAATTTTGAATTTCCCGCCACACTACTATCTTCCAGCCTTAATCTGGCAGTAAAAGCGTGGGAACTCGGCCATCGCCGGGTTCTCACGCTTGTACAGTTTTCCTCGTATTTCTTATACAAAGCTGAACCTATCAAGACCACATTAAATTTTAGGCCCTGTTGGGTTAGCATGAGCCTTGGTTAGGGCTTATCTATGGGTTTATCCCAAGAGTAAATCATTGGTTTTGTACTTTGGATGCCATAAAGTTCAAATTATGACGGAAATAAAATTCGACAGAGCCCTATAAAGGGTTAAGCCTTTATTCGTAGGTTAAGCCCATCAAACCTATGTCCAACAATAACAAAGGAGGAAGAAAACAACGACTTATTTCCATTGAACAAAACAATTAGAGTAGAAAATAATCTTTTTATTATATTAGGTACTTACGTTACATAATTATCATACGTACCTAACTGAATAAGTTAATTTAGCGTCAAAATCTACCTACTTACAGCAGGTTCTATGCTAAGAATTAATTTATATTATTTACAACAATCTCACATATAGGTAATGACAGACAGTAAATCGTATAGATAAATGTATGGTATGTAAGTATTATTTATTGTAAGTCAACCTTAGAATTGCTCACCATTTTGTATCTAGTTACGTAAACAATAACATTAATAATTGTAGTTGTTACAACAATCAACCTACGCTTTTTGCTACAATGCATATAAAAATAGCGGTAGGTATCAGCGAGTGGCGCTATTAAACTATTTAATAGTTGAAGTGAGAGCTAGAATAGATAAGAGACATGTTATGACGCCACTTGCGCCCTAAACGTAAGAGGATCTAAGGGTTATACACAGGTCAACCAGGGGCTTAAGGGTGGACGATAGCAACGTGCCGGAAATTCAAAATTTTCACAGTTTTTTACATTTTGTAGCTAAACTGAGCTATTTTTGTTCAGCGATTTTTTGTTCGCGGCAATAAAACAGTATTCTTTTCATTATTGTAAACAACAGAACAACAATAATTCAGCCGATTATGTGTTCTGGTTTACGAAAAAAACTTGTAGACCAGAACACATAATCGGCTGAATTATTGTTCTTCTGTTGTTTACAATAATGAAAATAATAATATGTTATTGCCGCGAACGAAAAATTGCTGAACAAAAATAGCTCAGCTTAGCTACAAAATGTAAAAAACTGTGAAAATTTTGAATTTCCCGCCACGCTGCTATCTTCTAAGGGTCCGTATAAGGCTAACTAGCGCCACCAATGTTGAAAAAATCATATCTTCCTTTAGAAGAAGTTTCTGGAAAAATCCTAAGATGAGCCTATGCGCCATGCTTTTCTAGATTTTTAAGTGTAGATACCCTCTTCGAAATTTACT
Source organism: Zelleria hepariella (assembly GCA_949319315.1). Classification (NCBI taxonomy): domain Eukaryota; kingdom Metazoa; phylum Arthropoda; class Insecta; order Lepidoptera; family Yponomeutidae; genus Zelleria; species Zelleria hepariella. The sequence continues at coordinate 8,448,124 of OX439382.1, forward strand.
TTTAAGCTAAAAAATTTTCGATAACCGCCAAAAACGGCCGTTTTTGGCGGTTATCGAAATTTTTTTAGCTTAAGACTAGAAATTGAGTTGGGTACCCACACTTAAAAATCTAGAAAAGCATGGCGCATGAGCTCATCTTAGGATTTTGTCAGAAACTTCTTCTGAAGCGAGATATGATTTTTTCAACATTGGTGGCGCTAGTTAGCCTTATACGGACCCTTAAGTCTATAACGCAATAGCGAGTCGATGGCGTCCCAATAGAAGAACGAAAACGGGGTTTCCTCGTTTTTCTCCCACAACCAGCGAACTAATTCTCTAGAATTAGAATCAGAATATTCTTTGATGCAGATACTACAAAAACATTAAAATCACCGACAGCCTTAATAAATCGTAATTGAAGTCATCAACTAGGAGCCCATTTTGGCACCATTGCGTTACAGACTCTGGCCTCAGATCGATGCCTCAAATGTGTGCGTCGGCCTACTAAGGTGGTTGTGATGTGACTACCCCTGTTTGGAAAAGCCGTGGGTATTATTTTATGATCTCTCTTTAAAATTTAAGTAGATTAGTGCAAGGCTGCAAGTTTGTGTCGAGATATCGGCTATGTCTAGCTGTCGACGCTGACCATGTGGCTCTGCAGCGCCGTGGACTGGTGGTAGCGGCGGCGTGAAGCAAAGTCTTCGTTGTCGTCGTTAAGCCGCTCCGTGTCCATCGAGATGTCTGCGTGGACCGGCGTCACCACCAGCTGCTCGTACTCTAGCGGCCGTTTCCTTTTGTAATAAAGATACAACGTTATATTTAGGCATAACAAAAACAAGCGTAAAATAGTAGCTTTTAATGATTCACGGTATTCACACGTAATTCGGTTCAAAACGGGTCGAATCGCGGTTATTTAGGGGGTCATGCAATGACTTTCCAAGGGTCAGTCAAACGCAGCCGAAACGTCGGGGTAATAAAGGTAATTCATCTACAAAAATAACCGCGATTCGACCCGTTTCGAACCAAATTAAGCGAGTAGATAATAAGTAGTTTGTTTTGAAAAGAGATCAAAACTTCAGTATTGTTTGAGGGACATAAATCTAAAAAGACGGCAAACAATAAATATTGCCGATAACGTAAAGATTAGCAGCACAATATAATTTGCGCTAATACTGCTTTACGTTTGTTTTTTTTATTGACACGTTATTCTTTTTCACCCGTATTCTCTATCTATCCGTACTTATATATTGTTCTAAACACGTATTCTGCTGGGAGGACCCTTGACCCAGTCTAGCTAGGGTAACCGTCAATCAGCGCCTTCATCAACTGTATAAATAAAAATAAAAACCCGATATTTTTAGTACACACGACAGCACGTTGATCTTTACACACTAGCACTCTACTCGGTTACGTTACGGGCGACTTAACAACAAAAGGGTTCACTCTGACGTGCTGTCGTGTGTACTTATTACAATTGATTTTGGTGAAATCAAGGTAGAACACCCTCGATTAAGTTGTCTTTCAAACAAAAAATAAGGAAATCAAAATCGGTTTAACCGTTTGGGAGCTACGTACGGCCACACGCTACGGGCTAGGATACCGCCTTTTGTTCGATTGGCGCCCTTATACCGCGCGCGGTAAGAGCTGCCATGAACTATCTGTGACTGTGGCCGACGGTACGTAGCCACATACAGACAGACACACACTTTTAACCTATAACACCCCTCTTTCGCGCGTCGTGCGGGGGTTAAAACGCTCACCCGATAGCCTGCAGGAAGCAGATCTTGAGCCAGTGGAAGAAGTGGAACTCTGAGGCGCGGCCGGGCTTCACCGCCGGGTTAGCGGCGCCGATGTACAACCACAGCAGCCACAGGATCGATAGGCAGCCGAGCGCGTAGGCCCAGTGTACCAGGAACATAAGCAACAGCTTTATTGCTACCTGGGAAAAATATGAAAAAGAGAAAGTTAGTAGAAGATAGCTACCTAGGATATGTTCTTTGCCACGAGAGATACAGACTTCTTCAAGTGATCATGATTGGCAAGATCGAGGGGAAGAGGCGTGCTGGTAGAAGAAGAAAGTCGTGGCTCAGAAACATCAAGGAATGGACGGAGATAGCCAGCGTCGGCAGATACCAATGCCGAACAGTGGGCGTCATTCTTGAGCATGGCTGGATCAACATAGCTAGAAGAAACTCACCCCCGAGAGTGAAAGCCATCTATTGCAGAGATGCGAGTACCAGTTCTTGTTTTTCGAGTGCACGCTGACGCTAGGGCGCCGCACGTCACCATTCGCGCGTCCGTTGGGCGCCGCTTCAGTCGGAGAGGGGCTGAAGTCCTGGAGAATGGAATGTTTGCTAATAAGTATTTGAAATATGTACTGTTTAAGGTGGGAAGATAGCAACGTGGCGGGAAATTCAAAATTTTCACAGTTTTTTACATTTTGTAGCTAAATTGAGCTATTTTTGTTCAAACGCGTTGCCACGTTGCTATCTTCCAGCCTTAATCTGAACCATAAATAAAACTAAACATTTTCATATGAAAGTAACTTGTATCTTAGTGACTCGTAACGCCCATTTCTGCAAGGGCGATCAAATGTACGAGCAGACATAGTAATCTCAGGTCATTGTAGGTCTCAGGTGTAGTGATTTGGTGTCTTACTGTTATGTTACACTACTTGGAAAATAAATAAATATCTAATATTAATTTCAGCCAATCACGATTCACGCGCCGCTATTTTGAACCTGTTACATTTGATCGCTCTTGCGGAAATCGGGCGTAAGCGTCAGTCATAGCTTTTTTATCTAATTTTATTTGCAACATTTTACAAGCCAGTCAAATCTGGTTTATCATAACGATAATTACTACATTCTTCATTGTGTGCGTGAAAAGACTATTTTGTTGCTGAGGATTTACAAGTAAATGTTATTGGGCCTATAATTTTAATTTATCGTTGTGTAACACAACTTACTCCAACGTTTTTATGTCGTATCCGTTCAGGAAACAGTAGGTCTAGATCACTGCCAGTAGCACCATACACTTGAGGATCCCGCGGAGAGTGACCCTGGAACCTGACCAAGAACACTGTATATTTATTAAATTGCTCAAGACATGTAAGGAGATCATTTGCTCAGAGTGGATAATGTAAAAGTAATTCATGTGACACAAGGGGAGCAAAACGTTACAAAAAAAAGTTACATCCCACTATCGGCAAGTGCCATCTTGCTTTATTTCACTGCGTAAAGCAAGATGCCGCTACCAGATAGCGGGATAAAACTTTTATAGCGACGTTGTGCTCCCTAGCAGATTTATCGTGATGTTCTCAATTTAGACAGCAAAATATACCACAACCTCACAATAAATTTTCTAAAGGTGTAGGCAAAGACACGGACTCATTAGATACTCATTTAATTTGGTTCGAAACTAGTCGAGTCGCGATTTTTTAGGTGGTAAAAATTTGTGACACGTTTCTAACCAAATTTTGTGTGAATATCGCGAATCGTTAAAATTAAATCTGGATAGATGCTTTGCTTATCTAGATATTTAATGTAATTTTGATTTTAAAAGCCATGAAAAACATACAGAAGCCTTGGATGATGAACCAAATTGGTGATACGAAAAACATGCTACAAACAAAATTAAATAATTAAAAATAAAAACTTTACCTCATTTCGCGCCTGTGTTGCAAATCAAATGTCTGGGCGAGGGCAAAGTAGGAATAATCGATACTAGCATAGGTGATCAGAAAGGGCATAGTGACTATGGGCGCCAGCTTATTGATGTCGCCGATTATGATGAAGGTTATGGTCACTACGGCTACTACCACCATTGAGTAAATTGGCACCTTGTTTGGGCCCCTCTGTAATACAAGTTAGAGAAAAACAAAACAATAAAAACAATGAGTAAAATTAAATTAGAAAATGAGCTTTGATGACAGTAGGTACCTTCTCACTCCGAAATCAAACATATTAGGTACCTAGTAGTAATATAATATAAATAACGGATTCGTTTTTCGGAGTGAGAGAAAACCCAGAATCAGATGCAATCTGAATGAGGATGACAAGCTTGAGTAAAAATCACAAAATTTCAAACGAAATATCAGGAGGCGCGGTTCCCCATGCATGAATGACGTAATTATTTTCTTCCCGTCTTTCTCTCCATTCACGCAGCATAAGGCATCAAGAATCAAGCTCACTAATATGAAAAAAAAAAAATCCTATGCCATCAACTTTATCATACAAAGTGAACAAAACAAAAAAGTTAAACCCAAACATACCCCACGTCCTAAGGCGTCCAGTCCAGGTATCACCTTCTCGATGGCAATACTCTGCAGCACCCTAGGGGTGCCATACATAGCCCCGAGACAAGAACTCATAGAGCTCACATACAAGCCAGCCAGGAGCAACACAGTCACTGCTGATATATCTGCCGTGATCGAGAAGTTTGTCAGTAAAGCCTCACGGGTGACTGTTGCGGCCAGTGTTATTATGAACATAAGATACAGGAAGGTTCTGTAAATAAAAAAATATTATGTTTGGATTTCCTTCAGTCTAGCTAGATGTACAGTCGGCCACAGCCTCAGATACCCCTTTTTGTTCGATTGGCGCCCTTATGCCGCGCGCGATAAGAGCTGCCATGGGGTATCTGAGATTGTGGCCGACCGTACAAGTAGTACTCATTGTTAAAAACAATGTGCATTGAACAACTATTTATCTTGACAAATAACTGTGAAGAGCGTGGCTGAGAGACATCTACGGCCCAACTCTATGAGGTCAAACTCCACTCTTACTCCAAGTGTCTTTTGTACACAAAAGTTAAATATATTATTTCATAAGATAAAGAAGCATACCCAGTACTGATAGCAGCTAAAGACCCATTAGGTATGTTAATGGAAGGATTCTTCAAGTCTCCACTCATGTTGATGCCAGCCAGTATGCCCGTGATGGTGGGGAAGAACAGACCAAAGCATCTGAACCAAGTGTAGTCGTCCTGATAGTTCGACCAGGTGTTGTTAGCCATCGTGCCTCCAAGCCAGCCTTTGAATTCCAAACCTGAAATGGTGTTAAAAAATCTGGTGAAACCGCCGTTGTAAATAAAGACTTGGTAATAAAACGAGAGTGGTAAAATAATTTTGCGTTAGACTAAATCAGTAGTCAGTACTGGCCAAGATTTGTCTCCAACACATAGTAATATGGTAGTAAGGCCTTGTTTGGGGCTTCAACAACTTGTCTCAATAGAATTAATAAGTTAATGTAACAAAAAAATACATTACTTGTTTCTGCAGTAAACGATCCAACGAAGAAATCCATTGCAGCCAAGAGTATCACCAGCAGTAGTATAAACTGTAGTTTGACCACCCATTTGACTCCAGCTACATTGATGGTGCCCAGTAGGAGGACAGCAGACACAGCAAAGCCACGGGCCGCCCACATGTTGTCGGTGCCCACTAGAGTCGCCATGGACTCTCCAAACCCAAACACATTCAGAGCACAACCCACTGCCTGAAATGATAACATATAACAGTATTTACTTGTTTCTTTAAATAACATAATAAGTATTTAGATTAGCATCTCTGCTCATCTAGAGACCAGCACATCTGCTCATATTCTACATACACTGATTTCAAATCAAAGATCACAAAAAGATGAGAAATAAGCTAGATTAGCTGTTATTTACACAACTAGACAAATAATTGTGAAGTATGAAATCCATCTTGATATATTTTTGTTTCTTCTAAAGGACTTGCCCATGCTTTTACCACAACAATGTATCTTATAAGCTTATATTCTATTACAGCATTATGAAATGATCCTACACATAGGTACCTGTCCAAAGCAGTAAATCATTCCTAAAGCGCCACCTAGTCTGGAGCCAAGTGTATGGGCCAGAAGAAAGTACACTCCACCACTTTCTATCCTACATCTCTCACATATTCCCACGGCCGAGAGAACTGAGATCAATGCCACGAACACTGAAACAAATGTAATGATAATAAAAAGGCGAATTCCCATAATGCAAGTTACATTGAGGTACAGTTCCCGGAGTATAACTTGAAAAATGACCTTGACGCAGCAGACGATTTTTGGGTCTCTTTGGCGGGGTACAAGGGGCGCGACGGAATTGCTATTGCTTGGCCCCGATTGGTTAAATTTTGTTTGATTGGTAAAACTCATCCCCGACATGAGCTGAGAATTTTTGAGTCGAACGTCAAGTCTGTACTCCTCTACGGTTGCGAAACCTGGTTTGTCAGGAAAGACTTATCTAGCCAACTTCAAGTATTTGTCAACCAGTGCTTGAGGCAAATTCTAAGAATATTCTGGCCAAAGAAAATTACCAACACAGAACTGTGGAGAAAACGAAAACCAAAAACGAGTAGACGAAGAAATAAAGTTGCGAAAGTGGCGTTGGATAGGTCATACTATGCGAAGACCCAAAAACCACCCCTCCAAGATAGCACTGAAATGTCGTCCAACTGGAACACGCAAGAGAGGGCGCCCTAAAACTACCTGGCGTCGATCAGTGCAACAGGAGGCTAACAGTCTTGGAATGAGCATATCCAAGCTTGAGACGAAGGCGCAAAATCGGCCAGATTGGAAAACTGTTTTAACCTTTAAGTACCGTGGTGACGTCTCACAGACGTCGGAGTACCTTTGCGCGATCATATTTCGGCCGGCGCGACCGCTACATTTTTGCCCCCCGTAGTACCTTCCCCAAAGCGCTTTCGCAGCCGACCAGTGAGGCGCAAGAGCACGTGAGGTGCACACAATTCCCACTATGCTGTTGCTGACGTCTCACAGACGCCAGGTCGGTACTAATGATATTTTTGCTATTCGTCTGAGTGACGCTTGCACGTTGTTTATGTATTTTTTACTTAATGTCTCGTAGACGTTACCACGGTGTTTATGATAAAGCTTGTTTCAGATGTCCGAATCTTAGGTATCAACTGCAAATAAACTGAAGGTTCAACATGATAGAGACAAGAGACCTGTTGCTTCTGAATATTTAGAGGACATTTTTCATGCTGCGATCGAAGAAGAAGACTCAGATTCAGATTTTAGACAGTTTGAAGACAGCATTGCAGACCCAAATTTCGCCTTGGAAGTCGGCGAAGATACGCATTCGGAGCAGTCGGAGTTAGAAACTGAAGATATTCCTTTCATAAAAAACATTGCCGAAGTGGCTTTGTACCTAGGTATGGATGTCGATGCTAATATTTCACATAAGCAAGATACACTGGACAATGAAGAATCGCGTAATGTAGATCCTCAGCCAAACAGCCTTCTGATGTACCACAATCGTCACTACTATGGTCGTAACCGCTATAAGTGGTCTTTTAGAGAGCCGATTGCCCGTACTAGCCGAACCCAACTTCACAACAAAGTCCATATATGCCAAGGAGCCGGGCCCTCAACATTTTGTAGTCTGATTGAGTTTTTTCTTCTTTGTAGGATATGATGTTTCTTATGTTTAGGATCCCAATTGCCGGTTGATTATGCTAAGAAATAGGAAAAATGCCAAGAATATAGATTTTTGCCCCAATAATACAATTTTTTTTTTGTTACCAAAGCGGCCACTTTGACCCTTGTCATTTTTTCTAAACTATGTCTTAAGTTGTTAATTATGAATAAAACTGTTACATTAGAGGGTCGTGAATATGAAAAAAGATGATTAGAAGAGTTACAACGTTTAAATATTTTTTTATTGTAATTTTAAAAAACCTCCGATAAAAATATCAAATTTTACCCTCTCTCAGTTTTACATGTTTGATTACGTAATAAACAAATATTATGTATTTTTTTTCATTTGTTTCATTCAAAAACATCATAACACATAACTCGCACAATAAAAAAAATGAAGGGAATAAGTATTTCTTTACAGACGATCATTTAAATATCACGTCTGTCAGACGCCACCACGGCGCTAATGCGACGTATTCACCACCACGGTACTTAAAGGTTTAAGAGCCCTATGTTTCTGTTTAGGGATAAAAGGAACGGATGATGATGATGAACTCATCCCCACTACGCAGACTTTTGCTCAAGTTATGCGCTGGGAACTGTAGGTATTGTTAGTTTAATTCAAATTGGTAGCCTTTTGTATCAAACTGAATTTGATCATGGTGGCTGTTATGGCCAGGAATGGTTTTGTAGTGGGCCTTCCATTTTATTCCTATTTTATGCCAGTCAACCATGCATTGCAAAAATAGCATCTAAAATTGTATAGATCTGCTGAAAACTCACCAGTAAATATGACTATAAATATAGCATTAACTAGGCCAGCCTGTCCGACTAACCAACCTGACCTTAGGAATACTATGACGCCAAAGATGTTGATAAGGCAAGATGTGAATACACCATCCCAGGTCCCAAACAAAACAGGCTGTGATATAAAGAAGTTTGATTTCCACCAAGGAACATCACCCTGCGAATAAAAGAGACATGGAATGAAAGGTCATAACAATTTATCACACTTTGAAGAAAGATAGTGTAACTCCAATTAGAAAACAATGAAAATTATGTTTACACACCTGCATGTCCGCAAATATTTCGTTGGCCCCGGAGGCTTGGTGGCCTCCTGTGCCATATTGTGACTCATTTCCGAGGTCTACGAAGCCCCCTGACTGCCTCCTCACCCGGGCTCTGTCGAAAGCAGGGTCTTCATTCCTAAAACTATCGATTGGCAAATCACTTCGTCGGCTTCGCGCGTTTTGATCCATTGCAAATATTAATCTTGAAACTCTTCAAAGTTCATGACCAATTCCTAAAACTCATCACTTCACTGTTGAAAACTGAAAGAAAGATGAATGAAACATCGAAAATAAAAATACTCCACATCCACAACAATCAAACACGAACTTCTTTCTTTAAAAAGTGTTGCCATCAACTATAGTAGTTATATTCCCTCCTCCCTTCCCTACCCGGTTTCACATTCACAAACAAAGGAAAATATGATTCAGTCTGTCTGTACACATCTCTATGTAGGTAGATGATATAAAACATCTCTATGTAGGTATAGATGATATAAAAAAGATAAAGAGTGAGAGAGAATAGTGTCGAGAGTCTAGAGTGAGCGGTCAATGGCCATCAAATTGTAATGTTATCATCTTATTTATATGTACCTAGTGCTAGGCATACATACTTCTTTGTCTATTTCACCTTCACAATTGAGTAGTTTTTTTATGATTTGGTCTGTACCAAAAAAAAAATGAACATCCAACAAGTAAAAAATGAACATCCAAGTTACTATTGCGTCAAGTTGCGTGGCTAGGAGATTAACGGGATTTCATCCCTACATGGCAACATTTATGACACGACCGCTGACAACAGGATAGCTAAATACGGAATAAACTTGTTAGAAAGAGATGGACTACCGCGTCAAGCGCCACTCACTACACGCACAATCAATGGCCCGTTTTCAGAAGAAAAATAAAAACGTAGTTCTCTTTTTCTCCACTGATGGCGCTCATAATACGGCACTATAACGGCCACAAATTAAAAAAGAACAGATGCGTTTCAAACCCTACAAACGCTCCGGCCATAGTGGAGCTGTCAAAGTGTCAAAAAATGGATACCTTTAGTGTTGTCGACAGTCAGTTCATCGATATCGATATGCTAGGGATGATTTTGTCGATACTTCTGTTGTAGCTCTCATATTACTTAGAAGTATTCATGAAAAGGCAATGAAGTTATCGAAATTTGTTTATTCCAATAAAAAATATAATATGACACAGATAAAAGCAGACCAAGTGACTCCACAAAATACATTTTAGGTTACAAAACTTACAAATACATAGTTGGAGCTTTAATATCAGCTACGGCCTCCTACCATTAAAAGTTGTGGAAAAATTAGGGTTTTATTTATACCTATAAAAGTACCATATTCCAGAAAAACGACGACACGGTTCTATTTTCTAGCAAAAAATCATTGCAAATGCAAATAAGTTTCACTTTAATAAGAATAGTTAGGTATGGTTGGGGCCACTTGGGGCGCATGGAATGCCAACAGCCGTCTGATTATTGTATCTTGATCCATGTTGATTTTTGCTTCTGGGGTGAGATACTGGCTTGCTCTCTAAATATACTCAACAGTCCATGTATTGATTTGTCGAAGACCTGAAATGAAAAAAGTTTCTTAGATATTTGATAGACTATGGCCCGGTTTCTGAGTTGAGAATTTTACTAAGCACATACTTACGTATCGCTCTGTCACACTCTTTTGTGAGAAATCTGCAGAGACAGGACGATACTTACCCATTTGCTTAGCAAAATTCTCAACTCAGAAACCGGGCCTATAGCAATTTTTACAGCGAGCGATAGGAACGCCAAGCTGATGTGCAGATGGGTATTTGGGATGAACCATACGCATAGGAAAAATAAATTAATTAATTAGACCACGATAGCGCGGGATACAATCTTTGAAAAAGGTAAATAAAATACCTGCAAAGTAATTCAAAGTCATTGCTACAGCACAGTAAGTAAGTAAAGTAATTGTATCTTCAAAACCTTCAACCCGCCCCCAACTTGACCCACCAACATTTATGTTTCTGTAGTACAGCAAAGAATAATCTGATTCTAATTCTAGAGGATTAATTCGCGGGTTGTAGGAGAAAAACGAGGAAACCCCGGTTTAGTGCTCCTACTGGGACGCCATCGATACGCTATTGCGTTACAGACCCAGGCGTTTGATTGATAAGTTAGGTTAGGTGTGGAAAACCAGTTCAAGTACTTACGAATAGACAGTATGAGTCTGTTTGAGGAGTCTTTCATCAGATAATGGATAGAGGGTTTCAGTTAACGAAGGTTAATCTTAAGAACCACTCTGCACATGAACTTTCCTTGTTAAAGCTTGATGACAATTATACGGTGTCTTTGAACGCACGAGTACACAATTAAGGACACAAACAAACACTATAACCCACGTTTCTTGTTTAAAAATACTTGTGAATATATAAAAACCTGCAAACAACATTTACTCCCCGAGTTTACTCCATTTCCACCATCTTGACCACAGATTACAAAAAATGAAAAAATATGATATATCGTCTGTGTTGGAGCGAACGACGTCTTGAATTTTTCGACCAATGGGAGGCGTTCACTAAAGACGGTCACTCGTGTATACGGCAAGACGATTGGTCCGGTTGATTCTAGCGCGTGATAACGGCACTAAAGCGCTACCACCAACTAAAGGTAAGTGTTCACTCGTTGTATTGCTTATAAAACTATTAAGGGTAGACGATAGCAACGTGGCGGGAAATTCAAAATTTTCACAGTTTTTTACATTTTGTAGCTAAACTAAGCTATTTTTGTTCAGCGATTTTTCGTTCGCGGAAATAACAAAGTATTCTTTTCAATATTGTAAACAACAGAACAACAATAATTCAGCCGATTATGTGCGGAGGGAGCATGACTTTTATCGAAGCGGTTTAATGTTATTGTAGTACAGCAAACAATATTATGAGTGTAATCTTAAAGGATTAGTTCTCTGGTTGTAGGAGAAAAACGAGGAGAGCCCGGTTTTGTCCTTCTGCCGGGACGCCATTGACCCGCCATTGCGTTACAGCTAAGGGCCCTGGGCCCTTAGCCTGTAACACAATGGTGCCAAAATGGGCTGTCAGGTGACGACTTCAATTACGATTTGCTAACGCTGTCTATCCTTTTAATGTTTTTGTAGTACAGCAAAGAATATTATGATTCTAATTCTACAGGAATAATTCTCTGGTTGTAGGAGAAAAACGAGGAGAGCCTGGTTTTGTCCTTCTGCCGGGACGCCATTGACCCGCCATTGCGTTACAGGCTAAGGGCCCTGGTCTACGAAGCAGTGGCACTGCCCAAAAAACTTGTCGTAGACCAGGGGCCTTAGCCTGTAACACAATGGCGTCTCAATGGCGTCCTAGGTAGAAGGACAAAACCGGGATTTTTTCGTTGTTCTCCTACAACCAGCGAACTAATCCTTTAGGATTAGACTCATAATATTGTTTGCTGTACTAGGTACAATAACATTAAAAGGACCGACACAGGACCGACAGCATCAATAAATCGTAATTAAAACCATCAACCGGAAGCCCATTTTGGCACCACTGTGTTACAGGCTAAAGGCCCTGAACACATAATCGGCTGAATTATTGTTGTTCTGTTGTTTACAATAATGAAAATAATACTTTGTTATTTCCGCGAACGAAAAATCGCTGAACAAAAATAGCTCAGTTTAGCTACAAAATGTAAAAAACTGTGAAAATTTTGAATTTCTCGCCACGTTGCTATCATCCCACCTTAACCATACATTTTTGTAAGCTCTTTAGAAAAAAAAACCTATTGCGAAGGGTTCGACTTTGTTAATAGTCTAATGAGCCGTTTTCAAAGATCAAATTCCAATCAGTTCTTAGATGGCGCTTACAGGCGCGTGGCCATAGGAGAACTGGAATGCGGCCTTACCCTTTGGGTACAAAACCCTAAAAACAACATAACGTAAGTGCCTACTTATAAACTAGAGATATTGAGCCATCCAAAAATTTTTAATAGGTAGGTAGGTAGATACTTATACATAGGGTGAATTTTTAAAACGGGGCAGTAAGAGCAGGTACCTTCGGTTCATGGTGCTACCTCAACGCGCCACCCTGTATAATGGAAATGGTGTAATTTTTATTTTTTTACATTTCTAGTGTTATTTATAACCATGACTTTTGATCCTTACTTACTAGAACCGTTATAGTTAGTACAGGAGAATGTCCTTAGGAGACTAATGCCCGATTTCACCAACTAGGTATACTTAATTTTTAAGAGCTTCTTTAACTTTTTTAAGAAGTCCTTAGCGTATTTTTGTTTGCAAGTTAAGAAGTTCTTAAAAATTAAAGTATAGTTGGTGAAATCGGGCATAAGTATCTTAAATTAGTAGGTCTGTAAATCTAGTTGATAGGAAATTATCGAAGTTGATAGCTTGGGTGGTAATTTTTTAGGTACCACGACAGCACGTCGACCCTTATAAGCTAGCACTCTACTTATACATAGTTAGAGAGCTGGTGACCAATCGAGATATTTTTTCGTACAAGGCTAGGAGTTGGTAGGCTGATAGAGTAGACTTCGCTGAGTCTGGGAAAAATATTTTTTTGGCCAAGCGTGGTTGAAAGTTTGATTTTTATAACCCAAAAATTCACACTTTCTAGGTTATAAAAAACAATATTTCTACCGCGTTAGGCTAGTAATAAATAGTAATTTCGTGATCAGCGGAGACTAAAAAGGCAGCCCAAAAACTCCCAGCCTTGTAGACAAAAAAGAAATGACTCAACCCATACATTTAAACTTTCAAAGTCGAAAAAATCTAACTTTCAACCGCGACCGGACCAAAAAAATATTTTTCCCAGACTCAGCGAAGTTTACTCTATCAGCCTACTAACTCCCAGCCTTGTACGAAAAAATATCTCGATTGGTCACCAGCTCTCCAACTATTACTCGGTTTCGTTCACTTTGATACTGTGATGTGCTGTTGTGTGTATTTACTACCTAAAACTGATTTTTTAAGCCCTATGTCGGATAGCTCTTTGATCCCAGAATAACCATTTCAGTAACACGACCAGTGGCCGATTTATTAGTTCACCGATTTATTCGTTTTTTTAAGCCTATGGCCTACCAAAACACGTGGGCCCTAAAATTTACCGATTTCATCTTAATCGAGATGCCCTCACTTTGTACGTTCGTCATTTATTTATATGATTTGATCCATTGATTTCACCATTGTTTTAAGTCATGTTCAGGACGATATTGCCATCCCTGATCAAGAACCTCTTCAGTAATATGCGCAAAATTGCGCACGGAAGTTCACCGATTTTGTGGGTACATAAATAAACATAACATAACTACAGAATATATAGATCTTTTAATAACTCAAATATTTTTTGGGAGGCCAGGGGGCCTCGCGCTTGAGGGCAGGTGCCAGGATCCTCACACCTGTCCCCAAGTCAGGTCTCATGCCGCCACTGGGTAAAGGGCCCGCTACTGTAAAGTATCAAGTGTAATAATTATTTTTAAGTGTATAGTGAGTGACACATTGTATATTACCTATCTATGTATATTAAATAAGCGCGCGCCAGCGCGTCCTAAAATTCAGTGTATAATGCGCTCCAAGAAGTATGAAAAGGTGCCAGGGTCCGAGGGGGCCCCCTGAGCTTGAGGGCCCTGGGACATTGCCCCTCCTTGCCCCTTGGTATCTACGCCACTGAAAACGACTTTTGTCCGAACCATTTTGAGATGGAAAATTGGCTTTCCGTGAAAGGGTGGAAACATGAGTGTGAACGGGTTTCACGCCTGTTCGTGGGGTTTGTATACTTACCTATAAAAGTTTACGGTGTTTCGTTTTTATTTTACAACTAGATACCTATTACTAAGATTTTACTATTTGGTTTGATGGTCTCGGCCTTTGACCCAAGCTACTACTACTAATTAAGTAGATATAGCTGCGATAGCTGGTGAGCAATCGACTTATTTTATCGTAGGTACAAGGCTGAGAGTTGGGTAGAGGCGCCTAAAGTCAGCCACCCCCCAGTAGTCGGCCATTGCGGGTTTAAAGTTCAATAACTAGTGTAGTTTTTAACATATAGCTATATCTGTATTTTTCTATGGTTCATTGATTAATTAACGATACCTGTAATATATTGTTATATTTTAACTTATTTGTGTTTATTAAAAAAACACATTTTAATAACTTGCGATTCAGAATCACGGTCCGCCATCTTTTTTTGCTAGTTGAAGGGAGTCTCAAATCTTAAAGATTTTCGCTGTGTTTTGTACTGTGGTATGCCATGTTTTATTTTATTCTCATTCTTTAATTAATTGTTAACCTCTTGATAACTTAAATAAACCCTTATTTGTGTTATCAATTAAAAAAACCAGGGGGCCGACTATTGGGATCAGTAATTTCATACAAATGCCAGTACTCGGCCCCCCGGCCGACTTATGGAATTTCTGTAAATTTCACGTAAACAGCCCAAATTAACAGGTTGCACATATCTTTTTCTTCTGTATAGAGTTCACAAAGTATTGAGACTATTATTTTGGCAACAACCCAATACTCGGCCACCAAAAAAAATGCCTATTAGGTGGCCGACTTTTGGACTCAGTCTCGAAGAAATTTTGTCAACCCAGAAGTCGGCCACAAACAATTGCTTTTTCATACTATAAGGTGCGGCCGACCACTTGCTACCTCATGGCCGACTTAAGGTGATAGGCGGCCGAGTACTAGAGAAATGGGTGTTTTTTTGTTTAATGCTAATTTTCTCCATCGCAGTATGATTTGGAAGAATAATAGTTTTATTTACTGAAACCTAAGTAACCGGAGCTTCAATTAATATTGGTTACGTCCTTCTAGAACCTCCAACAACAGAAATAATGGACTTTGAAGTTGCACATTTCACTAAGTGGCCGACTACTGGTTCCTTTACCCTAGGCTGATTTAATAGATTTCGGAGTCCGACAGAGTTAAGAGAATGCATCAATAGAGATTGCATCAAAGAGGCACCAAGGTAGGTATGAAGCCATTTTTGATGGCCATAAAAGTGAGTAATTTCACTATAATTTTGTATTTACTTCGCCAATATAAATTGTGTTAGGTACTTTGCCAGCTGTCAGTCGTATCATTTACGAGATATGCTTATCATTTCAAAGTGCCTTAAAGCTCAAGAGCACAATAATATTTAGCTCTATCTCGCCGACTGAGGCGAAGCCCAAAAATTGAGGGTCTTACTCTCAGAGAACGACACGGATCCTCCAATTCGTAAAAAAAAAAAAATGTGGCTGCGTGCGACCCCTTTTCAAGCCGTCGAGAAAAAAAAAATCTGCGAGTTCTCCCGTTACCGCTACTTAAAGATGATAAAAAAATAATCGTAACACATTAAGCGATCGCGCCCTAATTAAGGTTACGAAACCACCTGTCCGCTACCATCCGTACATAGGCCTTCGCATATACTTCCGTGCGTCTTAGGGCCGGGCCCTCCCCCTCGGTGCGATTGGTCGCGGAGGCGGGTGCGCGCGCAGCGGCCCTCCCCGCGCCGCCGAGCGCGAGGCGACTTCGGAGGCGCCGGCCGCGGCCGCGCGAGCCTCCGCAGCGCCAGTGCAGCCGCGACACCCGACCGCGAGTCTCCGCGCCGCAGCAGCCCGTGACTCCCCGATAACTACATGCTCCGACTATGAAACTTTACTGAAAGTTTGCGAAACCTACATGTTGCCATAAATCAGTTGTTCACACTTGTTTGTAGAGTTCGGACTGAAGTTTGAAACTTTTTATTTGTAGTTTTGTATGTTGAACCGCATGTGATAAGTTTAGGCTGAGGCATTTGTAAAGGACTTTAGATAGAGTAGGTAGTAAGTGATGTGCGATGGGTAAGGGCGGCGCAGAGTTTAGCAGCGCTCGCGCGCGGCGCGTGCTGCTGGGTTGCGCGTGGGCCTGCGCGCTGGCCGCCGCCGCCGACACCGACACCTCTACGGGACTCGGAGACAATACTCTTACTAATTCAGGTAAGCGTACAAGTCTACAGCTAAATCCAGATTTTAAATAATTGTCGAAGTTCTTTATCGGACCCTTAGCTGGCTTTATAAAAACTTTGAATGAAATGCAGTATCACTAACTTTTATAAAATAAAAAAAATATGACATCCCCCTCCGATTACGGTGGGACACCCTATAGATGTGACATGCATGAATATTGCTAGCATATTAGGTGTACTCATTTAGGGCGCTTGTCCACCGCACCGATCCAACGCGCGCGGCACAATTTTTTCCGAAGCCGATTTAACGTTAATACATTTTTTACTATGTTACCCTTGTCCACCGCGCCGATACGACAACATGACACGATATTCAGGCGCTGTCATCCGGCCGAGCAAATCGGCACGACAAAATGTTTGCTCCGTCCATCTCGGATCAAAAAATTTCACTTCTGACTTTTATTTCGGTGACTTGGATGGATATTGTGTCGTTGATTATTGATTTTATGCATGAAAGAGACATTCAAGATGATCCTGTCACAAAAGAAAAAAGTGAAATAAATAATTCTAGGAAAAAGTTATGGCTCTCTTTAGACGCTCCGGAAGGAAATTCGTAAAAACACATTTAAAAATCATAACTTCTAAACCACGAAAAATCGCTGAACATACAAGGGTATTTTTGGATAGCCCTAGGAATAAAAAAAAAACTGTTTTTAAAGTCCTGGGCCCTTAGCCTGTAACACAATGGTGCCAAAATGGGCTGTCAGGTGACGACTTCAATAACGATTTGCTAACGCTGTCTGTCCTTTTAATGTTTTTGTAGTACAGCAAAGAATATTTTGATTCTAATTCTAGAGGATTAGTTCTCTGGTTGTAGGAGAAAAACGAGGAGAGCCCGGTTTTGTCCTTCTGCCGGGATGCCATTGACCCGCCATTGCGTTACAGGCTAAGGGCCCAGCGGGGGGAGCATGACTTTTATCGAGGCGGATTTATCCAACAAAATGGCGGTCTATCAGCATTTTTGACGTTTATAGTGGGTTATATAGCGTCGAAAGCGATATATAACCCACTATAGACGTCAAAAATGCTGATAAACCGCCATTTTGTTGGATAAATCCGCCTCGATAAAAGTCATGCTACGGGGACTGGAGGTCTTTTAGTTTACGCGCGACCCTTGTGTTAAAAATGACCGCGCGACCGCTTGAAGGCTAAAATCATTTGTCAGTAGATCTGCATAAGAAATATACGGAAAAATAAAAATAAAAACCTCTTTATATCGATTTAACGGTTTTTCTTACTTTTATTTTGTCAGTGAAACCGTTAAATCGATATAAACAAGTGCAGTGCTTACGAAAGTTTATGTTTTAAAATAAAAACCTCTTTTAATTTTCTGACTTTTTTATAATTCTATCATTTATTTAAAATTTTCATAATTTTTTGCAAATAAATACGGTTAGAAAACAACAAAAAATTCAAATAATTTAAAAAAGTACAACAAAAAAATTTTGTTGTTTTTTAAATTGTTTTTTTCTACTTTTGTATTTTCTAAACTGTCCCGTGCGAATTTTTTAAATTTTATAAATTATTTTTTGTTATTTCTTGAATTTCCGTGAATGTCTAATGCAGGCCGTGTTGACACGGCTTATAGCTCTACCCCATGCCATAAGCTCCACCCATGACGCATTTTTCCTATACGGCCGCAATATTACAAAATTATTTGAATTAAATATATATATATCTAATTATATACAAGGTGTTACAAAAGATGCTAACTCTTTTTACAGGGTCACATGGTACCTGATGATAGGGATCACAACCAAAATATTTTTTTAGCTCTATGACGTTCCGTTGATTTTTAAATAATTAAAATGTAAGCGCTGTGACGGGAGAAATGTATTTTTAAAATACTGTTTCCATAGACTTTCAGCTATTAAAATACAGCTAAGCAAACAACCATATTTTTTAATTGGAGCTAAATCCAAAAACAAAAAGTTTTGAAAATTTTACAATTTTGAGGTTATAAAAAAAAGTTGTTTTTTTCAACTTTTTTTTGCAGATTTGTCATTATGTTGACCAGCAGGTTACGCCCTGTGAAGAGAGTTAGTATCTTTTGTAACACGTTGTATATAAGAAAAAAAGGATAACATAGGGACATGGCAGAGGTACATATAAATTGAATGGCATAAACATATTTTTTCTAAATAATTATCCAGGGAGGAAACAGGTCTCCCTTTTTGTATGGAGCAGCGGCTACCCGCGTTTCAAATATATCTTTTTACAGGGTAATAGCACCCGGTGATAGGGATCACAACCTTAATATTTTTTTTTGCTCTACGATGTTCCGTTGATTTTTAAATTAATAAAATGTAAACGGTGTGGCGGGAGAAAAGTATTTTTTAAATATTGTTTTCATTGACTTTCACAATGTTTTAACAACTCAAAGCTATGCAAATGCACCTATACCCACAAATATATTTTTAAATTTGAGCTAACACCAAAAAGAAAAAAATATGAAAATTTTTCAATTTTGAGGTTATAAAATAAAATATGAATTTTTGAACTTTTTTTTACAGAATTGACATCCTGTTGACCAGCAGTTTACACCCTGTAAAAAGAGTTAGGCTGTTTTGTAACACGTTGTATTTTTTGCTCTACGACATTCTTATGTTTTTGAAATTAATAAAATGTGAACGCTGTGGTGGGAGAAAAGTATTTTTTAAATATTGTTTTCATTGACTTTCACAATGTTTTAACAACTCAAAGCTATGCAAATGCACCTATACCCACAAATATATTTTTAAATTTGAGCTAACACCAAAAAGAAAAAAGTTATGATTTTTTTTTAATTTTGAGGTGATAAAATAAAATATGATTTTTTCAACTTTTTTTTACAGAATTGACATCCTGTTGACCAGCAGTTTACACCCTGTAAAAAGAGTTAGGCTATTTTGTAACGCGTTGTATTTTTTGCTCTACGACATTCTTATGTTTTTTAAATTAATAAAATGTGAACGCTGTGGCGGGAGAAAAGTATTTTTTAAATATTGTTTTCAATGACTTTCACAATGTTTTAACAACTCAAAGCTATGCAAATGCGCCTACACATACAAACATATTTTTTTATTTGAGCTTATACCAAAACCAAAAAAGTTATAAAAAAAAAAATTTGGGGTAATAAAATAAAAATGGGGTTTTCGACTTTTTTTACAGAATTTACATCCTAATATGGACCAGTAGGTTAGACCCTGTAAAAAGAGTAAGGATGTTTTGTGACACGTTGGATACAGGGTACAAGAAAATTGGCAATTTTGACAAAACCTTTTTTTAGCGCCATAATGCCATTCGAGTGTTTTTTGTAAGGATCAAAAGTCAAAACACTAGAAATGTAAAAAATCTCAATAGTACATTACTGCCGCGGTCTTTAATGGGTGCGTTTCTGGCGCGCTTTTGATGGCCGACAGAGCGCAGCGTAGCGCAGCTCAAGGCCTTCACAGCGTGGTCAGCATTGCAGCCCTTGATGGACAAGCTGGAATGAAGGCCGAGACCGAAGGTCGAGGCCTTTATAGCGTGGACAGCAAGGGCTGCAATGATGACCAAGCTTGACGGCCGAGAGCGTAGCTAAGCTAAGCTCGAGGCCATCATAGCGTGGCCAAAAGCGCACTCATTGCAGACCAAGGCTTGTATAGTGCTTTACTCAAACAATGCGAGTAATTTAAATAGAACCAGCTTACCTTTTGTCTTAGTTTACTTTCTGTTGATTTTTCATTCCGCAAACTTTTCGTAGATCAACTTGTATTTTTCCTTTGACTTCGGTGGCAATAGGTACCTTTAAATATCTTATTTCGCTTCCTTTCCATTCGGCGTTGTTAAACACATTGAATCGGAGGATTCGTTGCTTGAAGAGTTCACTTTTATTTACAACAATTATTATAGCACGCACAGAAAAAATCACTTCGAACAACGCGCGAAGCGGCGAAAACAATATGGCCGCGCTTTTTTTTTCTATGCAATTTGTAGACTGCCAGCACCCAAACAGCCAAATTCTAAATAAATACTTTTTGTGCCTGACTTTTGAGTTCTATTTTTGAAACAAAACTCGACATTAATGGATTTTCATACAGTTTTTCTGGCCGCAAAACACGACATTAATGAAATTCCATACAATTTTTCTGGCGCCTAATCAAAGTAGCCCGCAAGTCCTCCTTTGCTCAAAGAAGGTTGTCGAATTAATGACCACATTACGAGCTTTTTTGAGTAAAATAACATTTTAATTATACAGAGTGGCCGCGTTGGGAACTTCTAAATTATAAGAGGTAGGAAAATAGGTGTTCTTAGAAACACCGATTTATAAGAAATAAAAAATCGGCCAAGTGCGAGTCGCCCCCGCGCACGAAGGGTTCCGTATCCTCTATAAAAACGGCAATAAAATAATCACGTTTGTTGCATGGATGGGAGCCCCTTAAATATTTATTTTATTCACTTTTTTAGTATTTGTTTTTACCTATAGCGGTAACAGAAATACATCATCTGTGAAAATTTCAACTGTGTAACTATCACGGTTCATGAGATACAGCCTGGTGACAGACGGACAGACAGACGGACGGACAGCGGCGTCTTAGTAATAGGGTCCTTTTACCCTTTGGGTACGGAACCCTAAAAACTGCATTCATCATCATCATCATCATCATCAGCCCACCTCTGCCCACTGTTCGGTATAGGCCTTTTCCCCCTCACGCCACCTCTCACGGTCCCTCGCCATCCGCATCCATGGACCCTCCGCCGACACAACGATCGATTTCGTCCGACAATCGAGCTGCTGGTCTGCCCACCGACGACAATAAAACAGCCTTACCTTTGAATAAACATTACAAAGTATTTCAAATCAAAGCATTACTATGCGAATTCAAAGAGAAATTAATTTTATAACTTTTAAATTTGATCGCAATAGCGTCAAGGGTAACCCCCCTAATGGGTAATGTTTATTCAAAAGTAAGGCTGTTTTATTCAATAAAAACACAAAATGTGTCTTAATTAGTGAAATATAAAATTTTGCAAATTGCGCCATATTGCGGCCGTATTGGAAAAATGCGTCAAAGGTAGAGGGGCTGATCTTGGACGCCACTCTTTTGCAACTGCAATAACAACTGCAAACCGCAAAACTGCATTAAGATAATAAAAATAAACAATACCATAAAAAATAACATAGGAAAATATTAATTACTTTTATGAATTACCCTTTGAAGTTAGGACAGACAGACGGACAGACAGCGGAGGCAGAGTAATAGGGTCCCGTTTGGCACCCTTCGGGTACGGAACCCTAAAAAAAATCAAACCCGCTTTTTGTGGCATTTACTAAGCTTACATCTCCATAGCAAAAACAAATAATAATTAAAAGTGCTCCAATGCGAGTCAGGATCACGCACTGAGGGTTTCGTACAACCACATATTTTTTTGTTATTAGGTAGGTATGTACCTAGCACTGATATGATATTGGATGGTTCGCACAAGAGAGGGATGGAATGGAAACGCTTGCCATGATTGGGATATGGGGTAGTGTGGGGAGAATGTTGAAGGCTCTACTGGGAACAAAGGTTTAAAAGGGTTTTAAACCGATCTTTAATCTGTTTTTAGGCACTTTAAGTTGACCCTATATGGTGGGAGAGTTGTGTATTTTAATGTACTCGTATATAGGCATAACATAGCAGCAATAAATTTAAATTATAAATTTTGCCGCTAAAAAATTTTGAATGTATATACTAAAAGGCATGGGCGCTGGCAGCAGGCACGGGTGCACTTGCACCCCTTGTCAGGGAAGAAAATAAATAGTAATTTTTTAAAAATAAAGTTACTGTTAGATTCCTGTTAAATTTAGATTGCTCTCGGTAAATTTTCGAGCGTGCTGCGCGCGCGTTTGTCAAACGTACAGTCATCAACACGCTAGGTTTGATCGGCGCCCTTATGCCGCGTGTTGTAAGAGCTACCATGGGATATCTTCATTATTATGAAGGGTAAAATTTCTAAAATGTTTAGTGCACTGCGCTTGTGTTTATTTGGTCAGTATTTTCTTTGTTAATATTTTTTTCGGCCCATTGAGATATGTTACAATATTGGCCGTCAACACGCGATTTTTTTAAGGATGCCTTTATAGTATACCATTAAGGTTGGATGGCTTTAAGGCTGGAAGATAGTAGTGTAGCGAAAAATTCAAAAATTTCACAGTTTTTTACATTTTGTAGCTAAACTGAGCTATTTTTGTTCAGCGATTTTACGTCCGCGAGAATAAAACCGTATTTTCTTTTCATTATTGTAAACAACAGAATAACAATAATTCAGCCGATTATGTGTTCTGGTCTACGACAAGTTTTTTGGGCAGTACCACTGCTTCGTAGACCAGAACACATAATCGGCTGAATTATTGTTCTTCTGTTGTTTACAATAATGAAAAGAATACGGTTTTATTCTCGCGAACAAAAAATCGCTGAACAAAAATAGTTCAGTTTAGCTACAAAATGTAAATTTCCCGCCACCTTGCTATCGTCTACCCTTAAGGGCATAATCGGTGATTTTTTGGAGCGCTACGCACTTTCTTGTCTTATTTACATAAAATCTCCAATAAGATTATCCTTTATAAAATATGTTAATAAATTGCAATTTGAAATCGAAATCATATCGAAATCAATGAATTTTAGATTTTCGAATGCGCATTTTTGTTATTTAAATAGAATATCATCATTATTTTCATTCTCTATTTCCGTGAACGAATGTTCAAGAAGGGGGCGGGCGGCTGGTATTACACGGCCTAGTCCGGCCAAGACTGCAAATCAGCTTCTGGATAAACTTTTACTAGGGGTCTTTTTTTTGGGGTCAAGTAAGATGATTTCGCAATTGACCCCATAGTAAAAGTTCCTTGTACTTGACCCCTTTCGATATCACAGGAGCTTTCCGTAACATCGTGTATAGTGAAAGTGGTTTTGCTGATGAGTGGAACCCCTCTTGGGCTGCATACAACTTACAAAAAATATCACCCACCGGGTATGTATAGTCTCGGTAAAGTATTCGGATCGCTTATACCTACTAGAAATAGTGGGCATCTGACGTGAGTAGTTTGACCAGTCATAAATAACACGTTTAACTGAATTACGCGTGTTGGGTGGAAGCACAATATAGGGAATATACAGTAGCATATCTACATAAAAACGACCGCAACGCACCTTAGGTACAGTCGTGCCACAGTCTCAGATACCCCTTTTTGTTCGATTGGCGCCCTTATGCCGCGCGCGGTAAGAGCTGCCATGGGGTATCTGAGATTGTGGCCGACCGTACACCTTCGCGCCTCGAATCCGTTACGTCTCGTATCGCTAGGTAAGTTTAACCCCCGGAGCAAAAAGAGGGGTGTTATAAGTTTGAAGTGTCAAGAGTGTAGGTACTGTGTCTTTGTGTGTCTGTCTGTGGCGTCGGTCGTAGCTTCCAAAGAGGTTATAGGTAGATAGATTTTGATTTACTTAGTTTTTTTTGTTTGAAAGGTGACTTGATCGAGAGTGTTCTTCGTTAGATTTCATCAAAATCAGTTCAGCCTTATGAGATATTGTAATAAAAAATTGAAACGTTGGGATTTATTTTTAATTTATTTGTTAATCTAAATGGGTGTTCCTTCGTATAATCTGCGATACGTAGGTAGGTAGGTATAACAGACCGAACAGGCACGAGCAGGCATAAGTAGGTAATTATTTCAAGGACACGTCCAAGTTATTCTACAGCTCAATTCCTACACAGTGGTGGAAGCATTCCGTGTGTGCCGCGCGCCCACTCCCCCGAAGCTCGCTCGCTGCTGCCACTGATATGTAGGCATCCGATGCACTTCGCAAATGAGCTTTGAATCAATAAAATTTAATTTAATAGCCCATAAATGAATTTGCGTAATTTTTCCCCAAATCTCGAATAACGACGTTATCCGATAATCCGTTTCGAGCATAACAATTAGGGTAATCGAGGGCTGCATTTTGTAAAGCTATGTTATAATATATCACACACACAGAGTATAAAATGCGGAGTGCGTGAGACAGTGAGTGTGTGTTTTGTTAATCTTTCAATGAATCTGAATCGGCTGAACCTATTGGGATGTTTGGTATGGATCTTAATTACAAAATAACAAGAGGCTATTTAAGTATCTACTAGCTTTTCCTCATTCCTTAGTAGATGTAGTTATAAATTTATATTTTTAAATGCAACTACGTTTATTTATTTTATATATATTTTTATATATCTGATGCTTGATTTGCCATTGCCACTTGCCATCTTGACATGACTTGACATAATCTTGTTTTAGTTTCTTTTCACAGTTTGGGAATTACCTGTATATTTTAGTTACTTGGGCGGTATTGTTTAAAGACAGAATATAACTCAATCGGTGATTTGTTACAAAAATCTATAACAAATAAATATATCTAACCGATGTCGGTCCTCCAACAATGCAGTCGGGTTTGAAACTAGGAAAGTTAATGCAATTACTCTAAAGTTGAGGCGGTCTTTTGTCAAAGTTACACTGCTGAAACTATGGATAACCGTGAACATTCTAACAAATTAATCACAATTCCACCTCAAGCTTAATATGAGCCATGATTTCTCGCCGTGAACAATGGTGGCGGAATCGAAGTTAAATCAGGACGTACATTTTGAGTTCCATTGTGGCGCAGCGGAGTAATGAAAGCGCTGGCTGATCATAATTTACGAACAGCAGAAGTGTCGCTGCGAACCGAGGGCGTAGGCGTAGGGCTCCGGGGCGCGGGCGGAGGCCCAGCAGAGCGCCGACTGACAGCGCGCCAACAGCAAACTAAAATAATTATCGTCATTGTCCCTGGCCCCGACGAGCGCTTTAATTGTTCATTTACATTTGCAACGATGATACCAGTTCCGAACTATTTTGTCCGGGGCGCGGCGGCGTTTATTTCTCGCCCGTTCCGCTACGGTGTTATTGTCCGAAGTTAATGGGCTGAAAAACAGAAATGAATTGCAATTTGTATAGTGTTATTGTCGACTGTAATGGAATAGCATCGACGTGAACAAAATGACGTCGGCAGCGCAAGTCCACATTCACTGATGTTTGAAGATAGCTTTTAGGTACCAAAAATAAACATTTTGTCTGACATGCAGTCATGTTTTTTTTTTGGCTTTATTGAGGCTTAGGTATAAAACATGCAGGATTTGGTGAATTAATTACTTACACACTAACACAACAATATTTCAGCGTCATATATTTGTAGGTTACAATGAACAGAACTCAGTTAGGTAGGTAGGTACCTACTCACTCACTCATACTTACTTGCAGAAATTCACTTGTAGGATTCTTAAAATCAATACCAGCAGCCCCCTAAAGAGGCCTAATCATTCAATCAGAGGGTAGCCTAAGTAGTAATATTGCGTTATGTCTCATACATATTTCACATACAGCTTTTGTCTAGCGTAAAGAGTGCGCTGGGGTGCGGCTTGCGAAATGAAATTAAGAGAGAGAGCCGAGAGCTCGAGCCCGAGTCATCCCGCGACATTAATTTGTATCAAGAATTTGTAGAGATTTAGCCGAGAGTCGGGGACGGAGTGTTCATCGCAGCCGGCGAGCGTTAACACTTATTAAGGGGGTGCATCCCGCGACAGATGTAAGGGAGGAGCCCCCATTTACGTAATGTCGGGAATGGTTACACTCGATTTAATAAAACTCCGACAACATTTCATTCTGAAGAATTTAAGAGTCAATTCGTTTTAAACGCCACCGTAGCATAGCGAGAAAAAACCGTGAGCCGAAACGTGCCCGGAATACATCGCCGGGGATTTCTTATCGGCAGCAATTGAGATGAGTACTTATGGCTTTTCGAGTGGCTCAGCTTCGTTTAATTTGTTGTTTCAGCGTGGAATTTTTATTAACGTCTCCCCTCGTTTCCCATTTTTAGGGCAGCGACGCTATATTCAAGACGGCGCTCTGCGGAATTCGTAACTACCAATGCTTTTATTTTATTTCAGCTATTGTGACTACTGATGGGCCTCCAATTACACTTTATATATAAGTAAGTGAACCCGATAGTAGTTGGAGAGCTGGTGACCAATCGAGATATTTTTTCGTACAAGGCTGGGAGTTGGTAGGCTGATAGAGTAGACTTCGCTGAGTCTGGGAAAAATATTTTTTTGGCCCGGTCGCGGTTGAAAGTTAGATTTTTTCGACTTTGAAAGTTTAAATGTATGGGTTGAGTCATTTCTTTTTTGTCTACAAGGCTGGGAGGTTCTAGGCCGCCTTTTTAGTCTCCGCTGATCACAAAACCACTATTTGTTACTAGCCGCACGCGGTAGAAATATTGTTTTTTATAACGTAGATAGTGTGAATTTTTGGGTTATAAAAATCTAACTTTCAACCACGTTCGGCCAAAAAAATATATATTTTCTTGTTCAACGGAGTCTCAACAACTAACCTAGAAGTTCCTAGCCTTGTACAACAAAAAAAATATACTGAATCCATACATTTAAACTTTTAAAGTTGAAACAATCTAACTTTCAACCGCGACCGGGCAAAAAAAAAATTTTCTTAGGCTCAGCGAAGTCTACTCTATCAGCCTACCAACTCCCAGCCTTGTACGAAAAAATATCTCGATTGGTCACCAGCTCTCTAACTATAGTGTGTCATCTTCATCGAAGTCTTTATGTAACGTTATATTTCTGGTCGTATAGATGTGGAGATTATGGCTGAATTGGTAAACGGAAGGGGAACGCTCTGCAGATTTTTATCTACAGAATTAGATGAGTATTCCGCCTTAGACAATCAACATCAGCGTTTTCTACACACAGGGGATAACGGATGAAGCTAGAGATGATGCAACTGGACAGCAGAAGTGAAGAATTTTTTGAAATTTTGTTGAGATAATATGCCCTATTATTAAACAGTACCTTCTTATCAGTATTTTATCAAAATACCACAGTGACTACACTGAAAAGAAGACTCCACTAAAGTGCTTGACCAAACTAAATCTCCCACAGGTGCTCATCACTCTTTATAGTGTTCTGGCCACTTCCATTCAGTCAAATATTTATCAACAGCAGGCAGGACTCTATGTTTGAGAGCTACCTACTTTGAAAGCTAACGAGTGAGCGAGTGACATGTGGCGCGTAAATGTGACTAAACACAATTAATGATCGATTGTGCTCGCCGGGATACCGCAGAGATAAACGCAAAATAAAAATAAACAGAAGTTCCAGACATATTCCCGCAGAAGGTTCTAGAAGATTCGGCGGTTACGCGTTCAAGCGTCTCTGTCTAATACAATAAATTATGCACTATCAATGAAAGAGTACCAAAATATGCAATAACGCTGAAAAAGTGACGTTTTATGCATTTGCATATGCAAACATGCAAATGCATATAATCCGATGTCTAGTACTGACTAGGTATAGGTACGGCAGACCGCGTCAGAGAAGAGAACAAAGCACGCAAACTCGGAACCCATCAATGCGTGACCGCCTTGCGGCTGCGTGATCCCAGGAAGTAGTTCTGTCTCTACCTATGTTGTGGATTCGGAGCTCGGAGTCAGGGGTGTCAGTCCGCGAGGGGGTGCTGCCTTTTAATTTGCAACTATTAGGGCGCTGCACGACACGGCCCTTTACTTGTGCTCTTGGCATGACTTTGTAGCTGCGATTGTTTCATGCCTTTGAGGGTACGGCATTAAATTCAAGGGTGCGGCCGAGAATCCCTTGAGTTTCAAAATAAGTTTACCCTTTTGAGTATGTAATACTTATTGATAGATAGTAAAACTTTATTGTACACCAAAAATATGTATTTTTGACGTGGATATGGCGAGACCATTGAGTTTGGTAATAGTTGGAGGTGGCAAGAGGGCGAGATTGCGTCTGATAAGCTTTTGTCATTTTGATTTTGTTAATTAGTCGGAACTCGCATTTGACCTTTCAAAGGACCAATAGGTTAACTAAGTACTTATGGTGTTACAGTATTTTTACACCTTTGCGGAATAAAACCTTTACCGCAAACAACAGAATAACAATAATTCAGCCGATTATGTGTTCTGGTCATCAAGAAGTTTTTTGGGCAGTGCCACTGCTTTGTCGACCAGAACACATAATTATTGTTGTTCTGTTGTTTGCAATAATGAAAAGAATACTATTTTTCATCTCCCATGCTCGGAAAGTTTGCTGTTACTAGTAACTTACGATCGTGTAAAGGCCGGATTTAAACTATCTGCATTTTTGTGCGCTTCGAAATTTGAACGCGACGCCGGGACAGTCTTTCCCGCGCCCTATGGTGTTGAAAAATAAAAAAACACTGGCCGTTTAAGTAGATGCCAAATCCCGACGGAAATAAAACCTCATTCATAGTTCGTTTAAACGCGTACTTCAGCGAAAGTGATTGTTCGTGCCCATTCTCTATACAAAACTGTGAATGTAAATGGTGCATAAGCATCTTTTACAAAGGTAAAGTCCGGAATAGAACATTCAGAAACGCGGTTTCTTCTTATAGTCTTTTCAATATTTAGTACACATATTTATTTTATAATACCAGTAAATAAAAAAAATGCTTCGCTTCTGTTTTATCAAATAGATAATTATGTTTTAGTTTGTTAAATACATTTTTTCAAACGATATTACTAATTTCATTTTTTATCTCCTAGAATTTTTTTATTTATATGGTAAAAGTTCAGAATGCACCCGGAAAAAAAAACATTCTTTTATTTACATTATTTTTGTGCCTGGATAAATAAACTTCAGGAAATTATTAATAAAACGAATGGTTTTAATACTAACGAAGCTCAAAACTTTAGTGCGGCAGCCGTATCTACAGTAAAATATGCTTTTAAAAGGAACTTATTTGACTCACCTGTTTTGCCTGTAAGTAGTTGTCTATAGAGTTTTTCCCGCTTGGCTAACAAAATCATTTCCTCGCTTCTGTGAGATGAAAAGTTTTGTGTTTCGCACGAATGCAATATTATTTGCGTCTCGTGCTTCTGAATACCTCGCTACGCTCAGGTTTCTTTTTTTGAACCACTCGCTACGCTCGTGGCTCAATTTTAGAAACCTTCGCTAGCTCGGTTTTCAATACAAGCACTCGCCGCAAACAATAATTTTGCATTCTTGCATAACAAATAACTATTATTGCCGTGAATGAAAAATCGCGAAACGAAAATAGCTCAATTTAGCTTAAAAATTGAAAAAACGGAAAAATATGAATTTCCTGCCACACTCCCCTAGCCTGATCCCCTAGGGGATATATAAAATCTAGTATAATCTCTATATAAAATTAAGTAAAGACATTATCACACTGTGTTTTTTTTTCAACAATATCTAAGAAATTACCTGCGATTATGTCATTACTGTCCACAGTTGAGGAATATTATTGACGACACAGTGGTTGTGCACATTTTTTATGTAGCAGGTTTATAATAAAATCAGGTTGTTGATAAAAAATCTAGGCTTTTGATCAAGGTCCGGATGATGACAAAATATTGACTTGATTTTATCATAAACCTAAACAAATCCAGTGTTTTGATCAAAAGCCTTAACTAGTTTAGGTTTATGATAAAATTTAAGTAACATACCTATGCACACAAATCGTTGCAAGTTTAATTCAAAGTTCAGCAATCTTTCTCTTCCTCATCCAATATTCCAAAAGTCTCTATGGGCCACATGTTCACTTCATCAGATGGAGGGTCTTGCCTGTCGAATTTTTAATCGCGAACGTTGATGTCGTTTGTTAAGCAATGCCGGCGGCACGGAGCACAAAATACATATTATGTATCAACAGAAGCCTCTCCCAAACAAGAATAATATGCCGTGACGTGACATCGATTCTAATAAAACAAAACAAAATGGTCTTCTAAAACGAAAGTTGCCTGAGCAGCATGTCTACATGGTTACGATATCTCTCTCTCTCTCTCTCTCTCTCTCTCTCTCCCTCTCTCTGATCTGCATAGAGCGAGAAATACATCGGTATATCGAGCCGAAAGCCTCGATATATCTGCTCATGCAAACTCAACGCGACAATTCGAATCCCTATAATTGAACGAGCGAGCGAAGCGAGCGAAGCGAGCGAAGTTCTCCGAGTCTACTGGAACAATCCGGCGTTTGTATGTATGTATGTATGTATGTATGTATGTATGTATGTATGTATGTATGTATGTATGTATGTATGAATGTTCGTTCGACGATAACTTGAGTAAATTTAGTCGGATCGTCATGAAATTTGGTAGGCAGGTAAATGAGGCCAAGAGAATTTTTAAGTTCGAACATGAGCCAAATCGGTCGAGGGGTTACTGAGATATGGGGTCGCGAGTTCATAGTTCGGGGCGAACCACTAGTTATAGCGTTTTTGCCGTCAATAGCTTGACATTGGCCAAAAAAGGCGGCTGAGGCCGAAAGTTTTGAATCACCTTTCTCATTTACACCTCCAGCGCGGATAAGAATTGTATAAAAATATTTAAAAAAAACCAGCCAAGTGCAAGTCGGACTTGCGCATTAAGAGTTATTTACAACCGTTTCATTAATTGTTGTTATACCCTATAATCATATCAAGTTTGATGTTTGTATGTATTACCGTTTTTACGATAGAGCAAAAAGTATAAAAACATGTTTCTTGTATGGGGACCCCCCTTATTTTTTGAACGAGCGAGCGAAGCGAGCGAAGTTCTCCGAGTCTACTGGAACAATCCGGCGTTTGTATGTATGTATGTATGTATGTATGTATGTATGTATGTATGTATGTATGTATGTATGTATGTATGTATGTATGTATGAATGTTCGTTCGACGATAACTTGAGTAAATTTAGTCGGATCGTGATGAAATTTGGTAGGCAGATAAATGAGGCCAAGAGAATTTTTAAGTTCGAACATGAGCCAAATCGGTCGAGGGGTTGCCGAGATATGGGGTTGTTAAGTTTATGTGGGGTCGCGAGTTCACAGTTCGGGGCGAACCACTAGTTATTATTGAACGAGCGAGCGAAGCGAGCGAAGTTCTCCGAGTCTACTGGATCAATCCGGCGTTTGTATGTATGTATGTATGTATGTATGTATGTATGTATGTATGTATGTATGTATGTATGTATGAATGTTCGTTCGACGATAACTTGAGTAAATTTAGTCGGATCGTCATGAAATTTGGTAGGCAGGTAAATGAGGCCAAGAGAATTTTTAAGTTCGAACATGAGCCAAATCGGTCGAGGGGTTACTGAGATATGGGGTCGCGAGTTCATAGTTCGGGGCGAACCACTAGTTATTGAACGAGCGAGCGAAGCGAGCGAAGTTCTCCGAGTCTACTGGAACAATCCGGCGTTTGTATGTATGTATGTATGTATGTATGTATGTATGTATGTATGAATGTTCGTTCGACGATAACTTGAGTAAATTTAGTCGGATCGTCATGAAATTTGGTAGGCAGGTAAATGAGGCCAAGAG
The DNA here is from genome assembly GCA_949319315.1 of Zelleria hepariella. NCBI lineage: Eukaryota > Metazoa > Arthropoda > Insecta > Lepidoptera > Yponomeutidae > Zelleria > Zelleria hepariella. The sequence continues at coordinate 8,480,007 of OX439382.1, forward strand.
AATTTTTAAGTTCGAAGATGAGCCAAATCGGTCGAGGGGTTGCTGAGATATGGGGTTGTTAATTTTATATGGGGTCGCGAGTTCATAGTTCGGGGCGAACCACTAGTTTAATTTTTATTATTCCGCCATAATCTGGGATCTTATCAACAACTGGCTTCTTATTACAGTTCCAAATATACAGCCGTTTAAGTTAGGACAGACAGCGTAATAGGGCCCCGTTGGGCACCCTTTGGGTACAGAACCCTAAAAAGAAGTAGGTATGCCTGTTTTTGACCAAAACGCTGTTATTCTGTTTCATTCCATTGCGCTCGGGGCCTTTGGCGCAGAGACGGGGAGTGGTCCCCTAACAACGCGGTTTTAAAATTCATATCCTACTGGCTGCGCAAATTACATTTCTTCCATACTACACTATCGCGGCTAAATCTTGAGTAAAACGTGCACATGCCCCGTTTAAGTTGTCAGAGATACCTATTCACTTGTGCGATAGTTTATCTTTTTAGTGGAGCTGATGTAGAGATACCCTTTGATACTTTAATTTACGTTCACTGTAAAACGTCGTTTAAGCAAAATGTCATGTTGTTTACTAGCACAAGAATGAGGTAGGCCATGTCTATCGGTTTATAATCTGTATATCTGTATGCAGATCTTTCGATCCCGACTAAGTATATCTTTCCTACTCTTTTGAGTAGGAAAGATATACTAGGCCCGGTTTCTGAATTGAGAATTGTACTCGTTCTGTCACATTATTTTGTGTGACATCTGCAGAGACAGGACGATACTTAAGCATTTGGTTAGTGAAATTCTCAATTCAGAAACCGGGCCTTTGTCGGGTTCCCTACGTAAAATCGAACCTTGTTTGTCCTAAACTCATTAGTCCGAACACTATGGCCCGATTTCTGAATTGAGAATTTTACTATCGTTCCGTCACGTTCTTTTGTGAGAAATCCGCAGAGGCAGAACAATATTTAAGTACTTGCTTAGCGAATTTCTCAAATCAGAAACCGGCAGTTAGTCGGTTATAAATCTATAGATATAGCCTACCCTATCCTTGTGCTACGCCAGCAGTAGACAAGCGGTGATTTCAAGTAGCAATAAATCTGCAACAAAAACTAGCGTTATCGTTATTCGTTAAATCTCAGGCCGGATATACAGGGTGTTAAAAGACCGCCAACAGAACCGAAAGGTACGCATAATAGACACCAAAACAAAGTACTTTTTCGATAAATTATTGTTGGGAAATGATTTTGGTTTTTTAGGTTATAATTTTTGAAAATATTTTATCATGCAATGGAAGTGTAACGCACAGAAGTCATATTGCGCAAGTATAGGTATCAGTTTATTTCACTTAAGCTTGAAGTGCCGATGTTTAGAATACATTGCGGGTTGCAATTTTAACGTCGTTTTTTGTAAGAAATCTTCATAATTTTGATATACCTTCTGATACTGAATACATTTCTGCAAAAAAAAAGTTTTGAAAAGTCCGACTTTGAACCTCATTATCTCGGAAACCGTTGATTTCCCAGGCATAGTTCCTTGGGCAAAAATGTTCCTTATGATGAGGACAATACGTGGTTTCCCGCTTTGTTGGCGGTCTTTTAACACCCTGTATAATATGGAAAGGCGTCCGCCGGCCGGAGTAATGTTTATTTGATACAAGCAATCGCAGTATGATGTATGAGGGCGATCACAGATCGTCGTTCGTCGTGCACCAGAGGTTTATGGTGATTACTTGCTCTAAGTGATGATTTATTGCAGGATTAGCCAGCCGTCGCCCATTGTGCGGGGAGATTCGCTTCATTTATATTATAATGCCTAGCGGCGATAGGAAAAAATCCGCTTTGCAACGTATTAATGGTCATTTATAATTGGGTGTTAGATAGGGGGTTTTCGGCACATTGTAAAGTTTAGCGTCAACTAAGTCACCACATGAGGCTTGTTTTATTGTTGCAGAGATTACCATTAATGTAAGGTAGGTACCTAATGGGCATTTTTTTAAATAGTGTTTTGAAACACTGAAACACTTTTAAAAATATGTCTACATTATTTTATGAAAAGTCCAGACAGGTAAAGTCGCGGCCAAAGGCTAGTATTTGTATTTCATGTTGAGGGAAAAAGTTGTTGGCAAGCTTCACCTCTGTACCTTGAGAATTTAATATCGGCCGCAGCTTGTTTAAACGGACGGATGCTTGAGTTCGTTACCATATTTTAAACCCAAGATAATCAAACAATAATTTGACAAAAAATATGGGAGTAATTCTGCGGGGGCAATTTATAGGTACTACAGGATGGTTGTCCTAAAAATTTGTGTTTATATGAAAGTCCAAAAATAAATTACAAACAAATATTTTTCTTTTATTAACTCTTACCAAATAAAACATTATTAATTTTAACATAAAAATATGAAAAAGGTGCTCTATCTCTTGACAATTTTGACCTATGCTCCCAAAATTATTTTACTTTCTATAAAAGGCCCGTAATATCAATCACAGTTTAAACCAAAAAAGCTAGTTTAAACCCTGTCCTTCGATTAATTTTCATACAAAATGCGAGGTTTAATCTATGGTCTGAGTTTAAACTGTTATATTACGGGCCTTAATCGCAATACCTACTTATTTAAACAAAGTTTTTAGTATAAAGAGAGCAACCAAAAATCACTTTTCTAAAACAACACAAGTGCTGTGACATCTTGGCAAAGTTTCATCTATTCCGTGGAGAATGTAAGTATAAAATGCATAACTTTTCTTCACTTCGGGTAAAGAATAAAGGCGCCATTTAAATTACAATACTTTAATACAAGTTTGTTTCTTTTGAATCGCAATGTTGAGGGAAATTTTCGGAATTTACTTGAAAGCGTTTGTTGCAAAAGAGAAGCTTCCGACGTCTGGAGTTAGACTGGGAATGAAATAAAAATAAATAAATCTGCGGTCTGTCTGCCGTTTGTGCTCATGCTAACTATATGACTGAAAAACAGCGCTTTACAGGCGCTCTGAGACCAATTGCATACCAACCAACTCAGCACAGTTGAAATGTTAATTAGGCACTTAGTTTAGTGCTAGAAAGTTGTAAGTACACTATGGAAAGTCATTGCAACGGTTGCTAACTCATTTATTTATGTATTTTTGGAAGGCTAACAGCTTTAGAAACACATTATAGATAGGTACGAAGTTTAGAAACAGAGAGCCAATTAGAAGCCTTCACAAGTAGATACAGACTGGTTAAATGTGGAATACAGTCAAAAACACAAATACCTATAAGTGTTGTAAATTACAAAATATATATATAAATGTAAGATTTTACTTAACATACATTATTGTTGGCTGCTACACTCGCATCATAAAAAAGAAATAAACAATATTACTACTAGCAGCGTTTCGTTCCACTCAATTACTTTACTAGTGTTCTAGGGCCCCCTTCTTTAGCTATGAAATAAAAAATAAGGTTCGTAGGTCGATATTTAGTTGGATGCATTGCTGCGGTTCACAAAATAAAATCGACAACAAATAAACTATGGGTTGAAAAAAAATAAAAAATTCATGATACCTAGCTTAAGATTAATGCCGGGTAAATACCGATAATTTCGAGTATTACTAATACTGAATATCAAGCAAAGTAATATTATAATATCCTAACCGATATATGAATATCGGTGATGTCTCATAAATCCTTCCATACTTAAATTACTCAAAATACAATAGAAACCACACTTAGATGGGACCCAATATTAGATTCACGGCTGTATCCAATCACAGATTGCGCGACTCGTACAATATTATCCTATCACGTTGGTCAGTGGTTCGCTGGTATCAACTCGATATTATGTTCGTGCCTGTATCCAATCACAAATTGCGACTCGTAGAATATTCACTCTAATATGTATTAGTTTGAGCTTCGTCACGATCGCGTGGATTGACGAATCAGAGCCGAAGTGCGATATTAAGCGACCCATACGTAATGTTCAGTGTACAGTTGAAGTGAATACCGTTCTATTAGCATATTTGAATTCGTCGGATTCTAATACATGAATCCATTCAATATTAGTGATATCTTAACTAATAGGAATACAGGGTGTTAAAAGACCGCCAACAGACCCGAAAGCCACGCATACTAGACACCAAAACAAAGTACTTTTTCGATAAATTATTGCTGGGAAATGATTTTGGTTTTTTAGGTTATAATTTTCAAAAATATTTTATCACGCAATGGACGTGTAACCCACAGAAGTCATATTGCGCAAGCGTAGATATCAGTTTATGTTACTTAAGCTTGAAGTGCCGATGTTTAAAATACATTGCGGGTTGCAATTTTAACGTCGTTTTTTGTAAGAAATATTTATAATTTTGATATAGCTTCTCGAGAAGGTATGTTAAGAACTAGATACTGAATATTTTTCTGCAAAAAAAAAGTTTTGATAAGTCAGACTTTGAACCTCAATATCTCGGAAACTGTTGATTTCCCAGGCATAGTTCCTTGAGCAAAAATGTTCCTTATGATGAGGACAATACGTGGTTTCCCGCTTTGTTGGCGGTCTTTTAACACCTTGTATATCGGATCCATCTCTACTTAAGATGTAAAATGAAGCTGGACCGGAACAGTCCATTAAAGCACTGAAGCGTCACTGTCTTTTTTCAAAATCGGTGTCATCTTCCTACTAATATTATATTTGCGAAAGTTTGTAAGTGTGGATGGGTGGATGGATGGATGGATGGATGGATGGATGGATGTTTGTTACTCTTTCACGCTGAGACGGCCGAACGGATTTGGATGAAATTTGGAAAAGATAGCTTAGACATCAGAATAACACATAGGCTACATATTATCACGCTTTTACACTTAGGAGCAAAGTAAAGCATATATCCTTTTTCTGTAGTCCACGCGGACGAAGTCGCGGGCAAAAGCTAGTAATATATAAAACAAAGTCGTGTTAGTAACACCACTTATAACTCGAGAACGGGTGGACCGAATTTAAGATTTTTGATTTGTTGGGTTTCTCTCCACCCCGAATAGCAGAATAACCATTTAAACAACGGAAACTCTGTCGAGAAAAAAAAAACTAGTCTGCGCGGACGAAGTCGCTGGCAAAAGCTTGAAGAACACATTTTTTACCGACTTCAAAAATATACTTCTTGTGTGGTCGCATAAAAAAATGGTGAAGGTCCGATGAAAAACTTTGGAGATGGAGATCAGCCCCTCTACCCTTGACGCATGTTTCCAATGCGGCCGCAATATGGCGCAATTTACAAAATTTAATATTTTACAAATTAAGACGCATTTTGTGTTTTTATTGAATAAAACCGCCTTACCTTTGAATAAACATTACAAAATATTTAAAATCAAAGCCTTACTATGCGAATTCAAAGAGAAATTATTTTTTAAACTTTTTCAATTGGATCGCAATAGCGTCAAGGGTAGAGGGGCTGGACTCCTCAACGGACAGTAGCAGATCACTCGGAATCAGTGCAGTAGCTTAATAACAATGGAAGGTTCACCAGTGACAAAATTGAAAAGTACAAAATTGCGGTATACCTTTTAACCGCTTGATTGGCGTAAAAAATTTTCCAGTACCCTCAGGGCGTCTATGAGCCGAAGTAATACCAATTGGTTCAAAGTCCAAAGCTGATAATTTTGTTGGTAAAGTTATCTGAGACCCTTGAAAGCCAATGCTAGATATTTTTTCCAAAAAAACCTTGAAAGCCTCATAAAGTCATATAATTTCTAAATGTACAAAAATCGCTGAATATACATGGGGTTGATTCGGGTACCCCTAAGGCTGCTCTATTTCGACTTCGACAATTTTTTAAAATCTAATTCAAAAAGGAGGGAGGTATCTACTCAATTTAACCCGTCCCGAAACCCTTAATCAATACAGGGTGGCCCAAACATAGACGTCACGCGAGAAATTCTAGATACCAAGGGCTACCCGAATCACCCTATCACTTTTAATGAGCCACTGAACAATAGAAATATTTTTACGAATTAAAATCGACAGAGCGCGTGGTGATAGTTTCACAGACAGATCGGAAGAGAGAGAACAGAAAAGAGGTTGCAGAATAAAAACTTTTCTAAACACCAGTGAATTCGGTTTTTTTTAAATATTTAATCCTGTCTAAAAGGTCTCCGCCTATTTTTATAGTGACACTAATCTGTGACATTTAGACATTTAGAGCTTTGTTTTGTTGTGGTTCTTGGGTATATGTGTTCTGTGTTGTGGTTTCTCTCGGTTTCTCGGAGAGCCTTGGTAAGAAACGGTACGCGCTTTAATATAAAGGAGCCGTTAATACACGTCGCTAAAACCAATATGCGGTGTTGTAGACAGTGCACCCATGGCGCGGGGCGGACGTCCCAGCGGCAGGCGGTGGGGGCCAGGCCTGCCCTGAATACCTAATGGACTAATATTAGTTGCACGGAGAACTTTAGAAGTGAGGTGAGCACAAAACTTGAGACAAAGAACGCGCGTGGGCCTAGTGTGGGCTACTTTTAAACTTTTAACTCTACATCTTTGGCACTAACTTTAGATCTTATTCATTTCAACTAGGGTGATACAATAATATCTAACTTATCCCGAAACATAAATTGCTTAGTTTCAGGAACTGTAATCATCGTCTCTCCTCTATTGCTACGAAATACTATCCCATCTGGCCTTAGATTCCGTATGACAATGACTTTCACAGAAGCTATTACTCGGAGTCTGTAAGATTTGTATTTGTTAGATTTTACAGGCTCCAAGGCTCCATCGCAGCCATGAAAGTCAACTATCTTGGACATGGCGCACTATACATAATATGTTCTGCTTGGTCAAATGAAAGAGGTAGATTTGCCTTAGATCCTGACTGCGAATGACTTTCCCATCAGAAGCGATTAGGTACTCGGGGTCTGTTAAATTGGATTAACTTTCTTGGACACGACACGATACGTGCTTGGTGAGGTGTGTGATGTGGAATCTAGTTCATAGAAATTTCGAACTCGATGCTCGTTAGATCTTAGCTCATTGTCTTGCGCTACTAAAGTTGAGTAAATTACTTCAAGACGTTTCTATGGCACAGACTCCGCAACTTATAACCAGCACGTCTCATGAATAATACAAAACGTCTGCTTCTATATTGACACTGAAATCCAGTTAGCAATAGTCTCTTAATTAAGTCGCTATCCCATTCCACGTGATAATGCAAATCCAAGAATCGAGCAACGAACGCTGCTAGTTAAACTACCTGACGGTGTTGTGAATCTCCGAGTCCCGACTTGTTCAAATTAACGAAGAAAACTTCCCGATCTAAGTCCGTCTACCTGAAAACACAAAGTAAACTTGCCTTCACAACTTATCCATTAAGTTAAGTAGAATCTGTAGACAACGGAATAGTGCCTCCGCCGTCGTTACTAGTTCGGACGCTTCGCTGAATTTATGACAAACATACCTATAGATAAATGTTCTTATTGGCTACTTAGGACTTCTTCTCGGATGGCTTTTAGTAATAAGGGAAACAAACAAGGCCTCAATAGCCTCTTCACATACGCCTATCTCATCACATTTAGGATATTAGCGCCGTGTCCACTACCTAACAACTTTTTGCTCCTCTGCTGAAGCTAAAGTGACCGCTACTGCTCCAGACCTCAAAGTCAAATTCCCTGCAGCTTTGCTAAAGGTAGCAGGATACAGTTCGTAAGCCACTCTATAATCTCGGCACGAAATCTTCATTAATTTACGACGAAAGTTTCAAAAATTTCGACTTGCCTCGAGGGCTAAAATGAAAAATTATTTCTTGAATTTTTACTTCACTTAAAATCTGCACAACATTGTTGTCGCGACCGCTTTATTATTTATGACAAGGAACACGAAACTCATCTCGAGTTATAAACTTCTTGGAATTTCTCCTGAAGTAATACAGAGCTATTATTATGATGTCCCCACAAAAAATATTCGGTCGTGTAGACGCGGCGCTAGAGGGTCGCGGTGAGGCGGTGAGGCAGGCGGCAGGAGGCAGGAGTCGAGCGGTAAGTAAGTTGACGAGGCGAGTTCACGAGGGGCGCGGCAGTGCTCGTCGGCGGCCGGCTTTATGTCGACTCGCTCCACTAAAATTTTCTGAAAATTGCGTCCGTTGGGACAGCTTGCCTGACGTCGACTTCGTGGCCAGATACTACTTTAGACATTGAACACAATACTTCCCAACTTTTGACAGTATGGTGTTTGTTTAATGGGGGCAGTTCCCGAAAATGGTAGTCTAAAAATTACTGTGAGAATAGGATATGAATATGATTTTCAAACACCGAGAAATGAAAGAAAAGACAATAGAAAATCCAGTACGATAGTGTTATCTAAAATATATTTATTCCACACAACCATCGACAGAGAATAAGAAATCATACATCTAGTCGGTCAGTAGAATATCCGTATAGTACTTGTTTGACATTATCTACTTTACCAACGACATCTGTAAATCGGAAACCGCCCTTACGAATATTAAGAGATCGTAAAGTTTTGCAACCCTCCTCGGGATTTCAAAACATGCATCGCATTTACGATCTCAAATCTTTATCCGGATTTTGCTCGAGTCGCAATGATTCCATGTCGATAAAGTGAATGCGGGACCGTGTGTCGTTAGACGAACTACCACTTAGAGCGTTCTCATAAATTCGAAGATGAACACCCTTGTCTCTCGATCTCAAATCGCTCAGTGCAGGCGGCTCTTTTACGGCGACCCCGGGCCTAGCTTTGTTTTAAATAAGGGGAGAGGAAACAGATCGTTTCATAATTTATGAAGAGCAACGGTAAACTCGCTTTGAGGCACACTTATAAACTTCACGAAGTTTCACTTGAAGAATTACAAAGGTTATTATTACGAAGACTTCACCACAAAAAAGCGAGTTGCGGGGGGGCGAGGGTTGTTTTCTCAACTTCTTGAGGGTCTCTACCGGATGCTTTTTCTCGTCGCTTCTACGGAATTTAAAAATGATCTCAAACAATACAAAACTAAGACAAGGTTCTAGGTCACTTGTAGCAAACATCGGGCAGACACAAAGATGTAGCAAATAAATTATCCTGGCATAAATGGCTTACAACAATAAAAAAGTTTCTGTGATGTTTTTCTTCCAAACCACTTAACAAGGTTGGCGCACGTAGTCATGTTTGTGCCTCGCTTGCATTATGACGCGGTGTTACTGCTATAAGATTTAGAGGGGACAAAGTGTGGAGACTGTGCGGCGCCAGCCTGGCCTTACCGTACTGTCTGTTGAACGTAAAACCCTTTCCACTCGCTTTGTGTGTCCCAACAGCCTATTACAGATACTGCCGTGTCATCACACACACGCGCCGACATAAATGTAACAAAATGATTCACAAACGAAAAGAGAGCAAAGGTTATGGCCCCAACTTTTTAATTCATAGCGTTAAATGGTACTCTACAAATTAATTTGAACAATGGGTGGAACAAAGTTGAACGTCAAAGTTTGAGTAAGAAACCGCCGTTGCAGCCACTGTAAGCCCGTTACAAACACGCTAAGTAATAATTATAACGGAGACTTTTGTTTTAATATCTTTGTTATTTATGGGATGGCTCTACCTACTATGAATCGTTGAAAGTAAAACTAATTATCAAAATCTGGGCCTTAAAGTCACAAATAAAGCTGGCAAAAGGTCAGTAATAAATAGGCTTATTTAGAACAAAAACAGTGAAAACACGGAGACGTAACGAAACGAGGGAAAGAAGCACGCAGCCGGGCGACGTCGCAGCTCCCGTGATATACGCTAACGGGCCGAGACAAGACAAATGTGTTTTCGCTCGCACGCTATTAGACGCAGCGCGCTCCGCTCGCCGCTCGCGCTGACGCTCCGATACCAAATATTGCTCCTGGATCCTGGATCTTGATTGAAAACATACCCAGCCATATTGTACACATATCTTTTTATAACCAGACGGAAATAATGGCGCCAAATTGGAATGCTGGCAGCCGTGCCTGCTCTATCTTCCAAATTTATCTAAATTTCATTTGGAGATAGTCATTCATTTGTGCTTTATCTGAGCAAACGTTGGAAGCTTTGTCTTATTATTTTTGCAAACAAACAAGTGTAGCATGAAGCAAACAAATGTTTAACTCTCTACAGTTTATTATTGGGTGTGCTAGGAAATGAACGTGTTTGTGGAAACGAATTCTTAAATCGGTGGGTGGGTGTAATATAAAGGCATGTTCACTGTTCAGTGTTCGCGTTGGAGCTAGTTAGGGGTGCAAACTAGTACGTTCGTCGGCGTCCACACAAATTCAATTTGTCTCGAATGTGCTGTACACAGAGGCAGAGGCAGAGGCGTGCTGCGCGGTCGAGCGGGCTTCGACACTTCGACAAATGCCTGCCGTTACACTTACCTATATTTGGGTCAATCGCCATCACCAACATGCTCCTTATTATCCCTTAACATTTCGGAATCTACTTAACTATGTATATTCATCGATAATCACTTATTCATGGCAAAGCAATGTGGTTAAACGATTGCATGATTTGAAAACAACTTTTAGCACATTAACGTTATTTTTGTTCGTGCAGAGCTCCGGGTGGCGGGAACACGAGTGAAAGTCACAATGTAACGCGGTGACTTGCGTTTTATCGAGTACGGGACGCGAGATTAATGGGGCTCATGTCGACATCGCGCGGCAATTACACGCGCAATGTGGCACACACAGACCGCGCTCGCTCGCTGTGCGCCCGCCACCGCCGCGCCGAGTCACAAAACACATTGTCGACTGTCATTTTTGTCATGTGCCCGAAATGGCTAGTAAGCCCACAGCCATATCCATCTATCCGTATTGTGAACTCAACTAATTAGATCATTTTATCTTAAACATCTAACTGTATGAACTATTCTGTAAGGATTTAGAAAATATTAAGAGTAGGTAAATCTCCGTTGTGGTGCAGACATGCCGAAATTCACGATGAAGAGATAATCAAGTGTCGTTACAGGATGAATTTATACAATTTGACGACGCAGTAGCTGTGTCCCCGTCCATATGAAATATTCATAAAATATTCAAATGATTTCCAACAGGAATGACTCTTAATTATCCCTGTTTGTACGAGTAGGTATGCCGCCGAGAGAAAGTTTTACATGTTCCACGTTCATGCTGCGGAAAAAATCTTGTTGGTCTTATGAAATATAACTTACCTACTTAGGTTAATTTTTGATTTATTATATTTTGTCCGTTAGTATTTACACTTGAATTGGGGAAATCAAGATAATAGCAGCGCGGTCCGTGGAGTATGCAGCCTTTACTCAGCGCGAGAGCCATTCCGAGTAAGCGCGAGTACGTTACAAATGTTTGCTAAAGTTTTCAACGCGGTAATGCTACGTTGCCACTCTAGTGCGAGATGCACTTTCATCGTACGGTGTAGTTGTGTTTTCCTTTTGTTTCATGATATTAGAATGGTTCAAAGCTAATTTTATTTACAGTCATTTTGCAGAAATGGATGGTAAACTTGGCAGAGTAAATGCTCTTATTTCGGATTGATTCAATGGGTAATGTAATTAAACACGTTAGACTTGATTATCCTCTCATGTTTCTCTCATGTCCTCTCTCGTACTTAGTTTCGCGCCGCCCTGGCTGGGCTGTGCATTCGTAGCAGAAGCTGACAAATTCAATTTGCACCTCGGCTGTCGGCGGCCATCAGTGGCCACCAGCCGAAGCGACGTTGACGGCTTTTGCTTTCTAGCAGTGGCCGTTCTTGGAATGAGAACGTAACGTCAATATAATGCGCGAAAAGTGTAATTTCGTTATTCGGTAGTATGCGATACCAACAGTCACTAAGCATGTTTGTTTTTAACATACATACTCGTATTCACAAATATAGATAATTAGATACACCCTCCTTGTTCTGTTGGTTTAAAATCAATTTTTGTATGTCATGTGTTACGTTTCAATGCATTACCTGTAATTTTTTCACTTGTAGACATAATAATATATTCAATGAATATTAAATAAATAAAAAAAATACGCACGCGATTGTTAGGTCTTTGCTTGCGCGGCGACCCGTAGCTACGAGGCTGCTACGCCGTAGCGCGTAGCGCGTAGCAAGCATCGTAGGACCGTAGCATTTTTCGATGCGTCAGCTGTGTCCGTAATTACACGCGCTGCGTATAAATAGACTAGCGCGTGAATTCCCGTTACGGCTCTTTGTTATTGGATATGTTGCCTATTTCTTATGCAGAAAATATACACATATTTTCTGCATCTTTTTGTTTAAACATTTGAACTAAGAACTAAACTGGGGAGCAAGCGGCCGAAAATCGTTTCAATCTCATTCAATAAACAACCCGACGACGGCGAAATCTAAACATAAGCTTTAAGGGGCGCGCAAAGAGTCCCATTTGGCCGCAACGTGACCGAATCGAAAAGATTTGTCCCCACTAAATCCTCGACGGTGTTTCCTCGAATATAGTGGCGGGTATCGGGTCCTCACTGTCCCGCCGTAACAGCTCCAACGAGCCCACAGATTTATAGCCGCTATCGTGTTATGATCTAAGCCTTACCGCTGGGTGCGTACATTTATACGAGGATTTGTTTGCCTTGTTTCAAGTTTTATAATAATCAGATGTTAGATTTTATTTCTATTGAAGAAACACTGGTAAGAAACGTTAATCACACCACTCAATTTTATCGAATTTTGGCGGCCTCGTCGCTTTCCGCCAGCGTCGCTTTCCGCCTGCATCCCTAACAGTCATCGATGCTTTCATTAAAATAAATGAGTAGGTGTTTAACGGCGCTGCAGAGAGGAATGCGCTAGTATCCTTGACAAAACGCATTGGAACAATGAAAACCGATTGTCTATAAGCACGTGAGCCGACAGGGCACCAGCGGGGGCTGCGCGGGCGCGGGCGGGGTCCCTCGAGGTGCCCGCGCCAGGTGCCGAGTTGTTCCATAATTTAATTTGGGACTTAGGGAGCTGCTCTATTGAATTGTACAATCTTTTCATCGTACTCGAACTCGGATTCCATGAGCGATTACTTCGAATAAGAAAAACATTAATGTTATTGTCTAGTCACTGTGTGAACGAGCACTTTGGCCACCAGCGCAATACATTTTCCGTTGGATTATGAACCTTGCTGCCAGCGGCGTGTGGTTAGATCCATTGTCCACCGGTATGTTATTTTGTCCACCACAGCTGAGCATGTGTACAATAACTACAAACACATCAATATTATGCATTCCAAATAGTTTGTTTTGTCGAAAAAACAAAGGAGTGAGCACGCGGCGGGCTCGTACATACTTGTACTGCGTACGAACACACCGGGCTGTTGTGAAAAACCGATTCGAGTAGTTTCACCACGTTGTTTGTTGCAATGTGTTTGAGAAACACGCCAATAGCCAGAAGTTTTTTTTCTTCTTCTGCCTCTATACTATTGTAGTTTGGCAGCTAGCTCTTCGTACTAATTTTATTCGTGGCAGACGCGACAGATTTTCTATGCTGGCAACTCTTATCCATACGTTTGTTACTGAATCGTGGGCGCCATTCTTATACTACCGACACCTCTTTATCCTTCAATCTTGCCCATTATGATAATTCGAGGATCTGAATTTTTTATCTAGATTTTTTCATGTGTATAAATCTGGTCTACTTCTGCAAAAGTAACTAAGTATATTTATTAAACCTAGGATTTCTTCAGGTCGTTAGGTGAGATGTGCGTCGTTTAGTGGCACGGCTAATGAAAAAGGAGCGGTCTGGAGGCAGTTAATACGTGCGGTGGCGCAGTCACATCGGCAGCTAATCTTGGCGCTCGGACCTGCCGTCCGCGCTGCCTGCTGCTGCCACGAGAATAACAAGCGGACGAACGATTTCGGAAACACTCGAAATATATTCTAGTAATATTGTGGAAATGCAGGTACGTCCGTCCGATCCGTTTTCCTTTTCGAATTGGTTCACTCCCTCTATCACGGATTTAAGTAAGTTTTTTTGTCTCGAAGATTTAGAAACGAGATTTTTAGGATTTTATTGTATTGGCTCTACTTTTTAGTTCTTAACCCCCGACTAAAAGAGAGGGGTGTTATTCATTTAACCACTATGTGTGTGTCTAATGGTATTTCTGTATGTGTGCGTGTCTGTCCGTCTGTGTGTCTGCCTGTGGCACCGTAGCTCTTAAACGGGTAAAGATTTGGATGCGGTTTTTTAATATTTGAAAGCAGCTTTTCTACAGAGTTTTCTTAGATATGTTTTATCAAAATCAGTTCAGACTTTTAAGAGACATGCTAATTTGAAGCTAAAAAGTAGGGGTTTATTAAAAAAAGAAAAAACATAATTCAATAGCACCCGGTGTATGGTGTAACAATTATTCCTGGAGATATTTCAAAGCCATATCTTCAATATTAGTTGGGAACAAACACGGATATATATGTTGTCGTCGTCGGTATGTAGCCATTGATTGAGCCACAACTGTAATAACATGGTTATTGCATGTCTACATGATCCACTGCGTACGAGGATATTATTATTGTGGATATGACAACATAGCTTGCTCTGGGGAAAAATTAACAAGGAATAATTCCTTCGTACACTACAAGCTTTAACAATGTAACCGACCTAACTATATTAAATGGTAATAAATACCCTTCTGTGATAAGGTTAATATTCCCAAGGTAGGTACCTACTTTTTTACTTTTACTGTTATGTATGACATTTTATTACAAATTTTTATGTGCAAATTTTCGCTCATTCAAAATAAACTTTATTTTTTAGGACAAACTAAGGCCTTTGCATCTACGTAATGAGATGATTTATACAGCGTCCAGTGGATGAGTTGGAGAGACCACTCAGCGCTGCAGTGCCTCGGACATTGTTGTAGATGGAGTATGCTTGCCCAGCACCTATACCGCCCTGACAGCTTAGTCGGCCTAGCCCACAGGAAAGACAGGTCAATACGAGTGGAGCCAACTAAGCCCCGGGTTTCCTCGCGATGTTTTTCCGTTGAAAAAATTCGTTGTTTCTGATTAATAAGGAACTTTTTGCACGTTGTATTAATTGCATGCATCATAGTAGTATGGTAATAATACCTACCAAAGATGCCAATGACATGCATAATAATTGTGCTTTATGAATTAGTTATGTAGCTATCCACTAAGTTAGTATGCAAATGCAAGAAACACAGTTACAACGTTTGTTGTCACTGTTTGAAATGCAATCCAGTTAGTTAGATAGATCTATCGAGTTTCAACTTCGACCCACATAGTGTGTTTGATACTCCTGTATTAAGTACCAAACAAAGGCGTGGGAGTAGTATGTACGTAGGGTCGGCCACACGCTAGGGTAACCCTATTTGTTCGATTGGCGCCCTTATGCCGCGCGCGGTAAGAGAGCTGCCATGGGGTATCTGTGACTGTGGTCGACCGTACCTATAAGAAGCGTGAACTTGTATTCCCACAATAAGTGCAGCAACGACGCCGCTGGGTTGCGGGTTGCTTAGTATTCTCCGGTATCCACACATTTGTTAGTGCGCCCCAGACTATAACTGAGTGTAATATGACAATATTAGGTATTCAATGGATACGGGTTTTCGTCTCTCAATGTGGATATTCAATATACGTGCGATTAATGAAATTGTATTTTCGAATCTGATGATGAGTCTTAATTTCCGCTTAACAGTTCCGTGATATATGACTGCGTAGAGGTTTAATATTTTTATATTGCGGCATGAAGTTTTGTGCAAATAGCCGGTTGATCCCAGGGGAGTCCGTCAGTGGACGGTGAGGTTAACCGCACTTCTTTATCGTGCCGCCGGAATCGCACTTCTTTCGCGTGTAATCCCTCCACGTCCCAGCCACGTCGGCGACGAAGATAGAGCACGATCTTCACAAATAATGTCACATGCGATTCGTTTCAGCGGACGTGACTCGCATCAGCCCGCGCCCGCCACCGTGCATAATGGGATAAATATGCCGCGGTTATGTGCCCGCACATGGCCCCGGAATTAAGTGAGGCTATTTACTGCACACGGCGAAACTTCCTTACCCGCTTGATTAACTAGATTGTGTTTACATTCACCGCATTAAGGCGAGACGTTAGTTGCCGCCGACCTGAGCCCGTGAGCTCCCGCGACGCGCCGCATGGAAAATTAACGACAATGTGAAAAGACACGTTTTACTCGGTGCAAGCAAACTGTAAGCCTCTTTCGAATCATGCAGCATTTTCTCCGCATGCTGAACGCTTATGCATTCCGAGCTCGACCCGGGAGCGGGTTACGTATCACCTCCGTTCTCTCCTTAAATTAAGATAGAATGTAAAAAATAAAAGGCTTATATTCCCGCAACGTCTCAAGTAAAATATGTAATTTGAGATAAAACGGCATCCCATTCCAGATAAGGAACAGCACGACCCACGTCGAGAGCCATCCAACTCGTTACGAGCCGCCCGAAGCGAGGTGTGATACAAAATCATCAATCTTTCCCGAGATTGTACTATTAAATGCTTCTTCGCTCTCTTCCCTCAGAGTCGGGACTAGAAACAAATGTAAAAAGTTGTGTGATAAGTTCAATTTGAATTTGTAAAGCCCCTTTCAACGTTTCTCGCCTGTTTATCTCGGCGAAGAAAGAACGAAAAATACAAAAGTAAGAGATAGGAAATGAAGAGGCGGAAAAAAGTGTCGGGTGCGGAACAAACGCGGAAAAGTTGGCGTTATCCGGGCGACAAGTTAAATCGCAATTTATTAGGGCATGCAGGGCTCGGCATAGCGCGCGGGGCGGCCACCTCGCGCGACCAAAACCTCCCTGCGTCTGCGCCGCCGCAGCCGCAGCGACTATTGTTCTGCTATTAATCACGGAAAAGGATAACCGTTTGTCGACATTCGTTCGTTAGAACGGATTATTTCTATTGGCGCGAGAATAAAATGTCAGAAAGTAATTCGAAAAACATTGCTTTATTTATAGCTTTCATTTTAAATTTCTGTTTTATTGTTTCAGGTAACGAGATTACATGTTACACAATGCGGCGCGGAGAGTGGTTTGTAGTTTAGCCATAGCTAATGATAGAGTGTGTGTGATTATAAGCGGGCTAATGGAACGTCAACACCGTGTACCGCGCCGCCGCCGCCGCCGCAAGGCGACCGCATCGCTTTGTTTCGTCACCTTCTGACAATTACCCCACAGCCACGAACTAATTGACTGTTAGGTCATAATATGTAGCTATACAAGTATCCAGACAAATTTTCATGAAATAAATGGGAAAAGGTAACACTAGAGGGCGCCACGTGTAGGTTATCATGGCTTCGAAATGCAATAAATGCAAGAAAGCGGCAACAGAAGGCATAATAAAATGCACGCAGAAAAAATGCAATTACTCATACCACAGGGACTGCGTAGGAATTCCGCTTAAACTAATGATAACGAGAGGATGGACTTGCCCGGAATGTGAGAATAGAAATAAAAAAAACACCACAGTTGCAAATACAAAAAATAGACCACTGCTGGTTCATAACGAAACAGCGTCAATTGAAGACCTGTCAACTTCTGCAGATTCCCAATCAACGAACAATAGCGTCGGCTTTCTAAGCATTCCGGATCTTTCAATAGAGAATAACGTTCAAATAACCGAGCTCAAAACGGTAATTAGCGAACTTAAAGATAAGCTGAAAGCGGCAAATGAAGAAATAGATAAATTAAATAATGAAAACAATGAGCTAAAGATCCAAGTAACAAATTGTGAAAGCAAAGTACAGAGCAAAATAAAAACATTAAATGCAATATATTCTAATGAAGCCATGTTAAAAAACCGCACGCCAAAGAAAAGTTCAGAAGCAAAGTCACCCATAATTGGATGCCAGAAAGCGCAACGTAGAATAAATGCACCTAGTGAACCAGAACCAGAAACACCCACATCGAACCCTGTAACAACATCTACTTTTAAAAACACTAGGACCAATCCAGCGAAGGGAAAGTCGAAGCAGACTCTGGCTCCAGCTACTGACACAACTGCAACTGCATCAACAACAGCATCCTTGCAGACTGCAACTGCACCAACAACAGCGCCCTTGCCGACCGCCGAGTCTTTAGTTGATTCAATGGATGCGGAAAAACAGACTTTGAAAAACAACAGACAGAGAATAAGTATCCTCAGCACACAAAGCAATAACAAAACGCTTCAGATAGCTCAACGTAACCTGGAGGGAAACTACGAACTGTGCCATTACCTCCTGCCTCATAGGGGCATAAGACAACTCCTTCAAGGATTAGAAGCGAAAATCTCTGATTTCACACTAGAAGACTACTGCATAATAATGATTGGCGAAGAAGATTTTAACTCCACAGATAACTACTACGAATTAGTGTCCTTTGTGAAAAACACTCTCCAAAACATCTACTATACCAATGTTTTGCTGTGCCTACCTACCTTCAAACATGGAAGACTCAATACCAAACTATTCAACTCTAGAATCGAAACGTTCAATCATCTTCTTTGCTTGGACATTAACACACATAAGTATGGTTATCTCATAGACTCGAACCTGAACTTAAGCTATGACTATACCATGTTCCATGAAAGAAGGGGCGTGTTGAATAAATATGGATTAGAGCAAATAATGGTGGATATCAATGAAGTAATAAGCCGCATAAGTAACTGGGATACCGCGACAAATGAAGTGAACACTGCCTCTCCTCAAGTAGAACATCCAGTCAGACAAAATTTTTTTCGTTCCTCTAAATAATGAAAGGCTTGAAATTTTACATCAAAATATAGATGGTGTACTAAACAAACAGGTCGATTTACTTTGTGCAATAGACGAATTAACCTCCAAAGGGACATCTCCAGACATTATATGTCTATGTGAAACAAATATATCTCGGGGCGCTGAATTTAACTTAAAAATTAGTAACTTTAACTTAGCTGCCTCTTACTCGAGGAAAAAGTGCAGAAAAGGTGGTGTTGCAATACTGACTCAAAGAGACATAGAATATAAACCTATTATAGAAATTGAACAATTGTCAGAAACTTACATTTTTGAATGTGCCGGAATAAATATAATAAAATACGGCATTATAGTTATATGTATTTATACTAACAAAACTCCCACCTCACCTTCTTCTATATTTTTTGAAAAACTACAACAATTACTTGACACAGTATGCCGACATAAAAGAAAAAAATACGTGTTATGTGGAGACTTCAATATAGACATTTCAAAACAAACAAACATATCAACTGAACTATTAGATATATTACAAAACTACAACCTAAAACCAGTTATCCAAGAACCTACTAGAATAACAGCAACGACAGCAACATGCATAGACAATATTTATACGAATATAATGGAGGGAGAATCCGTAGTGCACAACCTAGGACTCTCGGACCATACAGCCCAGTCATACAGTGTCCCAATCTCAAAACGACAGCCACCTCCAATAAAATGGTGGTATGAATATAAACGAGATTATAGCAAAGAAAATCAAGAAAAATTTATAGAGTGCTTATCATCACTATCCTATGAGGATGTGTTCAATAAAACTGATGCTTCTCAGGCGTTTAACGCGTTCTACGAATTATATGTTCTATTTTATAATTTATGTTTTCCAATAATAAAGACTAAGGTAATAAGTAAAAGATGTTCCTCTAAATGGTTATCCAAGGGTATACGCTCCTGTTGTGCAAAAAAACGACAACTATTTTTAAAAAGTAGACTTAATAAAGACTTTAAAATTCAGTATGATAATTATTGTAAAATGTTAAAAAAATGCATAATCTCACTACAAAAGACTGAAAACTTGAAATGCATTTCCAATGCAAAAAATAAATGTAGAAGTGTTTGGAACGTTATAAAAAAATATACCATGGCTGATTGCAAGAAAAATACAATAGATGCAATATCTATCAATGATAATAATATCACAGACCCACAATTAATTTCGGAGGCTTTTAATTCCTTCTTTGTAGATAGTGTTAGCCAAAATTGTTCTGCAAATGTGGGTCAAACTGAAGATATAGCTATCGATAATGTAGAGTCCAGTATTTTTTTAACACCAGTCGGTGAAAAGGAATTACAATCCATTATAAGTAGTCTGAAAAATTCCAAAGCAGTAGGGCTCGATGATATACGAACTGAGATAATAAAAAATAGCATGCACTGTATTATTTATCCACTCTTGCATTCTATTAACCTTTCGTTAGACCAGGGAATATTTCCAGCAGCTTTAAAGCAAGCTATAGTAAAACCACTATTCAAAAAAGGAGAACCTTGCAAATTAGACAATTATAGACCCGTTACCCTTATCCCCATATTTTCAAAAATATACGAAAAAGTAATGTACATTAGGCTTAACCACTTCCTAGAGAAGAATAAAATTATTAGTGAGACACAAAACGGTTTTCGCAAGCGCAGAAGCACAGCACTTACCACTTTCAAGTTAATTAGTCGTATAATGTCATGTGTAGACAAAAAAATACCTGTGACTGTTATATTTATGGACATGAGCAAAGCTTTCGATTTTGTATGTCATAAAAGGCTGCTCAAAAAACTATATAAATATGGTATTCGTGGCCCTGCAAATGAATGGATTTCATCATATTTAAATAATAGAACTCAGCGCGTAGACACTGTTAGGTACTGTCCTAACACCAAATCTGTCCAAAACTATCAGTCATCCTTTCTTGAAAATTGCTATGGAGTACCACAGGGCGGGATATTGGCCCCTTTACTTTTTCTGACATATATCAATGACTTGCCTAATTCTGTATCCAATGAATGTATTTTATTTGCTGATGATACCACACTTATTATTGAGGGTAATGATATATCAAATTACAATGCAGAATTAAATAAGACACTAGGGCAGACTATCACATGGCTTACATCTAATAATCTTAAAGTTAATATTAATAAAACCAAATATATACAATTTTGTAACAATAAGGGGAAAAAAGAAAATCTTTTAATTGAATACAATGGTGATAGACTAGAGGAAGTAGCAGAAACAAAGTTCTTGGGATTAATGGTCGACAGCCATTGCGACTGGAAATGTCACGTAGAAAGTGTTTGCACTAAAATTAACAAATTTGTATACGCTCTAAGAAAAGTAAGACAGACAGTATCACTTGAGGCTGCTAAAGATGCGTACAATGGTTATATAGACTCTACACTACGCTATTGTATTGTATTATGGGGCAACTCTACTGATATGGATAAGGCATTCAAAATGCAAAAACGCTGTATCAGAGCGATGTTTGGCCTACATCAAATAGACTCGTGCCGTGAATATTTTAAGGACAATGATATTTTACCTTTACCTTGTTTGTATATATTAGAAGTTTGCATATTTGTATATAACAATAGATACCTATTTCAAAACCAACAAGATATCTCTAAACGTGAACTCCGCCCACAATATAAATATAAGCTTTTTGAACCATTTGTAAATTTAGCACTCACTTCCAATAATGCACTCATGATGAGTATAAAGATATTTAATAAACTACCAGATGCATATAAAATTGAAAAATTAAACACATTTAAGAGACTCACAAAAACATTTCTCCTGTCAAAGGGTTTCTACTCTGTCAAAGAATATTTAGAATTTAAGGATTAGACTAGTTTTTGTTATGTCATTTATACATTGTGAACTGTGATTATAGATTTAAAATAATTAGATACCTACCTAGTTTAGTTTTTAAGTTACTTATGTGTTTACTCTTGAAAAGGAAGAGTTTGGTCATGTACATAATTACTTATTTTAACATCTAAATGTGAACCCAAATTCAAACACAATAAATTTCTATTTCTATTTCTATTTCTATTTCTACTAATGGGAAAAGGTAAGTGAGTGGAACTTACGAATCTACCTCTAGTGTCCGATACTACTTGAGGAAGAAACACTTTTATTTTATGAAAGTAAGTAAAATCCGAATTTCAGTAAAAGACTGAATGCATTTCTGATGTTTTTATTTTTCACAAACTTTATTTTTTGTTTATTTTTATTACTGGTTTATTTTTTCATACTGCCAGATGTTTTTTTTATTACATCTATTCGAAAATACGTAGGTAGTTCGTTCCCGCAAAAAGGGACTAAAATTGCTTTTTAATCTCGTGGGACAAAAAGTGATTTGAATTTGGAATGTGGATATTATATTATAAGTAAAAGTTAAAATGACTAAAGAGATCACAGACAACTTTGAAATACTCGTAGATCAATCACGAGCATTGTGTGGTCAAGAACTAGCACTATGAAAAAATAAAACATACGCAAAGCCAAATTAAAAACATAGTTCGTGAAAAAAATAAAGACGTCAGGAATGCATTCAGTCTTCGTTCGTAATTGTTTACTTGTTGCTGAAATACGAATTTCACTTACTTTCACCAAATGAAAGTTTTTCTTCCTCAACTACAGGGTGCACTCTAAGTCAATAGCGGAACTTTAAGTAGGCTGTCTACTGATCACTACAAACAACTTGCACCAGGTGGCGGAAAAAAATGAGCGAAAAAAATATCTGCTGCTATCTCAAAGAGCGTTTTGTGTTTCTTAGTGATGTCTCCAGCCGAACACTGCGATCAGCACAGAGCCTGACACTGTCGACACCAATACATACCAAAAGCTTCTACAACAACTCTTTTACTGCTACTGCTGTCCGGCTGTGGAATAATCTGCCGTTACCTATAAGGCGCTCTCCAACCCCAACCATTTTTAAAAGTAAATTGAAATCGTATTATCTGTCTCTATAATATTATTATTCTATTATCTAGATTGTATGTTCCTCCTTTATTAATATTTAGGTATATAAATTTCATAATAGTCCTTCTCGCTTTGAATTTATAATATGTTTATGTATGTGTATTTTTTTGTATTTATGTATGATCTATGTATGTTTATGATTACTTTTAAGTAGTTTATATTCATGATTGCACCAACTACCCGTCACTCAACTCCCTAGCATTTTGTCTCCATCAGTGGTTGCCTGGAAGAAATTGCTGTAAGCAATAAAGGCCGCCAATTGTACCTTTTTTTAGTTAAGTAACTTTTTTCCTGTCTGTATATGTTTCTTGGTGTACAATAAAGAATATTTTATCTTTATCTTATCTGTTTCATACATTTGGCGCAGTACTGAGACGACCTTTTGTATGGAACAGCTGATATTTTTTTCGCTCAATTTTTTCCGCCACCTGGTGCAAGTTGTTTGTAGTGATCAGTAGACAGCCTACTTAAAGTTCCGCTATTGACTTAGAGTGCACCCTGTAGTAAGAAAGAAAGTTTTATAATATAAACTCCAGAGAATATGGTATCGGACGCTAATTATTCGTAAGTCCCATTCACTTATTTTCTCATAGAGGTTGATAAAAACTAGTGTTCACCTCGGGACTAAAACTATTTAAGCTGGAGTACCTATTTTGAATCCCGAGCAAGAGATTCAAAGTAACACCTTAAAAAATGTGTTTTAGTCCCTCGGGTAACAATCTTCTATTTGTGCCCTCTAAAACTCCATAAAGTATTTAAGCGAATGTTCAAAAGTCGATTCCGACAGTAAATTGGTTTTCTAAGAAATATACCATTGTCGATGACACCTATTGATATTGTTGAGCGGTAGAGGGGGCAGGCGTCAGGCCACGCTAAACAGTGCACCTGTTCCGCGGGGCGCGTGCTCATGTCGGGTTTCCACTATCGCGCACCTCCAGCCCGCTCACTAATCTCCATTTATGTGCTCTACTGTTTACCGCTCGCCCCAAACCACCGCTTCCCCCGGACACACTCTATTTAAAATATCTGTCAGCTATGATATGATTTAGACAACTATGCACCTTTAAGTTTACACGAAGAGCTAAATGAAAGACATGAAATTCATTTATGAATGCAAAGTGGCAAAGTGGAAAAAAGAAAAGGACAAATTAGCTAACGTTCTTAATTGTTCGCGCGGTATGAAACGGTTTCAGCGCTGGCTGATGTGTGGGGTGGCGGCGGCGGCCGGTGTGTTTTTATTCTCTTTCCGGCATGCTCGCTAATTGTGGCGGGACTAAACGGATTCGCTTCAGTGTGCAGATTCCATTATCTGTAGGATCGCGCTCGGCTCGCATAAATATTCATATGCGCGACAAGTCTCGCTTGGGAAAGATCGAATCAAAATGCCGTCATTTTTTTTTCATTCCTTCCTCTTTACTTTGCAAGGATCCATTGACATGATCGAAGGTTACAACAATGTGAAGTAAAATACGCGATTGTTGGCTCGATCGTCAAAGTCAAAGAAAACATTCAGGCAATTAATATTATTCAAGTACTGCCCTACTGTGCCCTTTTTTTTGACATGTTTTTTTTTTCATTATTATTTTATTGACCATTGTTTTATATTTTGACGAAACTTTTGTGAATGTTTCTGTTTTGTAATTGATATTTTTTTCTAATTTTTTTGCATGAATAATTAGTTTAAAAGTTCAAGTACTTCGATTTAAAAGATTGATCCTAAAATAAGCTTTTTCTATTTGCTGTATTTGTCAATCTAGATGTCAAACAAGCCTTGTCTTGACTCCACTTCGTCGCCACTTCTAGTCGGAAGTTTCCGGCAACAAACTTTTTAATTAGTCTGCGGAGGATAAACAAGCTGTGTCTCCAGCTTCCGATACGTATACGTAGCGTAGGCTGCGCCCGGCCTCTGCAAATAGAATGCGACAAACTGGTCCAGCTACTTGGCTTCTTTTCACTAACAGTATTTATAGAGTTCCACAATGAATGATTGAGTAAACTTTTAGAAATAAATATAAAAATGTTAGCGCAGAGCTTTCACAACATTCTTGTACCTCGTTGAGGTTACGATTATTAGTTTTCGGTCATCCACAAGTCCACAATACTGCATCGATTCATTCAGTCCAAAATAATTTGGCAACGGCAGAGTGAAAATAATCTTAAACAACGGCTTGTTTGTCTTACACTAATATGCCATAATGAATAGTCAACATACTGCAAACCGTGTTTTGCTTTGGCAACAGTGAATGTTTTGGTTATGCTACACACAGGATCAAATTGTCAGACCTCAATGCAAAAAGATACCAAGAACACAGATTTACAATGCCGTGTGATCGTAAAGAGTTGGTATGAAATCCGTTTCTGGCTCCAGCCAGTAGAGGAAGTTAGTAATTAGTGGCAAAAAGTGTAGTTACCGTTAATTCGGTAGCGATGTGGTGGCCACGGCGACGCAGCGTCGGCGTCGCGCGCGCCTGCTCGGCGCCACAATTACACAGCCTCCGTAAATCATAAACATCAACCCTCCATTTAATCCAAATAGTCCCTCGTTAGTTGAGCAGCCGGCGTCTAATTTGTCTCCTGTAACTCGAGATTAATTTATTAGCATTAATTACATGACAATAGAGAGTCTCTACGTAGAAACGATTATGTAGCCTGCGGTAAGCAGGACTAGCGGTTCCACTGCTAAGGAATGCAGCTGTTATCCCGCATTGAAATAACGAACGATACGAGACGAGTCATTCCTATATTTTGTACGAAAATTAATAAAGCGCCGTGTTTCGTATGTCTATTTTATTTATTGATTTAGTTTAAAAGCAATATGTTGCACCGGTTTAGTAAACGAGCTCTCTTGGATGAAACTAAATGGGGCGTAACTTTTTATAGAGGTTTTTGTTTCGAGTACTTGTAATATGAGTTGGGCCACGACGACGCCGGGTGGGCTTGACTCATAAAACTATGCCCGAAGTCAGCCATCCCGCGTCTTCCGCTGCGCACTTTCATCATAATGCTTCATTTAACCTGTGCTGTGCACTTGAAGCAAGCATCGCCCGCAGCTGAGCGAAACAAAAGTTGATTTATCTATACAACCAGGTTAGACATAGTTCAGCTTAATTAAATAAACAATTGTCTCGTTGACAAGCGAAAGTGGACTTTTATTCTGCGGGGGAAAAGCTAAATATTGATTTTTATGTCAATTAGTTTGTGTGGGGAAACGGGTCGCGAAATCTCTTTGTGAATTTTGTTTCATTTAATTTTCCGTTGAAAAGCTATCAACGTGCTCTCCACAACGTAGGTACGAGTGTCACAAATATAGATAGTAGATATTCGTTCAATTAATTGGAGCTACAAATATTTCCAAATATGCATAGTGACCGCAGCAGAGGTAGTACGAGTATTTTCGTATGAATACTTTTGAATACCTAACGGAGTCAGTCGCATTTAATTGTGTCAATCGTGTTATCGATGCACATTTTATGTTGATTGCAACTGATGGACATTTCTATTGAAAGGTGTAGGGTTTCGCGACCAAGCGTTTGAATTCTAAATAAAGGTCGGTCATTCAGGAAATTGGTCATGTAAAAATTACACAAGCGTGGGCGGGCGGGTTGCGGGGTGCGGGGTGAGTCGGTTTCGGCGGCGGCGGCCACATGGCGCGCGGACGCCCTTCACATAACTGATGACTTTCCAATGGCCATTCATTCGCGGGCACGCCGGCCGCCCTCTGCGTGAATTCATTAAACCTCTTACGTGCGCTGAAAAATGCCACGAAAAACAAATGTTTAAAAAGCTTTTAACTTTTACGTCAACGCGTAAATACGTTTAGGTCTTTTGTAAACTGCTGATTAATGTTGTGGGATTTGCTTGGAATCAATACGGTGTTTGCCTGGTATAGCAAAACATTTATTTATTCATTGCTATACCCAACAGTGGCCAGAGGTAGGCTGATGATGATGATTATTACGAGGAAGTTCATAGATAATCAAATACATTTTACTATAAATAACACTTGCTTTATTTTGTTTAATTATTTTGCTCGTTTTTAACGATGGCAAAAATTTAAAGACAAAATAAAAAGAATGGCAAAAGTGTGGTTAAATTATGTATAGTGGTTATTTTACGTACTTACTTTTTATTGTATTTTGCAAGAAAAATAGGTGGTACTAGTCGTTAGTTTGATAAACTAGGCGATAGTATTCTATGGTTAGGTGTGGTGATGTAATCACACATACTTACCTTTTAGTTTAGACACATTGGAAACAATTTATCATGATATTTAAAAATCATATCACTTTATTTAATGCAAACATACGTAAGAATTTTTAAAACTATTGCCTTATTTGGAAGCATCCTTTTATTTTTTGTGAATCACCGTATTGTTTCTTCTTTATTCTTAACAAAACAAAACTATTACTTAAATCCTGTTTGCTTTTATGTAGAGTCAAGTTGGACGGCGGTAGAAATATCAGTTAATAGAGTTTGGAGAGAAGACGGAGCGTTGATGGGAAGTAACAAGACAGTCTTCGATTATCTTCCTTGAACTAATTAAAAACTTTAGTGTCGATCGCGGGTGACAGAGCGTTGAGGCAACTGAGCGACGAAACAACGAAGGTGTCATTTTCAGAAACAACGAAGTGTCAGCTTGTCTAGCTCTTGAAGTCAGAATCTAATGGAAGAATATAGCAAATCTAGTTAGGGTAACTGAATCGTATTAATTCATTATCGTGAATGATTTGACAACACTATGTGTACGGTACGATCCAATATGCTAAGCAACACAAATACGGAGAGATGTTAAAACTTTGAACATAGTCTTGCAAAAATCTGTCGCATCCACAGTATCGATTAAATTGTTATTCGAACTTGTAACAATCTTCAGGCGGAGCTTCGGGGAGCCGGCGTGTCGCCTGAGCGCCGCCGGCAACGACAGATCGGACGAGCGATGGATCATTTATCGCTCTTTGGGGGAACAACCTACTGAATCTTCATAATTATTGACAGTATGGGCATACCCACCTACACGTCAGAATGCATTCTGCTTTCGTCAAGGTGTCAACGCAAGCAAAGAGAATGTGCAACTAGCCTTGCCGAAACGTGTGAGCACGCCCAGTCATCCGAACGGCAGCACTGCACAAAGCAACACCAACCGTTCAACCGCTTCACTGCACCGTTTTTTCGGCTCCCAACCTCCAAATTGAAATAAAATCGTCAGCCTCTCCCCTGCAAATTACTTCGTCTGTTGGCAAGCAAATGTTTGGAAGTGTACCTAACTATTTGAAACAAATGAACACGCTTTTGAAACTTAATTAAAAACATCAAAGTTTAAAGCTTGTTAAAGATTGAAAATAAGTAGTTGCCATGAACAAAGCAGTAAGTTGGCGACAAGCAATAACAAAGCATCACGTTTATAGAGTGCTAAGTAGTGTGAAGTGCGGAGTGAAGACGCGAGGCAAGGAGCTTGGAGCACGTGGGGTCCCCCGGGACGGCTGCACTGGCGGGAGCCTTTTGATAAATATTTTATGCTCCTTGCGACTATCCAACACATACTCAGGACTTCCCCTAGTTTTTGATTAAAATCTTTTCGTTTCTATTGCAGTCTCTAGATACTACCTACTACTGAATTATTACACATACTTCAATAACTAGTCTTTTCAATGCAATTAATTTTATTTGCGCTTCCTTCCTACTGACAATCGAATTGAGGTAGCAAATTGCAGAATGTTTCAATAGAAAACATGTTGCACAATACTGTAAAGCCCTTGTAATCCCGGACTTACGGAGGTTCGTAATTTTTGTGGACTTTTTATGAAAGGGAAAGGAGATTACAAAAAACCGAGAGGGTCAGCCTGAAAGGAGGCGGATAAAAACGCGGCGAAACGACTCGAGAGGCGTGATTCTTGAATAAAAGGCAGTCTTATTTCACTTTGTAATTAGACACCAGCTAATGAATCGTGTCATTAAAATTATTTTTTATTACATCTATTCGAAAAAACCTATTTCGTACCCCGCAAACAAAAAATGCTTTTTAATCCCGTGGGACAAACACATAGGTATATGAATTTGGAATTTTGATATCGTAAGTAAAAGTTCAAATGACTAATACAGATAACATTGAAAGAGATTAATCGCGAGCAATGTATGGACAAGAAACTGGCAGCAAAAAAAATAAACCGAGCGCAAGCCAAATTTAAACAAAAAATGTGAAAAAATAAAAACGTCAGAAATGCATTCCGAAATTATTATTGTATTTTTTTTAACAAAAATTCGGATTATATACTTAATTTAATAAAAACTATGTTTCTTCTTCAAGTACTTAGGGTGGTATTCTAGAACGCTACTTAAATTAAGTTCAAACTAGAACGCTACTTAAACTCTGTTTAAACTTAGTTTAAGTGGAGTTTAGTGGTGTCGACTGTCGATAAAACAGAACATGTTTTGATTTGAATATCCCTTCCTTCATACAAAAACATGCACTGTTTTATCGACAGTCTGAACTCTGTTTAAACTGAGTTTAAGTAGCGTTCTAGAATACCTCCCTTAGTGAGAATGAAAGTATCACTGGGTTCAAAAAACACTCCCGCCCTAATATTTTTTCTTTTCTCCCTCGGGTAACAATCTAACTACTATTATTTACGCTTGCAGCTTGCAACCACGGCTTCATTATTTACCTATGCTTAGACGAGGCTTTTAGATACTCCGTACTGCCTAGTATAACTACAAAACAAAGTACAAAGTAGTACTAATACTTTATACTACTTCTTCGTTATTTATCAGTACACATCTTGTATAATCAATGCATTTTATAAGACTTACTAACAATAAATTAAAAATAGTAGGTTACCTATTTTTATTGTTAGTATTAACAAAAAATATTAAAGAGAAAGGTCGATTAAAATCAATGTGACCTATTATACGTATGATTAAAAATTCCACTTTCATCGTTATCATCGCAAAAAAGGTCTGAAAATCGAAGTGAAGTAACATTTTTGCCATCTTTAATGTTACCTTACCTTCATATATTGTAATCCGATTATTATCAGAGTACATTTGTATGTCTCGCTAGGATCAGCCTAGTCATATGATAAATTTTTGAGCAAATTGCTCTCGTTTTTGTTTACAGAGAGACTATCGAAATAAGGTTTAAATAAAAACCTAACCCTCCTTTGTACAGTCGGGTAAAAATTAAAACCTCTCTCTGTAGGAAACAAAGCAAGAAAAAGAGAAATAATAAGATAAGTACTTACGGGCACGAAAATGCATATGTCGGAGGAACCTGATATCTCTCGTAGACATAGGGGATTGAGGGCAGTTGTTTTCGTTGCCTCACTAACACTTACATAAATTAGATAAGACGGGTTCACGCTGACTGCGCCACTTAGCAACTTTTTGTCGTGTCAACACTTTTATGCGTGTGTATCGATCCGACCCTCGGCTAGCTTGTAGCTGCGAGTACATTTCCTGTTTCTCTATCTTAATTGCGACTTACCTACTAGGTATTTTAGATGGAACTGTTATATTTACTTTATGTAATACAATAACCTAATACAATGATACGAAAAGGAAAGTAATTTTGTTTAAAAATCCAAAACTAAGTAAGTACTTATATTTTGATCAAGTCATATTGCACGTCTATCAGCATCCACGCATCTAGGCATAAAGCCAATTCTAAGAAAAAATAAAGCAAAAGAAGAGCATACTGTTGTAAGGAAACTTTTAATATCTATTCCTATTAGATTCGATGTCAGGAAGGAACGTAGATAGCGCCACCGGAGTTGGAAGGAAATATTCGATGGATCGAGCTACGAATACAAATATAGGGAGATAGGGAAATCGGATTTGTCAGCAACCCCAGTCGTGTCGTATTATCAGGCTCTTTATGCGAAACATATCGCATTTGTATGAAACAAGTGCTCATTGAGTCCGTGTGACACAATTGAGTTATTATTTTGTCTTGCTTGCCAAGCAACAAAAATAGTCGAAGGTACTCGAATAAAAATAATAGATTTGTAAAAAAAAAACTTCAACAATACGAGTATTGATCATTCCGCGCACATTTCCAAGATAGTATTTACCTTTGCGAGTAAAGGAGGTAAAGTCAAGCATACTGTTAGGTATACAGTATGCTGACTACACCTACCTAAATATCATAATAAGAAGTAAAAGTAGTGTTAAATTAGAGGCAAAACGGACGAAAAAATTTACAGAAGTCCTCAAATGTTGTCTAAAGATAAGTTTTCTACTTTCTATGTTTGATGGAAGTTGGATGGTTTTTTAATATGTTTTATACAGGGTGTGTATAAAAGAGGTCGTTGAGTAGCTGTACCGCTCGCGGCCGCGGGTAGAGCGGTTTGCTCTAGGATTGTTCTCGCACTAATTAAATCTTGCCAACAACGCGGTTTCAAACCGGGCGCAGCCTCTTAATTATTGTCCCGGCTCTTAACATCTGTCTTAATGTCACTTTCCATTTCATTTGGAATACCTCCCCGGCTGCTGTTCTACGTTTTATTATAATTACCTACTACGCTTGAGATTATAGCGCCGCGCAAGTTCTGTAAAATGTTTGCCTTTTATTTTTAAATCAAATGTAAACACAGCCAACGCCGTGCCGCGAAAATTAAATTTAAGATCCACTCGCAAAAGTTAATATAAGTAATAAGGAGGGTAGTATTTACGGATAGCTTTCCTAAAAGTTTTCAGAGCTTTTTTAATTTTCTTATTGGTATACAAATTGGTTTCTGAAGCTACAAAAGAAGCGTGCGTCCGCCGACTCCCTAGCCGAGGGTCGAATACAAATTAAGAGACGGATATCTTTTTGAGACGACTACTTAATGTATGCAACGTCTGCTTTATTATAGTTTCTGAAGTGTGCAGGAAGAGGGTTGTGGCTAATAGAATACGTTATTGGGCAACAACTGTACAACAAGTGTTCATTGCGTTAGGTACTAGTTTCCGAGAAGTACGACTCAAGTCAAACTCCGCAGACTGTCGCCATACGTTTTATCGTCAAGAATCAAAATTTTGCTTATTAAATTTGTAAATTATTACTAGTAAGATGTAGCCTGTACAATTGTACATGGCCCATAAATGTACATTTCCCACTAGCTGCGTGCCTACCACGCGTGCCCACATTGGCGATTTTCGCGCTGTGAGTATTTATATGCCTCTGACGCTCAGGTTTCCGTAGGATGATGTCCTTCACATTTAGCGAGTAGTATTGGTACTACATATTTAAATATGTACCTACGTTATAAAAGGTACTTCGCCCCGAACTGTGAACTCGCGATGTGTAACTTTTTTCTGACACCATTCGCGCAGACGCACTCGGCAACCCCTCGACCGATTGGCTCATGTTCGAACTTAAAAATTTGTTTACTTTCATTTGACCGTTTTTTACCAATTTTACCCATTTTCATGTCGGTCCAACCAAATTTACTCAAGTTATCGTCGAACGAACATTCATACATACATACAAACATACAAACGCCGGATTGTTCAAGTAGACTCGGAGAACTTCTCTCGCTTCGCTCGCTCGTTCAATAAGAAAAGGAGTTGGCTGCGGAACTAATTAGGTAGGTCTACTGCTTGCCGGCGGAGCTGCGTCGAACGCGTCTTTAATTATTTATGCGCTGCAGGCTGAATACGAAACGTAGCCGGTAGGCACCGCCCGCGCCCGGCGCGACTTTACTGCGCAAAATTAAGAATCGCTTAGCCGGTGTCGGGGTTATTGCGTTTAATCAACTTTTTAAATCCAACTTTATAAAAATCTCGAATGTAATTTTGATAATATTGCGCAGTCTTGTAATTTTTTTACATACTAATGAGACATGTTTTACACATACCACGGTAAGATAGATCCACTTTTTACTTACTTTTCCTCTCTCATTTCTCCGTAATGCGAAATTAGCTCTGTCTATCTAGAAAAGGGGAAAAAATCCACGTGGCTTGGGGGCGCATTTGAATTAGTAGGTACAAAGGGACAGAAGCAGCGAGGAT
The DNA here is from genome assembly GCA_949319315.1 of Zelleria hepariella. Lineage (NCBI taxonomy): Eukaryota > Metazoa > Arthropoda > Insecta > Lepidoptera > Yponomeutidae > Zelleria > Zelleria hepariella. The sequence continues at coordinate 8,512,674 of OX439382.1, forward strand.
GGAAACTTTTAATATCTTGCCGATTGGATTTGGTCGCAGGCGGGACGCAGTGAAGGGAAATGTTTATCGGCATTCAAACAGAGGCATACGAATATCGGACGATAAGGAAATCGGTGAAGGTTTACCGGATTTTCCGGTGGTTTCAGTTGCCATAAAGCATTCTTATAATATCCATAGAGATTTATACTGGTTCTCTACGACTTTACTATTATCAACTTGCTACGATCAAATTAAAAGTTTCATTCATAATAGTCTAAGGCATAAGGGCCACCCTCATGGTTATACTCCTTAGAATTCATGGATCCTAGACATCAAAGTATTTTTTTCTTCCGATGTCACTGTGTTTTTTCCCTAATCCTCTCCAAAAATATGGCGCATTACGTCCCCTTTCATTATTAGCCGGGATTATTTCTCGGCTGTCCGATCGCGAGTGCACGCGAGCGGAGACGTCGGGTCGATGGGGGAGACACTTTAAATCCATATTCGATCAGCAAAATGTACCCCGAGGCGAGCTGACAAGCCGACCTGATTTGCATTTATATAAACAGCCATCACCTTGATATATGCGTTCGTCGACGGTGTGACGGTGACGGACCCCGACAGATACTATCTGACGCATGGAATGAGTTTTGAGAACTTGCTCGCTCTTATTTCAGTCAGCCCTTTCAAAATCATATTGCTATCTTCAAAATATACAGCGAGGGTAGGGAAGTGAAGTCTTTATTTCACTTGAGTCTATTCTCGAAGAAATGCAAAACTGTTTCAATATAACAGTAGTAAAATAAGTTACAGCAGCTTATAGCAGTATTATAAGAGAACTGTGGGTGTCTGCGGGTCGCGGCGCAGGCAGTGGGGGCTGAGGGAACGGGTCGGACCTTCATCAAGCGGTTGACTGGTATTAGGGTGCACGATTGTTCTACTGCTCCGCATTCCGCGCCCGACACAACATATATTTCACACTGTGATTTCACACATTATGGGATTTCACACATTATACATGTCTAGGGGGAGCGTCCTGAAGATCCCCAGGGGGGATTCCCAGCATCTAACGTCAATACTAATTCCGTATTCATTTTGGGTATGAATAATTAAATTATACAACGTGTTACAAAACATCCTAACTCCTTTTATAGGGTGTAACCTACTGGTCAACAGGATGTCAATTCTGTAAAAAAAAGTTGAAAAAACAATTTTTATTTTATAACCTCAAAGCTGAATTTTTTTCATAACTTTTTTGTTCTTGGTATTAGCTCAAATTTAAAAATATGTTTGTGGGTGTAGGTGCATTTGCAAAGGTTTGAGTTGTAAAAACATTGTGAAAGTCAATGAAAACAATATTTAAAAAATACTTTTCTCCCGCCACACCGTTCACATTTTATTAATTTAAAAATCAACGGAACATCGTAGAGCAAAAAAAAAATTTAGGTTGTGATCCCTATCACCGGGTGGTATTACCCTGGAAAAAGAGTTAGCATCTTTTGTAACACCTTGTATTATTCCATAAAGATTAGGCACTTGGGGCTAAAATCTCGTAGCAAATAAAAGTGCTACGAAAAGATACGAGTTGTTTGCTACGAGATTTTATTGTTGATTTGATCAGAGGTCTTAACTTTATGGTACTGATATTGATTAATTTGATAATGAAATACCTTTATTGCGAGGCACATGCCGAATTAATTGTAATACAGGGTGTTAAAAGACCGCCAACAGACCCGAAAGCCACACGTACTAGACACCCAAACAAAGTACTTTTTCGGTAAATTATTGCTGGGAAATCATTTTGGTTTTTGAGGTTATAATTTTGATAAATATTTTATCACGCAATGGACGTGTAACGCACAGAAGTCATATTGCGCAAGCGTAGGTATAAGTTTATGTTACTTAAGCTTGAAGTGCTGATGTTTAGAATACATTGCGGGTTGCAATTTTAACGTCGTTTTTTGTAAGAAATATTCATAATTTTGATATGGCTTCTTGAGAAGGTATGTTAAGAACTAGATACTGAATACATTTCTGCAAAAAAAAAGTTTTGAAAAGACCGACTTTGAACCTCATTATCTCGGAAACCGTTGATTTCCCAGGCATAGTTCCTTGGGCAAAAATTTTCATTATGATGAGGAAAATACGTGGTTTCCCGCTTTGTTGGCGGTCTTTTAACACCCTGTATATTATAATAATTTTGTTTGAGATGATACCGAGCTATAATCTACCACGCTTTGTTTAAGAGGTGTGATGCTAGACCCTCGTTAACCAAAATTTTCCGTTTGTTTTGGAGTGGGACAAGAGTGTGTACGTAAGAATAATTCGACGTTCCTCCGGGATCGTTTGTAAAACGTCACGCGTAAAACATATTATAAAGCCAATAAAACGTGTTTACAAGGGTGAGGAGTGGCGCTGAGCGCGGTGCGGTGTCTCTGCCCGCGCCCGCTCCCTCGCACCATATCCGTAAACATTTTAGCGCTGCTATAAATTTAACATTATCCAAGTCACGAGACATTCTGTTTTCTTCCACCCCGGATCAGTTGGTTAACAGTAGTAATCTCGGCTGACTCGGATTTTCCTGTGACGGGAAGCAGGAATTATAAAATTATGTGGCTTTCGCATATTTCTTTCGGCTGAGATTTATGAGAATTGCCCGGATGCTTTCTTTACTTTGTGAATGCATTTTATGAAAATGTTTAGAGTCCACAAAATGGATTACCTTTGAGAAGGAAAAAGTAAAGCTTCCGCAATCGGTGTCTGTTGAATAAAAGACATATTGACTGAGGAATTCCGGCGGCGTCAGTCGAACGGTTACCTCAAATTAGCCCGTGAAAATAAACCCCTTGTTTTTCTCGGCGAGCTGACAGGGGTGAGAGCGGAGTGCCTGCCACTCGGAGCTTTGTTTTGGTCAATGGCCACCTATTTGCTCGTTTATGTCCGGAACGGGCAAACGTTGTGGTAGAGCTAACAGTTATTTTATCTCAATTCGGTACGCAAAGTTTTTTGTTCGAAAGTCCGTTATTGGCTTAAACTTATCTTTAGACAATATTGAGAAACTAATTTAAATATTTTTTATTTTGGTCCAGTAGTTTTGTTTTTATGCACTAAAATGTTTTGTTCCTATGACCGCATTGACCGCCAACAGTATGCAGACCGTCGCGTGACGTCATAAAACCGTATCTTTGAAACGTTGTAAAATCCAAACTACTGAACCAAAATAAAAAATATTGAAATTAGTTTCTCAATATTGTCTAAAGATAAGATTAAGCCAATAACGGACTTTCGAACAAAAAACTTTGCCTTCCGAATTGGTTTAGATGAAATTGATATTTTCGTTTCCGGTGAATTAGTATTAGTACAATATGACGGAATGCGTGTTGGTATAGTAGCGGTGGAACTCAATTTGATCGCAGTCCGCATTACGTATGTATCGAGCGGGACGCGTTGGGAGCGCGTGACATATTCTTATTTCGTATGCGGGTTGAGAAACTTGCTCCAAGCAGTTTATTCTTCTATATTTTATTGGGAATTTTTTGCTCCAATATTTTAAGGAGTGTGTTCATAAAGCATGGTTGATTTTTCCTACCAATGCAAAATATTCATCAATTCTCTTATGGCTAATTCCTTCCTTAAGAACACTAGGGGCCCCATCGGTGGGGACTAAAATCAAAACAATTTTTACAATACATCAATCACCAGCAATTCGACGGAAATGCACTCTTGCAATGCTTATCCACTTTCCTACGAACACGAGATTAAAGGGAGGCAAAACGAGAAATGAAACGATTTCAGAACGCATTGTTGCCGGGGCTGCCCGTTGTTGGATTTATGACAAAGACCAGTCGGATGATTCAATCAGCCGCTTCTTTAGTTTGTTATATTCATGTTACACTCAGCTCCCATATGTCCCTATATATCAGACTTATTGTTATGAGCAGCTCGTCCTTTTCCGAAAAGCTCCGGTCTTTTCTTTTTCCATTTATGATCATTTATTCCACCCCGTCCAGAGGATTCCATTTTGCCGCGAGTTACATGGCTTTATGAATTATTGTTATGTGCGAGTAGCCTTGAGTGTTTATACGGAGAAAGAGCAAAGTTTGAACGGATCACACTTATGAAGGTATATCCGTCACAGCACAGACAAAACGAATACCTACAGATGGAACGGTAAGCACACAGCGTTCGTGGTGAATTAGAAAGTATTATGGAACGACGGCTGTGTAAAAGAGCGAACTTTTGGCAAATAGGTATTCAGTGCAGGAGAGCAATTTACAATTTAAATATTCTTAATGTCTCCAAGTTGTCGCGGCGTGTCGCGGGCGGGCGCGGGGCGGACGCGGGGCGGGCGGGGCGCGGCGCGCGCGACTCAGCCAGCTTCCACTACATCAATCACTCGCGGCCGCTGCGCCTGAACATTTCTAATTATGCTCCTCGACCTCGCTTTTGAACTTACGCGGGGATATTTGAAGCATTGACATTGAGATTTACTTTTAAATTGCAAAATTTACCTATTGCAATCCGTACGCGTGTACCTATTCAAATTGTAAGCAAATTCGAGGGTCTCTTGGTAGCGCGGGCGAGGGTGTGTTTGCTCACAGCGCGCGGAACAAGCGGCTCGTCTCGAGAGCCCCTTGACTGCCGAGCACTCCTCGTCTTCGCAACGCGACACTTAGCTACCGTCTAATCTCTGGAACTTACTGTTCCACTTCCGATTCCCTGTCGATACGTTCTTAGGTACCAATTATACTATCGACAGAGTAGTTACCTAAATTGATTCCGATTGTTGACTGTTTTGTCATGCTCTTTTGTGTTTTATGGTGCGTTCCTCAAGCATTTTCGCGTCCGGGGCTATGGTGAAATATCTCAAACAATTATTCGCGACATTTTCTCCGGCACGTGGGACAGGGGCGCAAGGGGCGCGAGGGGCGCGAGGCACGGGGTGGTCGCCGACACGTCGGGACACAATGGGACGTGTTTACAGGATATCGGGCCCGACGCCTCCTCTGTCCGGAGGCTGCCACTTGCGTAAACATTCCCGCTTCATGCACGATAAATTCACCATTACGCGACTTTACGACGAACTTTGTATCAAACGCTTCGACGGAAAGGGCTTTTATTGAAACAATGAATAACACTTTCCTATTCTCCCTTGCTATTTTGATGTCGCAATAAAAGTCAAAAGTCTGTAATAATCTATGTCGTAGTTTATTTTTCAAGATGACCATTTTAATTTGATATGGTGATCATTTCAACGCAATGAAATGTTACGGCACGTTTATAGCGTCACCGGTGAGAGAGGTAGCAGTGGAGGCACATTCTATTTATTGGCTGGAAGTAATAAATAAAAAGGGGAGCAAATAAAAGCAGTCACCAAGTAGCAAGTTATTCACTTCGATGTTCTTAAGTAATTGGAGACGCCGCGGTATGGCCGCCTACAGAGGACTGTAAAATGATTGCGTGGTAAAGTGGTTTCCAATAAATCTGGAACCCTACAAGCACTCTGAGAGAGATACCTACTTGTAGCGAACTAAAAATATACGGACTTAAGCGCAACTGACACATAAACTTGCTGCAGACACTACAGCTCAGTGAGTTTTGTAGTTCGACTGAATTTTTAATCAGTTTGGATTTTGACTCACGTTTATCCCTGAAAAATGTCACTGGAATGGGGACAATGTCATTGAGCAAAGGCACAATAATTCCCGTTGGGTGTGACAAAGTGAATAAATATCCAGTCCGGCGCGGTACCTACATGAATAGCTACGTCGTGTGTTCTCGCATTATCCGCATGCTCGGTAATATATTCAAATATGTATCAAGCCACTCCGCGCCAGTTGTCGCTGTTATTTTATTCCGTAAGCGTGAGGTCGCAGTCAGTGGCTTCATTTTTTCGCAATATGCAGGGATTCTTGGCCTTATTTCTTTTTTGTTTCGTCTCCAACATTTGTCTCTTGAATATTGAGAAACCCGAAATAATCAGCTGGTCCAACCGATGATATCTTCCGAAAGTGCTATGCGTGTGCGCATGTAAATATAAAGCGAGAAGAATTTCCTCAGTACACACAGAGCAGAGTCCGCGCTCTTGAGTTCGGAACGGATATTGATTACTTGTCTGCAAGGAATACAAATGCATCAGCAACCGTGTACCGTCTCGACACAATCTTTTGTACTGACGTCTAACATTAAACTTCATAGCGAGACCTTCACTAAATCAGAACTTATAAATTGTTCGTGTTTCAAACAATAGGTACCTGTGTCCTACTATGATAACTACCTACAACTTTTCCAAAATGAAAACATGTTGGTGTTACAGCACCATGAACATAAAACATAAATATAATTTTAGATATGACACAGATAAAACACAAGTTGCATCCACAGCGTTTATTTGAGCAAAGTTTCATAGAACACAACCAGCTACGTATTTACTAACATAAAACGTCCAAAGTTAACATTTTCTAGTGCAATGAAAGCCCGAGACAGCTAACTAGAAGGTACACGGTAGAAAAATGAAATAACGCAAAAAGGAGAAGTCGTCGGGTGCGGGGGGGCGAGGGGGTTGGTTCTTTCGTAGAAAAGCCAGTTTCCTTTAGTGGAAACAGATAACGATCCGCCGCCGACGGTAGAATACGTAACTGCACTCACTAAGGTTGGATAGATCTACATACAGGCAGAAAGTTTACCCATCAAAGGTATCCAACACAACAGATATTTCTTTTAAAAAGGAAAGGGGAACCGTGCCCTCCGTTGTCTTGTTAGTGTTGAGTTTCGCTCCGTTCACTACACTGCATTTGATGTATTGTTCGGATAACATATGTGATGTTGTGCAGCTAGGGTATTAAAACTTTCAAAATAAAACTTAACAAGTTTTTGTGAGAAATGATCTTACCTACTACTTACCTACTAGATCGTTCAATAAGTCCCGATATTAACTTGGAGATGGCGCATAATAATAATAAAAACCGGCCAAATGCGAGTCGGACTCGCGCACTGAGGGTTCCGTACCGCTATACAATAAAAAAACTGGTTGTACGGATCCTCGGTTTGTTTTTATACTATAATGTAAGCCAAATAATCATACAAAGTGTAATTCTTGTATGTTTTACCGTTCTTGCGATGAAGCAAAAAATATAAAAATACGTTTGTTGTATGGTGACCCCCCTTATTTTTTATTATTTGTTGAATAATTCGCCATAATGATACAGAATAATCTGTAATAATTCCAACTGGCTACCTGTTACGCTTCCAAAGATACAGCTCTTTTAAGTTAGGACAGACATACGGAAAGACAGACAGACAGCGTTGGCAGAGTAATAGGGTACCTTTGGCACCCTTCGGGTACGGAACCCTAAAAACTCTATAGATTTTTTTCAACTACTGGTACTGGTACTGGTAATCTAACGATATAGTTTTTTTTTATAAATCGGACAATAAAATATTGAGTGACAGAAATTAGTTTTGCAATTCCAAAAACAATGGTGAGTTTCGTGTCTTCATAAAACATAGTTTTATACCTCTAGTAGGAAAAAACACCGTTCAAGCAAAGCAGTGGCTTATAAAGTGTTATCCCGAATATGGCGTTTTATTTTTCTATTAAATCACGGTTTTACTCACTAGTATTTTGTCGGTTTAGCCGACTAGTTTCGGTTCTCATCGGTTCGGCATCGCCGATTGAGGTCTCCGAATGAGAACCGAAACTAGTCGGCTACACCGACAAATTACTAATGAGTAAAACCGTGATTTAATAGAAAAATGTGCAGTGCTCACGAAAGTTTAAGTTTAAAAATATGGCGTCTTAGTTAAGCATTTGTCGGTGGTATGCCGATTTTCAAACGATTTCGATTTCAAACGCGTGGACACGAATGATGTAGAGACGCTCGTCGTTCAAATGAAGCAATGACTCAACAAAACATCAACCAAGTCCAGAAAATCGTGGAAGAAGATCGAAATGTAAAAGTGCTTGATTACTGAGAAAATTAACATTTCAACTGGTCTTATTTTTATTATTTTATACAAAAATTTGGGTATAAAATAGTAGTTCGTTACCCGAGACAGTAAAACACAATTTTTAAGGCGAGAGTGTTTCTTTTTATCCAATGCGGGGCGAAGGATGCTAGAGTAGGATCCCGAGCGTAGCAAGGATTTCTAAAGTAGAATCATGAGCGCTACGCTCGGGAAAGAACAAATAAAAAAAAATTGTAAACACAATTATTTTTAACGGATAAATTAAAAAAATAACTTATGAAAAAATAAAATAGCGCTTTTACCAAAGTCAAAGAACTAAAGTTATGCTGTGATTTAAAAAAAAAAAACAGAAAAAGTACCCATTCGAAACAAGAAAAACAAATCTCTTTTGGGGATAGTAAGTTTAAGGTGAGACGATAGCAACGTGGCGGGAAATTCAAAATTTTCACAGTTTTTTACATTTTGTAGCTAAACTGCCCCCACTACCCTTGACGCATTTTTCCAATATGGCCGCAATATGGCGCAATTTACAAAATTTTATATTTTACAAATTAAGATCCATTTTGTGTTTTTATTGAATAAAACAGTCTTACCTTTGAATAAACATTACAAAGTATTTAAAATCAAAGCATTACTAATAATAGTGTCAAGGGTAACGCCCCTGCGCTATTTTTGTTCAGCGATTTTTACAATAATTCAGCCGATTGTGTGTTCTGGTCTACGAAGCAGTGGCATTGCCCAAAAAACTTGTTGATGACCAGAACACATAATCGGCTGAATTATTGTAGTTATGTCGCTTACAATAATGAAAAGAATACTATGCTATTGCCGCGAACGAAAAATCGCTGAACAAAAATAGCTCAGTTTAGCTACAAAATGTAAAAATCTGTGATTTTTTTTAATTTCTCACCACTTTGCTATCGTCCAACCTTAAGTAAGTTTTGTAAGATGACCATTTCATGAAAATGAAGAACCAAATTATTTGCACCGACCAGGCACCGACGTTTTATTTAGCCAATGCATAACCAACGAACCGATCCTGCGGCAAAGAAGTAGAAGCTAATAATAAGGTCTATATTCGCTGACGAGCCGGAATCAGGTAAAGCACACAAAGTGACGTGACGGGCGAGCGGAGCCCTCTCGATTCCTCCGAGACGCTCGCCGTGGCTTGCATGGAAATGCACTCCCGACGACATCCCTACGATCATGAACTACTGAACCGCATCCGCACATCCCACCAATCTATATTTTATTAGAACTTACATCCATATTTTTGTACGATCCAAAGTAGAAAATCACGTAATTTTTTTTATTAACTTTCTTAGTTACGTTACGTGTGATAACAAGACCAGGCGGGTTACCCTTGACGCCATTGCGTTCATATTTACAAAGTTTGAAAATTTATTTATCTTTTACATCGCATAGTCATCCTTTGATTTTATATACTTCGTAATGTTTATTCAAAGGTACAATACCAATATAAAATGAGTCTTAATTCGTGAAATATAGAATGTTGTAAATTCCGCCATATTTAAAAGAACTGTGATATTGCGACAACGTTTTTGTCCTGCTATCGACTAGCGCCATCTTGCTTGTAATAGCAAGACAAAGGCATAGTCGCGGCGTCATGCTACCGGGGCTAAAGTGATGTAATCGTCTACTTTTGCACAAATACCGCAAAGAAGTACTAAGATAAGTAATAATAACTATTCGTGTCCCCTTGTTATTGTCTCAACTAATATCAGTGTGCAAGTCTTGTCATAGGGTTTGGGGTTAGGTGGAGCCGGCACCCCCCGGGTGTCGGGGGTGAGGTGGTTTAGGTTAGGGTGCGTGAAATGCAACGCGGAACAGCGGGTTGCGGTCGTGACCTGCATCCAGTCGACTCATTGATACTCGCAGACAACGGGCGGAACGCAATCCACCGGAATCCTATCAGTAAACATATTGGCTTGCTGGAGATATCTCGATATCTTTGAGACAGGACTATGTTTAGAAAAACTCTTCTTATCTCGATACTGTTTCTTCTAATTTTCTACAAGTAACTGAAATAAGGCGGTGGTGGTCTAGTGGGTAGAACAGTGGACTCTGAAGCGAAAGGTCCTAGGTTCGATTCCCGGTGCGGGCATGTATCTATGACTTTGTTTAATTTCAAAAGTTATGTACATTTGTGAATTTGTAGTAGCAATACCACTCGCTGACGGTGAAGGAAAACATTGTAAGGAAACCTGAGCGTATGAGGCATTATACCATCAACGCAAAAATCGCCAACCCGCATTGAGCACGCGTGGTGATTAAGCTCGAACTCTCTCTCTGAGAGAAGGCCTTTGCCCAGCTAGTGGGACATGTACAATTGTACAGGCTACATCTTACTTACTTACTTTTTAACTGAAATAATAGTTTCCGCTTATGAGTTCTTAAAAAGCGTTACAAGATATAGGGTTCGTTTAGATTAGACAAAGCAATCCTAATAAAGCCCGCCCACCAATAACGATCTAATTTCCTGGTCTCATTCGCGATGTAGGTACTTACATAATGGATAATCGGTACGCGCCGGGGATGATGTCGCCGCGTTTAGGCTCACCGCACACTGCGCCACTAATGGGGGAATTACCATTCCAACTCAGTAAAGGCGCAGTATTACGATTGTACAGTAGCTGAATTTCAATGTAACTTGCTAGTCAGACTAACGATTCGAGATAAATGGCTGATTCACTGCTTTATACAGCGACTGTACCTACGCTATACGGCTGGTTAAGGTGAGTTACCCACCTAACCGCCTTGTGAATATGCAAAGTCAGCCCCTAATATTGAGCTACTCAGCATTGTGCTGCCGCCATTGAATAATTCCAATTAGATAGGTACTTAGCTGCGAAGCCTTTTTGTGAAATTCCAATTTTTTGTTAAAACAACGTACAAAAGAGTATATTGACGAGTATGTCGCAGTACTCGCAGTTTTTTTTGGTCGTTGATAGAGAATGACGTGAAGCCGGCGCGATACCGACAGTTGACGCGAGCGACGGACGCTGCGCGGCATTGTACCGCGTGACAGCGTGAAAGGCGCAGAGAGAGCGCCCGTAACCACACACTCCTCCACAAAAGGCTCACAGACGCGCGCACCAGAAGATTTTAATGAGGCAACAAGTCTGTGTGATTTTATCGTGTGTGCCGTAATGACAAATAACCCGGCGCGCGTCGGCCCCCTCAAGAGCGGCGCTCTTCAAACATGTGTGCGGTGGAGCTATATGCAGAACATTACCCGGAAAATTAAAATGATACCTCGCGAACTTGTTTTCAATAAAACCAACAAAATAAACAATAGGCGGTAAGAAAACTTTTGACATCAAAACAAAAACAAATAACTCGCATAAGTGACTGTAACAGAGTAAGCCGGCATTAGGGTAGGCGGGCCAATTTTCATCAATGCAAATCACGTTGTCGACTCGTCAACCCAATTACCAAAGAAGTGAATTTAAATAAAGATAAGTATCGCCCTCGAGTAGACAATGCTAATAGGAGGTGGAGGCGCGATAATGGGCTCCTGCTGGGGCTCCTGCTGGGGCGGCGGCGGCGGCGGGGGCGGCGGCGGCGGCGGCACACCGCGGCTCCTTTTAATTAGATCTCTCGACTCACGCGCCCGCGAGCCTCCAAACACTTGTTCAATTAGCGATCATCCGATTCCCGCTCGGAACTTTATTATTTATACGCAATATGTTTTCAAAGCGCAGATCGTGTTTTCTAACTTGAAGCAAACAAGTACCTAGCAACATATTCTAGAAGACATAAATTGAACGTGTGTTGCAAGCTTGCTCGCGTAGCATCGTAGCTCGCCAGCCGTGGTGACAGGCCGGTGATAAGAGGGGCGTGGGAATGGGCGGGAAGTCGACGGTCGAGCTAGCGCTTCCGTTTTGGTCACTCAAGGAAGTGTTGACACGAAATGGGACAGATTTATCAAAAGAAGTTGGTAAAAATCAAGATTCGAAAGTCATTGAACTTCAGTATAACCTGCTATCGTTTACCGTACAAATTATTGTTTGTAGAATACCAAATCTTATGATTTACGTCGAGTCATCACTAAAGGGCACGGCACCATCCGCAAAACAAACAAGAATCTTTTTTCGGAATCCGTCCACTAAAGGATATGTTACTTTATTTCTATTTTCTCTATTCACTTCGGGTTTATGTATCTCGAATAGTCACGTCCGCGTCCCGCCCGCGGAGGGTAAAGCATACAAATAAGTGAAAGTCCGAGACCGACCAAACACCCGACGCCATGTTCTTTATCTGCGGATCTCTTAAAAAGAATTCGATCATACGAGAATATTACGAGCAACATCTGCGGTTAGGGCCGTGTGTTACGTAAATATTTGTATACACATATTTCTTTCACACATCTATCTATTGAGCGACTATAGCAAAAAATGCCTTTTGATGTATTTCTTGAAACTCTGCGTTTGGTTTAATTAAAAAATATTTGCGTCACTCACTACAGTGCAGAAATGACTACTATGACTAGGTTTCAGATATTTTTGTTACTGTAACTGCAATAATTGGATATTGGTTTTCAGTGCGCGCTGGAACTTCTATAAAAAGAGAACGTGGAAAACCAATAAGTGAAAAGAACTGCTAATAGATTAGTGTGGGCGGACTGTCGAGTACTGAAATAATACTATCCATGGCTTCACATTCCTACTGCCAGTTTTCAAGTAAGGTAATTTTTTATTCCGGTACGAACCTAGATAAAAGGTATTTGTTAAATAAATCTGGCAAATTATGCGTGGCACATAGCATAAAAAGGCAGCCACAAATTGTATTTAGATCCCTCGTTCGGTGAGCACAATGTTATTGGCTTTTTTTGCAGAGAACAAAACATCGTGTATGGGGTGAGCAATAGGTTGTTTGTCAGTGCGTCAGTGGTATTATAACAAGGCGTCTGCTTGGCCGCAATCAATTAGAGCCGGGAGCGGCGCGGCGGCGGCGGCGGAGGCGGCGCCAGCGGCGGCTGTCAATTTGCGGCGGAGCACCCGAGCACCCGAGCCGCGCTGCGGTCCCCGCGGCTGATTACTTCCGAGTGACCGCCTCCGATTTGCATAAGGGCCAGCTTTAATATGAGATTATTCTCGAGTTAGGAGCGGCCACCGAAGCGGTCCCATTCATTATTAGTTTTGGAATATTTAGTCGACCCGGCCTCGGACAAATTAGAATTGCCGCTTCAATTGAATGCGTATTGACTGTTTAAATCCTAATTGTATTGTTTTGTTAGATCACTAGTAATATTAAATTTTCAAATGCTCTACAATACATTAAGTTCATACATTCAGTCACCTCCAATAAATCAAACAAATAAAAAAAAAACAGTTTTCAATACATTTATACACTGACGTCAAAAGTAAAAGTCACGATATAAATTAAATAAATATAAGGTATTATCTACTGACGGTGCTGACGGTGAAGGAAAACATCGTGAGAAAACCTGAGCGTATGAGACATTATACTCTCAACTCAAAAATCGCTAACCCGCATTGAGCACGCGTGGTGATTAAGCTCGAACTCTCTCTCAGAGAAGGCCTTTGCCCAGCTAGTGGGACATGTACAATTGTACAGGCTACATCTTACTTACTATAATCTACTACAATTTAAGAATCTAGCTACTTTTTTTTTGTACAGCTTCACTAGCTCTGATCGTTCTTGGAGAAGAAGTATGGTAAAGAAACTCGTTAAGAAAGTGAAAGTGAAATAGTTATTTGTTATGCAAGAATGCAAAATTATTGTTTGCGGCGAGTGCTTGTATTGAAAACCGAGCTAGCGAAGGTTTCTAAAATTGAGCCACGAGCGTAGCGAGTGGTTCAAAAAAAGAAACCTGAGCGTAGCGAGGTATTCAGAAGCACGAGACGCAAATAATATTGCATTCGTGCGAAACACAAAACTTTTCATCTCACAGAAGCGAGGAAATGACTTTGTTAGCCAAGCGGGACAAACTCTATAGACAACTACTTACAGGCAAAACAGGTGAGTCAAATAAGTTCCTTTTAAAAGCATATTTTACTGTAGTTACGGCTGCCGCACTAAAGTTTTGAGCTTCGTTGGTATTAAAACCATTCGTTTTATTAATAATTTCCTGAAGTTTATTTATCCAGACACAAAAATTATGTAAATAAAAGAATGTTTTTTTTTCCGGGTGCATTCTGAACTTTTACCATATAAATTAAAAATTTCTAGGAGATAAAAAATTAAATTAGTAATATCGTTTGAAAAAATTTACTTAACAAACCAAAACATAATTATCTATTTGATAAAACAGAAGCGAAGCATTTTTTTTATTTACTGGTATTATAAAATAAATATGTGTCCAAAATATTGAAAAGACTATAAGAAGAAACCACGTTTCTGAATGTTCTATTCCGTGACTTTACCTTTTTAAAAGATGCTTATGCACCATTTACATTCACAGTTTTGTATAGAGAATGGGCACGAACAATCACTTTCGCTGAAGTACGTGTGTAAACGAACTATGAATGAGGTTTTATTTTCCGTCGGGATCTGGCATCTACTTAAACGGCCAGTGTTTTTTTTCTTTTTCAACACCATAGGGCGCGGGAAAGACTGTCCCGGCGTCGCGTTCAAATTTCGAAGCGCATAAAAATGCAGATAGTTTAAATCCGGCCTTTACACGATCGTAAGTTACTAGTAACAGCAACCTTTCCGAGCGTGGGAGATGAAAAATCATTTATTGCCAAGTTAGGTATAATCTATACTTATAATAAAACTCTAGCGAAGTCAATTCTGTACATTGAATATTTTTAGAAAAAAACTAGCAGGGGTTACTAAGTAAACTATACTAAATCCAAAAATGCAAGAAAAACGGTTTATGTCTGTCTGTCTGTCTGTCTGTCTGTCTGTCTGTCTGTCTGTCTGTATGAACACGATAAACGTGAAAAACGCTGAATAGTTTTCAACCAAACTTAACATGGTCGTAACTCACGTTCCTGGGAGTAACTTAGGCTATCCGATGTTTAGAATACATTGCGGGTTGCAATTTTAACTTCGTTTTTTGTAAGAAATATTCATTATTTGGATATGGCTTCTTGAGAAGATATGTTAAAAACGTGATACTGAACATATTTCTGCAAAAAAATATTAAAAGTCCGACTTTGAACCACATTCTCTCGAAAACCTACATTGCGGGTTGCAATTTAAACTTGATTTTTTGTAAGAAATATCCATAATTTTGATATGTCTTCTTGAGAAGGTATGTTAAGAACGAGATACTGAACACATTTCTGAAAAAAAAAAATTGAAAAGTCCGACTTTATTATCTCCGAAACCGTTGATTTCCCAGGCATAGTTCCTTGGGCAAAAATGTTCGTTATGATGAGGACTATACGTATACGTACGTATACGTTGTCTCCCGCTTTGTCGGCGGTCTTTTAACACTCTGTTAATAGCACGCTACGACTTTTGGCATTTGGGGCGCATTGTAAATGATAAATCGGCATTTGTTTTTATTTTATTTTGGCGGAAAATGTTAGTTCTACAAGCGTAGCATAAGGCCGGGTTAGAGCGTATCTATGGGTTTAAAACAATAGGTATCTCACTCTTTTGTTTGGCGTAGAGCGGGATGGACAGAGCCTAGATACGCTCTAACCCAGCCTTATGATGCTTGCTGGAGGGAATTGTGAGTGGTTTTCGGTGGAGGTCGGACAAAGTTTATCGATGTTAGAAATGTAGTACTGTTGCGTCGCGGTCGAAATGTTCTGGGTTTAAAACCACGCGAGGTTGAATTTTTTTTGTGCCTTTTTTTAAATATTTACTCTACTGAGCCCAACTTGATATTAAAAAAATATATTTTGTTTGCCGTAGAGCGGGATAGACAGAGTTATTTGCGGTAGATACGCTCTAACCCAACCTTATGCTTTGCTTTCTGGCTTAACATGAGAATGGGTAAGACCTTATCTATGGTCTTATAACTTTATCTATCCCACTCTACGTCGAGGGAGATACATATAAACCCCCATACTTCCCAGGCAATTCTTATGCTAAGCTTCCTGGTATCTTACACGGGTGATACCTAATCTAAACAAAACATATTTTATCATAAATGTATTGTTTAGATTAGGGCACACACACACAGACAGACACACAGACAGGCACACCCTCATAAACACATAAACAGACACACACACAAAGCTATCACACTTATGACACCCCTCTTTGTTGGTCGGGGGTTAAAAAAAAACCTTCCTTTTGAGTTTACCTCCACAGTCGAAATTAAATTAAATGTCAAATGTGTAAAAACGCATACGAAGTCGCGGGCACAACTAGTGGTACATAAAGTCGAACATTTGAACATTTTGTTATTTTATATAAGTAGTAGTTGATTTTTAAAGTAGTTACATTTATAGTTTTAGAATAAGTAACCTGGCAAACGGATTGCGCTCAGCATGTGCTGTTTGGTTGTAAAACCTAACAGCGCTGTTATTCTGCGCAGACCGTGATATACTTAAAACTAGACTTAGAATAGGTAACGAGAATTTTACTTATAAAAAGAGGCATTAAAACTGCCTTTTAAATTCAAAATTTATTTTTTTATAAACATGAAAATATACTAGAAATTAGTGTGCATATTTAAAATTTTAAAACGAAAAGATTTAAAAACAGTAGAACAAATTAGAATAGACACAACATCTTACTTAATCGTATAAGTTCGAGCTCAGAGTAGAATTAAGAGTTTAAAATATTTAAAAATAGGTACTAGTTTTTAGAAATAGATAGATAAAACAATACTTATTACAGGGTAATTTTTAAATAGCTATATTCCTAAAACACGTCAATTTCTAAGTAAATGTGATTTCCAACAACTTTTGTTCTACGTCTTTTCGAACAGCTCGATACTTTTTATTTATTGAAAATTTTTAATCCTTTAAATATTTACATTTGTACCATTTCAGCGCTGCCTGCGCGGCGCGCTTTCATGCCCCTCCACTCTCTACAACCTTTCCAGCCTCTCCTGTTCCTATTTGTTACACCGGGCTGCAAATTTTGTAAAAAAATATGTGTTTCAGGAATGAAGCTTTTTAAAAATTACCCTGTATTACATATAAATATCCACAAGGTATGATTTAGAATAGAAAATTAACCAATTAGCAAAAATCCTAACTCTGCTACTTCCAAAAATGGCTGAACGTTGAACACATAGGGGGATTGGGGTCATCTAGATTATGTCTAGGAGTAGATTTTCTGACTTGACGACAATGGGCCCGCCCCCTGTACGGGAGAATTATTCTACTTCCGCGTGGTTTCAAAGTAGGCAAAGGAGCGCGCAATGAACAATAAGAGGTACATGTGTTCAATGTTAGCTAACGTCTAGTCGTTTGGTGACAGAGCAGGATTATGTTCCCCCCTTAGGCCCCGCTGTGCTCCCGCGTAGTCTGCGGTTCCTTAATTAACCTCTAAATAGTCGCGCACCCACAGCGCTGCCGTGTCGAAGATTATTGTCAAACGTTACCCTTGTTAATTTAAATGACTGTACTCTCCTATTGAAACAAATAGCACGCGAGCTTAGCGATCCTCTTGGGATCGTAATCAGCGCATCGATGTCTTTCAATTAGTATCGGCTTATCCTTTTGAATATGTAAACATTAGAATGGCACATTTAACTTCTATTCCTGACAAATATGTAGTATTGTCAGGGGAGCAGAAATAAGATTTCAGGATTTTCATGAACGGTTGGAGTTTTATTACCCGACTTTCCAAATAGGGTAATTATGTTTTTTATCACGGTGTTAGTTAATATGATCCAAATACTTACGGGGTTTTGACAAAGTAGTAGCGATACTATACGAGTCACTTTTCACTTGAGTTACACAACTAAAAACTAAATATGGAAAAGATAATAATAAAAAACTGGCCAAATGGGAGTTGGTTTCGCGAACTGAGGGTTCCGTACCGCCATACAATAAGAACAAATCTGGCTGTACGAAGCCTCAACTGGCTACCTATTACGATTTCAAAGATTCAGCCCTTTAAAGGTAGGACAAACAGAAAGACAGACAGATGGACAGATAGACAGCGGAGGCAGAGTAATAGGGTTCCATATAGTACTCACCGGGTACGGAACCCTAAAAAGACATCGTATTCGTAACACGTTTATATCTGCTTACATTTTCGCTATCTTTAAGGCTAAGTAACCGAATGAACAATTTTGGTGTAAAATTTGGTATTCGCGTAATATTACCGTGTCAACGAAAGATCTAAGACGGAGAATGCATGAACCCTCAGCCTCATATCAAATCGATACTTCCATTGCCTCAAATGCTTAAGGAGGCAATACGTGGAATTATACCTATGTGGTATTTACATGAGTTGAGTCAGGCAGGAGCAGCGGGGTAGAAAATGGAGCATCGTGCTTAGAGCTAATACGATCAGGTGAGCAAACACAAAACACGCAGAGCTTTCATCTTCAGTCGGGTAACTGCCGCGACGAGTCTGTCTGTGCACTCACGGGCACTGCCGCTATATAGTGCGCGGTAGGCACCTGCGTTTGATAAAATATGTAATGTAAAAGAGGTATCATATTTTTAGTATTTTACGCCTGTGCAAGTAAAGTATTAAACCATATCAATACACAGAAGAGTTTCGAGCCAAATCGGTCAAAGGGTTGCTGAAATATGGGGTCGCGAGTTCATAGTTCGGGGCGAACCACTAGTATTACCAAATTATACAGCAAGAACTAGAAATAGTTAGTTCCGCACTGCATACAAGCGTTTTACTGCGAGTCTCATTACCGCCGTAGCACGTGTAGCGCTCGCTACGGCGCGTAGCAGCTACGGCGTAGCGCATCGTCGTAGACGGGACTTGTGCAAATCGCGCGTCGCGGTGCTGCGTAGCAAATACACTTGGTTTAGTAATTTTGTTAAGCAAATGGACAATAATTAATATCGTTATTTCACCACTGCAGTCTGGACCTACATTATGAATTATCACTCATACAAGGTGTTGTTTTGCAAAGTGACACCCGACTCAGGAGTGATTATTTACACGATACTTATATAAAAAAAAAACTAATAAATAAAAAAAGTCGGTGAAAAATATCAAAAAATCGGGTGTAACTAACCGAAACCACACCCTGTATACATTTGAGGTATTAGTGTTTACAACGTCCTTTTTTTACTTTTGGGTCCTTGTCTAGCTGGGCGCTTACTACTTTAGTGTTAGTATGTCTTACTTAAAAAATATGGTTTTTAATTCTAACTATTGATTCAAAGCTAAATTAATTCATAGCATAGTGGGTTGCTCTACAAATTGATATACCCGAGTCACTTACAGACAAATGCGCAAATACGCAAGGAACAAGCGAACTATCGGCACTGTGCAAGTTTATTCTCCAAACAGCAGCGGCTATGTTGTCACGTCACCGCACCGCACCGCCACGCCGTCCCGAGACCAACTCACTGAATGACAAATGTTTATTCAGTCAACCCCCGGCCAACTCTTACTACACAAGACTGCTCATAGTTTGCTCGCCTTATTGCGTCCTGCATTTTAATCTTTTGTGTACCACTCGAATAGATCATGTAACGTGAAACACTTTTGCACAACTCTTATTGCGTCCTAATACGATTTGTCTCTGCGCGAAAACCAAGACTTATTGAAGCTCTTATCGCTACAGTCTACATAAAATGTAAGAAGAAAGCGTAGAGCGTCAATTTGGCAAGTCGAAGACAAACGCATTTAAAATGGGCAGAGCAGAGCAGTAGCCATCTATCTCTGAACTTGATAAACGACGACATTATTCCTTATCGCCCACTCAATTTGTATAAGAGCATTCTGCTTTGATAATTTAAGAATTACAAATCGTATTCCCTCACAAAAATCTCATTATAGCTGTAAAGTATGCCAAATTTTGATAAGGCAGCGCGGAATATCGTACGAATTTATCTTAAATGTAGCAATCCTTCATGTTTTATAGGAAGCTTTAATCTTGAAGTTATTTCGGGCAACATGTTGGTGATTTATCGAAAAGATCTAGGTCACATAGCAATGCGCACACACACATGCTTCGTACATACTTTATCAGACAAGGGAAATTCTAATAAATAAGTCACAGTGAGCAAACAAGTCCAAGTTTAAAGCAGCTATTGTGTCTAGCATACTGACGACGATAGTGAGTTGTGTGTTTGTTTTGTTGCAGTGGTGGAGGAGCCGGAGTTCACCGACGTGATCGAGAACGTCACGGTGCCGGCCGGACGCAACGTGCGCCTCGCCTGCTCCGTCAAAAACCTTGGCTCTTATAAGGTACGTGTCTGTGCAATACCACTTGCTTATTAGAGGTAGCATTCCAATGTCGGCGACCGGCAACTGCGACCGGGTCCCGTGACCTATTTATATGGAGCGCTGACCAAAGCAAGCGAACGCCTCCATATAAATTGGTCAGGTCGCAGTCGCCGGTCACCGGTATCAGAATGCTAGCATACCTAGGTATCTTTAGAAAGACAAGATTTTGAGAAAACTTGCAGCTTAGATGGCACGTATTGAGTTTTGCTTTCCTGTGGACTAGGCAGACAGAGCTGTGAGGATGATATAAATGCTGTAAAACCTACTCCACGTCATGTCCCTGGCACTGCAGCGTCCGAGTGGTTGTTTGTGTGAGTGCAGATGCCACTGGACGCTCTGTATAAATCATCTGACCTAGACGCAAATGTTTTTGTATAGTTTTGAATAGCAAATGGGACGATTTCGAAACCTTTTTATCGCGGTGGTAAGAGGTGGCCCCAGATAGAAAAGAAAGTATCGATGACTTAAGGGTCCGTATAAGGCTAACTAGCGCCACCAATGTTGAAAAAATCATATCTCGCTTCAGAAGAAGTTTCTGACAAAATCCTAAGATGAGCTCATGCGCCATGCTTTTCTAGATTTTTAAGTGTGGGTACCCAACTCAATTTCTAGTCTTAAGCTAAAAAATTTCGAAGAGGGTATCTACACTTAAAAATCTAGAAAAGCATGGCGCATAGGCTCATCTTAGGATTTTTCCAGAAACTTCTTCTAAAGGAAGATATGATTTTTTCATCATTGGTGGCGCTAGTTAGCCTTATACGGACCCTTAAGGGAAGGCCTTTGCCCAGCAGTGGGACATGAAATTTTTTAATGACACTACCATAGTTTTAAAGTATAACTAATAAAAATCTTATTATGCTATTCGAACGGGTCGAATCGTGGCGTGGCTGGTATTAGGCAAATAAAAAAAATTATACATAGGAAGTTATGGTTTAGTTAAAATAGAGAGAGGTATTGTACAGTATCCCGGCATCTCTACATTCACCTTACTTTCAGGCAGTGCATCATCAAAAAAGGTCACTTGGATAGTGCAGACAAGTTGCAAATCATTAAAATCTGATGGTCAATAGTTTAGATGTGAATGCTTTTACAGCACCTATCTGAACATAATGTGGTTTTTAATTATACATACCGGTACATACATAAGTGGTTTGGTATTCACAAGGGCGCGGCGCGATGGCATCTTTTACGTGGTTATATGTCTGAGTAGAATGTGGCGGCGGGAAACGACAATATGCGTAGAACGGCGAGGGGAAACATAAAATAAGAATTTTATCATTTGATTTAGATCGTCCCGTCGTAATAAAGTGTCCATATAAATGGAGGAGGATATGATTTACCACCCCTACCCAGAGTTTGCACCTCGCGCCGCGATGCGACGGCTCAAAAACAAAAATATACTTCGTCGCAAAAACGTTCCTTGGTTTAGTAACAAGAGATGTGAATTTTCTTTATTTGAACTTGAAGATTGCGTTTCGTTCGATAAAGAAAACTTTTAAGCGATGAGTTTCAAAGGAGTACACTCTCGAATGCATTGGATAGATTGACTATCTTTGGAAATATATGTATCTATCTACTGTCTATTTATTCTTAGTCACTTGAAAGTTGGAAACCGTTCTTCTACCGATAGTGTCTTTTCTTGGTCCCACTTCAAATATGTGCGTTTCTTGGTCCCACTTCCAATGTGTGAGTTTGTCTCAACTATTGTTCAAGTTTCTTCAAAGATATCATTTTATTATTTTTTAAATGGACTATCATATTGCATTTTAAAGTTTACGCCAACCCAATTAGACTAGTGGAGGAAATGGTCTAGACTCGACTAGATGGCCACCGTAGAGCTCATTACTTAAGCGACAAAGATAAAGCAACTTGATTCGTCGACAGGGTGGTAGTTAGTCATGTCCAAGCTAGACCTGCATTGTGCAAATTTATTAGTGGAGTCGGTTGGCTCTTAGTGGAAGGTGTTAGAGGTGATTTTGAGTTCTCATTGGCGCAGGGTGAAGTTGTGTTGAGTGACGTCGTGCTGCGACCGGACGGCCGATAAGCCGCAAGGTGACGCGTCGCCGGCGCCGGGCTAACTACTGCGACCGCAGGGGGCGAATCGAACACCGCCACCCTTACGGGCACCGAACTTCATCCGACGCTTAAATTAACTAGTGGTTCGCCCCGAACTTTGAACTCGCGACCCCATATCTCAGCAACCCCTCGACCGATTTGGCTCATGTTTGAACTTAAAAATTCTCTTTACTTTATTTACCTGCCTACCAAATTTCGTGACGATCCGACTAAATTTACTCAAGTTATCGTCGAACGAACATTCATACATACATACATACATACATACATACATACATACATACATACATACATACATACATACATACATACATACATACATACATACAAACGCCGGATTGTTCCAGTAGACTCGGAGAACTTCGCTCGCTTCGCTCGCTCGTTCAATAAAATGTGAACGATGTGGCGGGAGAAAAGTATTTTTTTAATATTATTTTCATTGACTTTTACAATGTTTTAACAACTCAAAACTATGTAAAAGCACCTACACGCACAAACATGTTTTTAAATTTGATCTAACTAGTGGTTCGCCCCGAACTATGAACTCGCGACCCCATATAAACTTAATAATCTTTGTACAAGAGTGGATTGGAATCCAAGAGGACCGGGACCCTCACCTCTGGCTTGCCTTTACCGGCCGTCCAGAGTGGAGCGCAAGAGCTGGCAGGATGTAAGTGAAAGATGCATAAGACGCGAGTTTGCACTGTGACTGTGGCTATCACTACAGTCACTGGGTAGAAAGCGGCGCACACCTCTCGACACCCTGAGCTGTTCACAACGATGTTGCCACCTTGCTGTCCAGGGTTACACCCATAAGCGGCGGCTTATTTAGGTGGCCCATTTAGTGAACAGCAAGTCACCGTCTGCCAATTTAATTACTTGAGACATTTCAGTGGCAGACCACCGTTGTCTCAAAGCCCGTAGCCCAGTTATATACCCAGTCCATCCATATGCGTCCCCATAACCCAATTCTTTGCTCCCATCTACAATAGCCTGTGTTCATTGCGGGAAAGCCACCAGAGTGCATTTTGTGTTGTGGTGTGCTCAGGTGGTAGACCCAATTTGTGAACCCACATTGCATCAGGTCGGCGTGACCTGTACACTTGACGGGAAAGTACTGCGAGTGTATTTTGGTGTATGGTGCCCTCGCAGAATGGACCTTGAGGATGCGCATAGTCACGTCGCACCAGATCTACGTAGGTGATGCACCTGATGGGGATTCTCAGTTGTATTTTTGTGTATTTGGTTGCACTCTGGGGTACCCAATAGGTGCACCACCTTACATCAGATCAAAGTTGTCAAACGGGCCTCTACGAGTTGGATACGTCCCCACGCACGCCGTAGTACTACAATCAAATTAATGTGATATTAAATTATTTTAATCATTTTGTTTCATTTCACATGCAGAATGTTTAATCATTACAAATAAAAATATTCAAACTACGATTTTTCACGTTTCTCGACGCCAAAGAAATTCAAATTTATCTGTCTAGCATTTTTTTCTAGATAGTACAGTCTTTGCTCTTGATTTTCCACTCGTTTTTCAAGATTTTCAGATTTTTCCTCTAGCATTTTTAGTTTTTCGCCAAACATTCTTTGAATGTTTTCTGTAACTTGTTCGCCGCTTTTTCTTATTTCAAGTTTTTGTGCCTCTAGATCACTGTGGATTTTTTGTAGTTTATCTAGTATTTCTTCCATTTTAAGTTTTGTATAGGACTCTCTTGTAGTTTTGAAGTAAAGCGACCTCTATTGTTGAGCATAAGGACTTTTTGGTTTATAATTCTGAACACTAGATGGCTCTCATAAAAAAAAATGTCACGCCCTCTGTTAGGAAGTAGAATAACAATATTTTTTTTTTTAAATAGATGGCGCTGTTTTGTATTTTCTAATCTGGTGTACTTTGGATTTTTGGTAATCTTTGGATTTATTGGATTAAAATAGAGTTCTTGTTACGGATTATTACTGATTAGATTTACGTTTTTATCACTTTTAAAATCACTTTTTAGCACTATTTTAATGTTACTGAGAGGCAGCAGTGGCGCCCTCTCTCATCCCATATAAACTAAACAACCCCATATCTCGGCAACTACTCGACCGATTTGGCTCATGTTCGAACTTAAAAATTCTTTTAATTTCATTTACCTGCCTACCAAATTTCATGACGATCCGACAAAAATTACTCAAGTTATCGTCGAACGAACATTCATACATACAAACATACAAACATACAAACATACAAACATACAAACATACATACATACATACATACATACATACAAACGCCGGATTGTTCCAGTAGACTCGGAGAACTTCGCTCGCTTCGCTCGCTCGTTCAAATATCTCCAGTGAATATCAAACAATTTAGCAAAGCTTAAACCGAAATGCGGCTACGACGTAACCTTACGTACTCACTAGTGGTTCGCCCCGAACTATGAACTCGCGACCCCATATCTCAGCAACCCCTCGACCGATTTGGCTCATGTTCGAACTTAAAAATTCTCTTGGCCTCATTTACCTGCCTACCAAATTTCATGACGATCCGACTAAATTTACTCAAGTTATCGTCGAACGAACATTCATACATACAAACATACAAACATACAAACATACAAACATACAAACATACAAACATACATACATACATACATACATACAAACGCCGGATTGTTCCAGTAGACTCGGAGAACTTCGCTCGCTTCGCTCGCTCGTTCAAATATATATATATATAATATATATATATATATATAACACGAAACTGGCTGTTTTAGATAGGTCTCACCTAATTCTAGGGTTTGATATGTGAACATTTTCGTTTTTTTTTGTGTCTATGAGACACGACTCGATTTTGTGCATTTTTCTTGGCGCGCGGGCTATTCACTATGTACAGCGCCTTAAGGAATGATACTGATATTTTTTATGGTGGAAAGACAGACGGCCAAAACCAAAGATAGATACACTCCATAGGACTACATAGGATTAAAACTGCACTGCAGAACCCTCGTTTGACGACTTTCAGGTACGGAACTGCAAAAATTGCAAGTGCCGATAAAAAAAATCTGCTTTCATATTGTATTTGATTTTATTACTTGTTGAAAGCATTCTGCGATGAGGACGCAATAAAAGCCACGATAGTGTTCGCACTACTTCTGATTTCTGAAATATAGGCTTAACGGAGGGAGCCATCACGGTTGCCGCGTATTGACAACAACGAACGGATTTTCTCGAAAGTCCCGCCTGTGCCATTAGTTTCCCGCCATTCGCTTAAAAAGATTTGCCTCGGCGTCCCTCTCTCATAGATATCTAAGTAGGTATTGATTTGCTTTTTAATGTATTGGAGCCAGACTCCGCGATCGCAATGTCCTTATGCCCAGTTCAGTTATTTTATCAAATAATAAGATCTTTGACGCTGTTAAAGGAAGTTACAGTTGCACGAAGCAAATTGTCCACCAAGTTGTAATTGCTCTTTGGTTGTTTGTAACCGTTCACTGAGCCACTAGACAAAGTTGCCGAAGTGCGAGTGACACACACAACACAATTTGTCCACAGTGAGTAATAAAGAGCAAACGTCGCGCCGCCGCGCGTCGCAGCGAGCGCTAATGCAATGGCGCAGAAATGAGCAGAGCCGTGTGCGGAAGACGGCTTAGCTCGGCCCGGCTAAAAGCCCACTTAGAGATCTCTTCACCTACGGATTTGCGGAAAAGGGCTCCGCGAGGTTTTGAGAAAACGTTCACGCTCTAGCTTGTATTAGCGGGCGACTGCTCCTGTATTGGCACTTTGTAAATATAACTTAGTTGTGAACCTGAAAATATCCTTTGTAAACATAAACAATGTAACACAACTTTCCTTTGAGACTCCTTATTTCTCGTCCTAATTGCAGACTGTAAAAACACGGCCCATGGTTTGTTCATACAAATTGCTGCGAAACACGCTGGCGATGCGGGTAATTGAAACATATTTGTTGAACATTATTACGTAATTGTGATCATTCCACGCTGCGCGGCGCGTGGACGTCGCGACAAGTGCACTCCGCTTCTCCCCTAATCTTGAGTCCGATTTGCCTGCGCCAGTATTAAATGCCAGAATTTGAACAGCCGGCGCTCGCATGCGGCTCGAGTGTAACATTGCTGCGACTCGTTGTGGCATGTTATTGCAAGCCGCATACCTACGTTCGTACGTGCTGCTCCCCGCTATCCGGTCTGACATTTCATGCCGATGAAACAGCTACGTGCGTGTAGGTTTTAGCATTCGCCGAGCGCAATACGGGAGTGTGTGAATACGCCGCGCCGCGTGCCGCGACAGACCGATACTATTCTCAAAGGAAAACTTTTAACTTTAACGAATTTATACTTGGGTGTTTTCGGGAAACACAAGTAGCACTTGTAAAGGAGCTCTACCTTGTTCCAAGAGAGAGCTCTACATATGAAGGGTACAGGGAAAGAAGTACCACTGTCAAGAAGAGTTTGATTTGAGATATAAAAAAATATACTTTTGTAATCAAAAGTATCTACTTACTAACTTTAATTAAAAACATGTAGGCCAATGCTTTTCCATTATAAAAATAATATTTTTATTTAGAAGAAAATACTAAGGACTCTTATCTTTTTTAAACAAAGAGAGGTGACTATGATCTTTTTTAGGGTTCCGTACCCAAAGAGTACCCAACGGGACCCTACTACTACGACTCTATCCGTCCGTCTGTCTGTCCGTCTGTCACTAGGCTGTATCTCATGACCGTGATAGTTAGACAGTTGACATTTTCACGGATGATGTATTTCCAAAATACCTGGCTGATCCGCAATGGAGGTAGGTAATAAGTTTGTTTTTCTCAGTAATTGGACAAACGACTCAATAGCGAAAAGAAACCGATTTCACAGTGTTTTTCGCTTATCAGTATAATTACACGAAACAAAGAAAGTTTTTTAAAGTATATTAATAAAACTATTACATAGAACAGTATCTTGACCAGTTTTTAGGGTTACGTACCCAAAAGGTGCCCAAAGGGTACCCAACGGGACTCCGCAGACTCCGCTGCCGTCCGTCTGTCTGTCCGTCTGTCGCCAGGCTGTATCTCATGAACCGTGATAATTAAAATGTTCAAAGATGATGTATTTCTGTTGCTGCTATAGCAAAAAATACAAAAAAATAGACAAAAATAAATATTTAAGGGGGCCCCATACAACAAACGTGTTTTTTTGCTCGATATTGAGAACGGCAACAGAGGCAAAAGAGGCAACAGAGGTAGACTCTAGAAATATTCACAGAATATTCAGTGATAAATTAACTTTAATATTAAGTAATTTAATTAAAATAAAGTTAATATTTAAGGGGGGCTCCCATACAAAAAATACCAATAGGGTCACTACATATGCTACACTTCCAATGTAAAACTAACCATTCATCCTACAACTTTCATCTGTCCCATCCCAACTCAAGCTATAAGTAACAAGAACTTTCTTCTGTGTAAACAAAATAATCCCCAACAAATTTCCAAGGAGCAGTAACTCTAAACAAAGATAATTATGCACGGTGAAGCTCCTTAAACGTTTCATAATTAAATCTGTCGTAATATTATTAAACACGTCCACGACTCATCTCCTGCGGCACTCGGCGTCGGCGGCGGTCGGGTCCGTCGTTAAAGAGGTTGCGCACCGCACCAGAATGGGCAAACTTTCCAACGAGTCCATTATAAATCAAATGACGCCTCCCAGGCATATCCTGAGGGACGAGATCGCGTCCCGCCGCGACTCCGCCGTTAAACTTCGTCTCCTTAATGCCTCAACAATTAAGATAAAAAGAAAGAAGGGCCTAAATTAAAGGTGGTTAAAAGATAACGAGTTAATAGGCATCCTTCACAAACTTTAGCGCCAAACGGCGAGGCCTTAAACTGTTATAATCTTTGATTCCGAACCCCCGCTCCACCTCTTGAAATCTTATTAAACCAAATAGCTTGCCTGAGGCAAAGAAAAGTTCTTCTACGTTAAAAGCGTTACTGTTATCCAAAACCTGTAAAACCAACTGTAGAGATCAAACGAATAATGTCTCACTGAAAATATTATTGCATTAAGGTTTGACGATAGCAGCGTAGCAGGAAATTCAACTATTTCACAGTTTTTTTTTATTTTGAAGTTAAACTGAGCTATTTTTGTTTTGCGATTTTTCGTTCACTACAATAAAATTGTATTATTTTCATTTTTGTGAACAAAAATTAAGCAGATTCTGTTTAGTGGTCGTCAAAGCAGTGGCACTGCCCAAAAAAGTAGTTTATGACAAGAGCACACTAAAAACCCTAAAATACGAAAATAGCTCAGTTTAGCTTAAAAATTAAAAAAAACTGAGAAATAATTGAATTTCCCGCCACGCTGCTATCGTCCAACCTTAAGCAGGAGTTGAGAAAGGGTTTTTTTGATGAGGCCAGGCACTGCAGCGTCCGAGTGGTCTTTTTACCCATCTAGTTTGAGTGAAGGTACGGTCGGCCAGTCACAGATACCTACCCCATGGCAGCACTTACCGCGCGCGGCATAAGGTCGCCAATCGAACAAAAAGGGGTATCCTAGCGTGTGGCCGACTGTACCACTGGACACTATATTATAAATCCTTTAATTACGTTGATGCAAAAGTATAGTTAAAAAATATATTTATTTATTCACCCTATTTTAACAGGGTCCTCATAATATCATTGTATTAGGAATAGCTGCAAAAGTAAAAACTTTAGATTATTTAACCGTTTACTTTCCAAAACCAGCTAAGTATATTATCTTCATACAATTTTACTTGATATTTTCTTTGACAAAACTTAGCTCAAAGAATGGCCGGAAGAGAGAGGCGGACAAACGAGTGAGTGTGGCAGGTGATGTACGGAGCTGTAACTCAATTAGGATCCGCAGTCGAGGCAGATTAAGTTAGCCGGAGCCGCCATTACGAATATCATATTTGCATCAGGTGCCGGCTTCATTGCCCACTCACTCCTGGATGCCATTAGAGATAACTTAGCTTACAACTTAGAACTTAGCTTGATGAATTAACGTCTTGTGATTTGGCTTGCGGTAAAATTGTTTGATAAAAGATGACTTTTGGGTAGTATTACACCATTTTTCATCCCATAACAAATACCTAGTCAAAAGGTTGACACTCTAGCTCCCAAGTTGCTTCTTTAGAAGATAACATTTTCAATATTTTCTTAATAAAATTGAAGGCTAAAATAATGTCTCGCCGACATAGCCGAGCGGCGAGCGGCGACTGGGCCAGCCAGGTGACGACGGTTTGTAACTCAATCAGTGCGGACAGACGGACACGCCCGACTCGATTAGATTAGACGCCGGCCACAATTACGCAGATCTGATTTACATCCGCCGCTGACGCTCCGGTTCCCTCGACGCGCCACTCAAAATTCACTCGTACGATTACAGGTTTCTAACCTTATTAAGGATGATTATGAAACATTTCCCGATATTTCTTACTCGATAATACATCGCTCACGAAAATATAATTAACAAGATACGTACGTTGTTGTCGAAATCGGTCGAGTGGTTGAAATCGGTAGAGTAGTTGCGAAACAAACTTTTCGTTCTTAAATACCGCTGAAGATAAGTTTCGTACAAATTGCTCAAAACCGAGTTTCCCTTAATATCTCGGTGGCCCCAGGTTACGCCGACAAGTGAGGTCGTCGTCATTAAGGGGCCCGGCCCATTGCATAATAAAATGGCCCAAGTTTCCTCAAGTCCATTATAAATTAGACAGCGGCTGAGAACCGCATCACTTAAGATACGTAAGATGTGACCCGACACCAGTTTCAGCCACCAAACTTCCCTACTATATTGCCTTCGATCTTGATAAAAAGAACTAGCGGTGAATCAAACTTAAAGCTCGGGCTAAGGAGATAAAGGATGCGCGTCGAACTTTACAACTAGTTAAAGCCCTAACTAAAGATGCTTAATAACAACGCCGATAATACCTACGCGTTCGGTAAAACATTTTTTGAGGGAGAAGTTCATAAAAGTTTTATTTTATAAGTTCAAACATACAAACTGTGGTAGTGAGCGGGCGATAAAGATGTGAATATTGATCTGCTGTGCTTTGTGTACGGAGAGGTATATCTCCTGCAGTGTTCACGTAAAATTGACCGCGATTTCCGGGAGCAATTAGTCTTTGTAAAATGCATTCTAAGCGCTTAATGCTGCGGAAATTACTGCAAAGCGACGCTGCGATAGCGCCTTCGAGCAATGTTTCGGCTGCTCTACAACTACAACTAACTACACAGTTCGTACCGTGTTCAAGGTTAGCTCACCGGGGAAATGTTAGTACACACATAGTGCGGAATAAGTGAAGAGATTTTTTTTATCCAAGATAATTTTGCAGCATTGTGTCATACAAAAACTTTTTTTTTATATAAAATGATGAAGAGAAGAATAGTTGCGAACATAAATTTTTCACTTTAGTAGCCCTAGTGCCGCTAAAGTGGCAAGCTTTTAGAGCTGTTGATGTTGAAGCCGACTTGTTTACTTCGTTTTTGCTCGTGTAGAAAACCTTACAATGCGACTTAGGTACGAGTTTGTAATTTAACTACCCCCAGACTGATGTTTTTATACCAGACTGCGGTGGAACGTGGCTCACAACCTCACTACAAATTTAACGAAAACAAACTATGGCTACCGCATACATTACTCGTATAGCTGAATTTGCTTTTAATTAACTGCTGTAGTTAATAAATTGTTTATTGACGTGCGACATGTATAATAAAATAAGAATGTATAAACATTTATAATAAGTTGAAAAAATTCACTCGGGACAGGACTTGAAACAAAAAGTGGTTAAATGTAGTGGCAATACCAAAAATTCCAATGAGCATTTCATCTGCAAAGATGAACGCATTGGGTGGTGTAGATTAGTGCAAACTAATCACACCAGGTGGCGCCCCCCGTCCAGTTGACGGAGACTAGTTGAAGAAATTCGCATCGACAGTTACTTGACTCGGTAGCTCAATTGGTAGAGCGCCTGCACGGTGTGCGGAAGGTTGCGGGTTCAAGTCCTGTCCCGAGTGAATTTTTTCAACTTATTATAAATGTTTAAATTATTCCCTAGCACGGGTTAGTGCTTTAGAAAAACAAAAAGTAAGAATGTATAGTAAAACAAGGTTGTCTGGAAGAGATCGCTTTTAGCGATATGGCCGCCATTTGTACTAAATTTTGTTGTAAAAGTTATCTGTTATTCTTTCTGTTGTGCAATAAAGAGTTCTCTATCTATGTTTAGCAGCTGTAAAAAAACTTTGTTTATTTTAAAGCTACTCTGGAAAGGATTGAATGAAATTGGTTCAAAATGCTGAAATACTGAACTAATGGTACCTACCCATTTTGCATTTAAATAAGAAAGAAATACATTTTCCTTATAAAAATTGCCAGGGGTAGAGGGGTAGAAATCTGAGGAGCAAACGTTTTCTTTAATTTCCGTTGTGTCACCCGTCAAATGTAAAGACGATTGGAAATTATTGAAGCACCACATTCCTTGCTCCCTGCCTGCTTACAACACAACTAGATTGTTAAAATCTCTAACAATTTTGTATTAGTACTAGGTTTTGTTCGACGTAAATAAAATTGAAATCAGTAAATATCCGGAATCTCGCGTATCCTCTCAAGTTATAAAAACTTTTTCAGATACTTATATATTTTTTTTTTACAAAAGTCTTGAAAATATTGCAGACTTTTTTTTTCAATTATCTGAAATCTACAGGGTGCACTCGAAGTCGATAGCGGAACTTTAAGTAGGCTGTCTACTGATCACTACAAACAACTTTTACCAGGTGGCGAAAATAATGGAGCGAAAAAAATATCAGCTGTTTCATACATTTGGCGCAGTACTGAGTCGACCTTTTGTATGGAACAGCTGATATTTTTCTCACTCCATTTTTTTCGCCACCTAGTACAAGTTGTTT
Organism: Zelleria hepariella; assembly: GCA_949319315.1. NCBI lineage: Eukaryota > Metazoa > Arthropoda > Insecta > Lepidoptera > Yponomeutidae > Zelleria > Zelleria hepariella. The sequence continues at coordinate 8,544,952 of OX439382.1, forward strand.
GTATTGATCAGTAGATAGCCTACTTAAAGTTCCGCTATCGACTTAGAGTGCACCCTGTATAAATCGATGTTTTCTCTTTATAATGACATTTTTAGATTATTCATTATGTACCAAAGTATTTAATTGATCTAAAAATATAAAAGGTTAACTGGCTTCTCCTCATCGCGTAAGAGACCATTTCTCACATTTCCGTGCCAAACATCCGAGTGTATAATGCGTGCGGGATGAGAATGGGATGGAACCTTGTCAAAGTCAATCGAAAACATACTGTATTTCACTTTGACAAGGTTGCATCGACGTGAGTTTGCTTACTGCGCGCGTCTCAGTTCCAAAAGGTCGCATCCCATTCTCATTCCGCGCGGATTATAACTCGGCCAACTGTCGCGTCGTCCCCAGGTGGCATGGATGCACTTCGAGCAGTCGGCCATCCTCACGGTGCACAACCACGTGATAACACGGAACCCGCGCGTGTCGGTGACGCACGACAAGCACCGCACCTGGTTCCTACACATCACCGACGTGCGCGAGGAGGACCGCGGCCGGTACATGTGCCAGATCAACACCGTCACCGCCAAGACGCAGTTCGGGTACCTGCACGTTGTCGGTAAGGGAGAACAACTTGTACTTTTTATTTTTATTTTGGTATATTTGGTGTACAAAACAGAAGATAATCTAAGATAAGGTACAAAGTTGAAAAGATACAATTAGTGCTGACCTACAGGGTGCACTCGAAGTCGATAGCGGAACTTTAAGTAGGCTGTCTACTGATCACTACAAACAACTTTTACCAGGTGGCGAAAATAATGGAGCGAAAAAAATATCTGCTGTTTCATACATTTGGCGCAGTACTGAGTCGACCTTTTGTATGGAACAGCAGATATTTTTTTCCGCTCCTTTTTTTTTCGCTACCTGTTAAAAGTTGTTTGTAGTGATCAGTAGACAGCCTGCTTAAAGTTCCGCTATCGACTTCGAGTGCACCCTGTAGATTAACTCCCAAAGTATATACACACGGTGATAATGTAAAAACAAAGGTTAAAATTTAAATAAACACAAAATATTTATAAAATTCACAAACGAAACAAATAACAATTTATAATTTTAGACCAATGAGATCAAGAAGAGCCGTATGAGTTTGTCTTTTAAATTTTGTGAGACTGTCATAGTGAATGTCACTATCACAGGCGGCGGAGATAAGATTATAAAGACGACACTGTACACGACACTGGACATATGTACAGTAGGGTGTCCCGTCAAAAAGTGTTTTTACGCAAGACCCCTTAAAAGTTTCGTAATAAAATATAGATTTTGTATTTCGTAAACGGTTAAACTTACTTGTATTATGTCGGTGTAGCCGACTAGTTTCGGTTCTCATTCGGAGACCTTAATCATGGAGCTGAGACGGCCCGTTTACGAAATACAAAATGTGCAGTGCTTACGAAAGTTTAAGTGTAAAAATATAGATTATCAGAAAAATAATAAAAAAAATATTAACAAGTATCTTTAGGGCTCTACCGAGCTTTAAAGTTTAGATTAAAAAATGCCCTCAGGAGGCGATGAGTCTACCCACCAGCCCCTAATTGTTAGGTTTTTTATTTGCACAAGTTATAATAATCTTAAGAAATAAACGTCAATCATCGCCTCCTAAAGGATTTTTTTATCAAAATTTCAATGAAGATACTTGTTAATATTTTTCTTATTATTTTTCCGATAATCTATATTTTATTACGAAAAATTTAAGGTATCTGGCGTGCGGAAAATCAAAAAAAGGCAATTTCTCGGGACACCCTATTGTACAGTGGGCCACACGCTCGGATACCCATTTTTGTTCGATTGGCGCCCTTATGCCGCGCGCGGTAAGAGCTGCCATGGGGTATCTGTGACTGTGGCCGACCGTACATAAGGTTGGAAATTATGTACAGGGTGGCGCGTTGAGATGGGTCAGTGGGGGACTTCTAAATCATACGATAGGAAAATAAGTTCTTATCATATGATTTATGTGAAGTGAAGAACTTGTGAATCATGACACCAATTTCGGAGAAATAAAATAAGCATTATTTAACAGATTTAAAAAATCCCCTCCACGAACCAAGATAAAAATGCTCGGAAAAAAAATTTGTTTCGATATTGATATAAGGAGTATTTTTTCTATGAAACCTTGCGTCTAAAATTGATAAAAAGCATTGACTTCATTATTTTCATACAATTTAGGCCATTTGGTAGACTACGATATCGGTTGAAAACGATATCCCATGTCAACGCGCCACCCTGTATAGGTTGGACATGCTACAGTAGAAAAAAAAGTTTATAGACTTTTTAGATTTACATCGGAACGCTCTACGCCGAGTCCTTTTACTATAACTAAGGCCTTTGCATCTACGTACTTAATGAGATGATTTATATAGCGTCCAGTGGCACCTTCACTCACACTAGATGGGTGAAGAGACCACTCGAAGCTGCAGTGCCTGGGACATTGTTTTTAGATGGAGTAGGCTTGCCCAGCACCTGTACCATCCTGACAGCTTAGTCGACCTAGCCCACAGGAAAGACAGGTCAATACATGTGGAGCCAACTGAGCCGCGGGTTTCCTCAGTCTACCAAAAAGGTGCTTAATCCGACATCGGAGATGTACTCACCACTGTACGATGGTCACTCCGCAGGGCTTTTCTATTAAATTGATCTCATAGTCGAACATTATTCGAAGCTATTACGTCCTGACCTTGCTTTCATAACAAGCGGAATGCGGTGTTTTAGTTGAGCTCGACAATATTGCACATATGTATATGTCCATTACTGGCAACCGCGTGGCCACAATAGCCAAATTTAATAACCAAGAAGGAATTAAAAACAACCCTATCTTAACTTTTTCGACAGTTTCGTGCCAGCCAGACGCATACCTGGGGGTTACCCTTGACGCTATTGCGATCAAACTGAAAAAGTTATAAAATTAATTTCTCTTTGAATTCGCATAGAAATGCTTTGATTACTGGCAACCGCGTGGCCACAATAGCCAAATTTAATAACCAAGAAGGAATAAAAAACAACCCTATCTTAACTTTTTCGACAGTTTCGTGCCAGCCAGACGCATACCTGGCATCAGAAAAAATGAACTCTTTTCTTTTTCCCCCAGTGCCACCGACGATCGACGACTCGCTAAGCTCGAGCGACGTTATCGTGCGCGAGGGCGCCAACGTCACGCTGACGTGCCGCGCTAATGGCTCTCCTAAGCCCACCATCAAGTGGAAGCGCGATGACAACTCCAAAATCTCCATCAGCAAAGGCCACACGGGTAATTCGTATTAAATTGCATGCTAATCTGATTGGTTTTTAAGGCCCTCGACGTGCCAAGAAGAGTTCGAGGAAATCTCGTAACTAAGTAAGAAATAATTTCTCAATAAATAGGGCCCTAACGCCCCAGCGTAGTCTCTTACAAAACTAAGGCCTTTGCATCTATGTAATGAGGATAATTTATACAGCGTCCAGTGGCAACTTCACTCACACTAGATAGGTGAAGAAACTACTTGACGCTGTAGTGCCTGGGACATTGTTTAAGATGGAGTAGGCATGCCCAGCACCTAATCATCCTGACAGCTTGGTCGGCCTAGCCCACAGGAAAGAGAAGTCAATACGGGCCTCAAAACTCTCTGTACAGGGAGTGGTTTTGGTCAGTGACACCCGACTCAGAGAAGATTTAAAGATTTAAAGCCCGAAAATGAGAGTGCGGCCACAAGCGTTAGTATAATAGTAAGGGAGGCCACAATTGAATGATTTTTGGGTAGTTTTAACTGAATAATTTTTATTATTTTTGCTTCAGTATCGTGTATAAATAATCACACCTGAGTCGGGTGTAACTTTATAAAACGACACGTTGCATAATTAAGACTTTTTAGAAACCGAAGTACACACCAATAATTATTATAACAAGTTATTTTTCATTTTAGTATCGGAGTGGGAAGGTGAAGTCTTGGAGATGGCTCGAATTTCACGACTGGACATGGGAGCGTACCTCTGCATAGCAAGCAACGGGGTTCCCCCAACTGTCTCAAAGAGAGTCAAAGTCAGCGTTGATTGTAAGTAAATAAACCAACCAGTTCTTTTAGGTATGGAAGACGCCGCCGATTACGAAATACTTTTGAAATGGCATGAAAAAATAGGACATATTGGTCCTCGTGCTCCTACAAGTAGGATAACCGAGTAGGAGCAAGAGGAAACGCGCTCACCACGACGCCTTATATGGGAAAGTTCAAAGCAAATAAATATCTTGAATCTTGAATCTTGAAACCAGACATTTTCTGAATCGCTAGTAGAGTGTACTTTTACCTAGTATAGGATGTAGTTGCGAGGTATTGGTCTCTACCAAGCATACAAAAAATCAAGGTTCAAAATAAGGAGAGCCTGGTAGAGCCTACCATTTTCCGCTTTTTAGAGACCAAATTTGTATTCGCTACAATATGAAATGAGACGTAATTTGTCTTAATTGACTCAACACTCGTTTCACTCTTTCTAGTTCCTCCAATGCTGTGGATACCACACCAGCTAGTAGGCGCTCCCCTTTACTACAACGTCACATTGGAGTGCTTCACGGAAGCTCACCCCACCTCCCTCAACTACTGGACTCGGGACGATGGACACATGATTCACGAGAGCCCTAAGTACCACATGGAGAATACTGTCGGAGTGCCGTCCTACAAGACACATATGAAACTGCTCATCAGGCACATTATCACGGAGGACTACGGCACATACAAGTGTGTGGCCAAGAATCCGAGAGGCGAGTCGGATGGGACGATACGTTTATACAGTGAGTATAATAAAAAAAAATAAAAAAAAATATGTACAAAAGGCCTTGGCCCAGCTAGTGGGCTAAGTGCCTAATCTGTTTTTTATATGGTAGTCTTTATAATAGTATTAAATTTAGGTAGTTTATAGGCATTTTTACTATGGATCTTGTGTCTGAAATAAAGAAATTATTATTAATTAATACCCCTCGCTGACGGTGAAGGAAAACATCGTGAGGAAACCTGAGCGTATGAGGCATTAAACGCAAAAATCGCCGACCCGCATTGAGCACGCGTGGTGATTAAGCTCGAACTCTCTCTCTGAGAGAAGGCATTTGCCCAGCTAGTGGGACATGTACAATTGTACAGGCTACATTTTACTTTTTTCTATCTTATTAATTAATAAATTCAATTACATGCGAGCACCCAACGCCGACAATATAATATAAATAATAGCGGAGTTGAAGTAGTCGCCGAGGCCGAAACCGGCACGGAACTATCATCATCAAATTTAATTAATAAGTAATTCACATAACAACGGTGGCGAAATTGTTTAGTAAGTATTTCAATTTCTTCTTCATCTTCTACCTGTAGACACACAATGCTGAGTGTAGGTCTCTTCCATTGGACTCCAATCTTTACGGTTTTGGGAGTTTGTCATCCAGTCTTTTCCTGCCAGTTTGACCATCTCTGCGTCGGTCCGTCTCACACTTGAATGTTTTGCTACCTTAAGAGGGTGCAATACCTTTAGTCAGAAGTTCGATTTGTTTCTTTCTGTTACTGCAGCGTCATCGCCGCCGACGACCACGCCGGATCCGCGGGCGCTGTCCACGCCGCCGCCCTCCAAGCCTCCGCGGCGCGACCCGCCACACTCCGACAAAGGTAACACACATTAAGGCGCTGGGCATAGTGAATTAGCCCGCGCGCAAAGAAAAATACACAAAAGCGATTCCTGCATCAAATACACTAAAAAAAATCGAAAATGTTCACACCACAGATTGCAAGATATTTTGCTTGAAAAAAAGTGCGCCGCCTATTTTTTTTCAAGCAAAATATCTTCAAAATGTTTATGAATGTCAACACGAAACTGGCTGTTTTAGATAGGTCTCACCTAATTGTAGGGTTTGATATGTGAACATTTTCAATGTGTTTGGTGTATTTCATACAGGAATCGATTTTGTGCATTTTTCTTTGCGCGCGGGCGATTCACTATGCCCAGCGCCTTAAATGTACATACTAGCTTTAAGGACACATTAAATTGGGTACCTACCAGCTGCTGCTAAAATTTCAACCCTGATAGTATTTTTTAAGGCCAAGGATCTTAACCTAGGGTTATGAATGAACCAACGTAGCATTTTCGCCAAATCTGCCTGTTTGCATACACCTCCGCCGTAATTTGCCCTAGATTCAAGGTCCTAGGAAGTACAATTACTGTCACCCAGAATTTACACAATTATTTTGAAAACCACTTTTTTGTACTCTTTTGGTGTCGCTAGTGAACTAACTATTCGCGATATTCACACATAGTAATTGGAGAAATCGGTTAATCAAAATTAATCGCGGTGTGACCCACTTTGAATCAAATTAAAGAAAACTCAAACCAACAACTTAACTACTCATTTGGCTTAATAATTTCAAAGGCTTCGATAAAAACATGTTGCACGCAAACCATACCATGCCCCGTAAAGAGATGTTTCACTTTGTTTTCATCGTTTCAGTTATTATTAGTGGTCGTTATATTTGTTTATAGTATCGTAAACAGTTACGAGGTAGCTCGTCGCCGGTAGTCTGCTAACTGGCTTCGAATGTTACGACTGTCGTAAAGTTAAAAACAATTTGTTTATAAACATGACGTTTTATTGAGTGTTGAACGTTTTGTTTGTGAGGATAGACCGGCAGTTATTGCAGTGAACCGCAAAAAGATTGATATTAGATGTCTGTAATATGATGTCATCTATTTTGGGCGATACGGTGGTGGGCAGACGGGAGCTGTGCTAGCGGGAGTCATAAGTCGGTGCCTCCGCGTCATTACGCGCGCGTTATTGGGCAAGTTGGGCGGGCGGCGCGTGGGGCGGGCGGCCACCGGACAGGGCAACATCTTGTCCCGACACCCCCTATTACGAGCAACTGTCGGCTTCCGTTTTAGAAAATACACCAATATTGCTGCTATCCAACCGCATTATTAGTTAAAGCTCCGTCGTTTAGTTAATTAACTCAGATTCTGTAAAGTAAAAGAAAGTTTCTAAGTTGTTTTTTTATTTATGTTCCATCCTATGTGGCTTTGCATTTTTTCGTAACGTTGAGTTTCCCTCAACATTATTATGTATTCTGTTGGCATGTTTTTGTCCGCGTCGCCCTTTAACATCATTCATGCATAAATATTTCATACTTATGTATGAATACGTTACCCCTTGCGTTTGTAAACTTGAAAAATTCATTTAGACGGAAAGTTCCGGCCGATTGTTTTTGTGCGGCAGCGGCTGATTCGTCGACGGCTACAGTTTTATTTTTTGTGTATTTTTTGCGCCCATTACGAATTTACGGCTGGCCCGGACACTCGACAATATTGCGCAACTTTTCAATAACTGCCCGGCGCGGCGCAGCGCGCTGGCTCGCGCCCCACTATCCTTTCACATATTGAATCCTTCACTAAATTAGTTCATGCTCGGTCAGTCATAAAAAATCTTCTTCCTTGGTTTTTCTTTTTTTCATTTCCAACACGGAATCAAATTGCGACTAAAGTGGGAAACTCGATCACTGTTTACAAATCATATATTATATTAGTGCATACGATTTTTATAAAATACGTGTTTTTAATTTGGACAGGTACAAAATACCAGTCGAACCTGAACGAAATAGACAAGGGGAAGCAGAAGACTGACGAGGGTGGCGGGAAGGCACATCTCAACTGGATCGGCGACCCCACGCTCTCTGGTGCGTACTCACTAGCAAACAAACAAATACCTCATAGACTCCGCTCACTAAACTTTGTATACACACAAGACGATAAAAAGACTTGTTTTCTTGTTCTGTGCTTGAACTCAAGTCAACAAGACACCTTGTTTGCCCGAAATGTCCTTTTCCTCTGAGTAATTTTATTGTCAATTTTACCTAAAGGATCTTATTTTATTTTCAGGTGCTGCAGTTAATTTTAGAAGCCACTGGTTATTAGCAATTATTATGATGTTTACAATTTTGACCATAAATAAATATTGAACTTATTTCTATCACCAATTTGGATTTGAGTCCGTTATCCACCAAACATTGACTTTCTCAAATCTAATACTATGACATTATGTATTATGTTTCTTAGAGTACCTACCGCAGCTTTCCGAAATACATATACATTTATGATTTGTTCAGATTATTTATGTATGTACCTAGTAGAGATGGTTTAAACAAAAATTTATACAACAGAGTATTATTGCCCTTGAAAACAGGTGATGTAGAAAGTGTAATGTAAAATACCTAAAGGTTAACATTAAAACAGAACGTGTATTAGATACTAAAATGACTACATCATGTTTTTAATATGAAGTATATTTACTATGTAAATTGTTGTTGTTAATAAAATAAAAACCCTATAGATACCATACGATGTAATAATTTATTGTACGAATATCAGTTCCTTGTACCTACCACATGGTGCAAGAATATGTTGTCGTGAGAACAATGAAATGTAACATTGATTCGAAGGATAAAGGCGATATTGATCGCGTGAATCGCTCGGAATAGCTAATTCTACTACATTCTATTATCATTGTGACTTCATTCAACATTAATTCGGTCTGGCAATGGACGTACTTAACACTGTGCAAGTCACATGGACCTGACTGAATTTATTTTCTCGCGTCCAATCGGGGCAAAGATTATTCTAGCACTAAATTTAGCAGGTGGTATTGTACTTTTATAGATATTTTATAGATATATAGGTTCGTTTAATTTTAAAACATAATTTCAAGAGTTATTATTTGAAATAATCACCGCGGGTAACGCAGCTTTAAATTTAATGTCGTGTTGGTGTCATCTAACTGCGGTGTTGACTCGCTCTTATTACTTACACGACCAGAGTGGACGCTGGGAAATATGTTGGCTTCTTTTTAATTGTATCCTCAATAAAGTAAATCGAGAGCACGTGAATTTACATAAATATAAAGTGCACATTATTATCATACACCTATAATATAACATAGCATAAGACTGAAAGAAAAAACATTAATGAGTGTAATTTTAGATAATATCACTAATGTTAATTTTGAGCTTGCAACCTCATGTTCGCTGTGATAAGTCTGTAAATAGAGGGGTTTTATTACACATCTGTCGCGTAATAAATTCGTCTTTATGATTGGTGATACTTAACGTTGATCGTACCAGAATAAGAAGTTGAAAAAATCCTAACAGCAGCATAGACGTAAAATACATTTGTTCACGAATCGAAAATATACTAATTGATGCTGGGCGACGCTTAATTAAGTTTAGACCGGTTTATTTTCTTCTAGTATAAAGTATGTTCCAAGTATCTTCGGTCAATTAAAGCTTATAATATATTATGTAGAGTTATGAAATAAAATAAAATGTAAATGTTACCGTTAAAACGTTGCCAAATCCTATTTATAAGAACTTACATACCTAGATAGAGATCATTGTAAATATATCCAATAAGCTAAAGCAATTGAGTGTCCTTCTATCCAATAGTGTGCAGCTTCTACAGACGAGCCTTATGAGCCTTGAGGCATCGACATGTTCCTAAGAAGAAGGCACAATAGTGCCGTCAAAGAAAATAAAAATCCTTTTTTTGCCTTTTTGGGTGCCTTTTTTTGCCATTAACGGACCGTCAAGTCTTCGATCGTAGTCTTAAAATTTTTTGGACCGAAGACCTAATTCCAGGTGCTGAAACCTATGAATAAAACCGGCCAAACCGAAAGTGGCTGTTTTTTACTTCTTCGGGTTTTATTCATATGTTCTGGGATCTGGGATCTTGTTTTTAGGTTCTAATGTTTCAGATCTTTTAAGTCAAACAAATGGCTCGTCTGTTCAAGTAATCTAAAGTTTAATTAAGTATAATGCGTCCATATAAAGTTGATATTGATTAATCACAAGAGTTCAGTGGTCACCTGTCTTGTGTCACACTATGTCACACCTACGTAATTACACTGTATCGATTATTATATTTGAAAGGGTAGATCAAAAAGTGAATAAAGCTTGTTTAAAAATAAATTCGTTTTTATTCGTCACACAATTTGTAATTTCAATGTAAATATAAACGTAGATGATTTTCGTAACAAACTCTATAATCCAATAAGTTGTCAAAACAATTTATGTTAGGATGGAGCGACCTTGCAAGCAGTCCGCGGTAAATCTTTGAAGATTTAGGTCGGGCCAAAACAGCTCCAAAGTATGTATGACGGCTTCTAACTCCTAAGCCAATATAACTTCTTTTAAATGTGTTCTTGATGGCAAAGCTATAGCAAAAGTTGATATAGAGTCAATCTGCTTTTGATTTATTCGGATATTATAAGTTTTAAAACTTTTTCGATCTATATCAAATATCATATTAAATTAATCGTTATCATATTTAAAAAAAACAAACGAAGCGTTAATTAATTAAGTAATCAGATTTCAACTATTTGCCTCGATAATTAACTAAAAAAAACTAAGGCCTTTACATCTACGTAATGAGATGATCCATACAGCGTCCAGTGGCACCTTCACTCACACTAGGTGGGTGAAGAGACCACTCGGCGCTGCAGTGCCTGGGACATTGTTTTAGATGGAGTAGGCTTGCCCAGCACCTATACCATCCTGACAGCTTAGTCGACCTAGCCCACAGGAAAGACAGGTCAATAGGCGCGGTGGTGGTCTAGTGGGTAGAACAGTGGACTCTGAAGCAAGAGGTACCCGGTTCGATTCCCAGTGCGGGCATGTATCTATGACTTTGTTTAATTTCAAAGTTACGTACATTTGTGAATTTGTAGTAGCAATACCACTCGCTAACGGTGAAGGAAAAACATCGTGAGGAAACCCGCGGCTCAGTATAATTAACTAATAACTAATATTAGTAGGGTTCCAAAACTCCCACACCAAAATTATAGTGAATCGACGATGATCACTAAACAAAGCGCTACACAACCATGCCTGTGTTAAAGCTCTTATAATAAAAAAAACTACTTTAAGCATGAGCGAGTAAAGCATAAAATGCATCGCATGTTATGGTGTTGTATTCCCTTTGGTAGGAAGGACCTTGTTTATAACAGTAGCCTCATTACTTAGTGGCCCGGTGGGCGTGTCCTCCCGCCGGAACCGGAAGTCGTGGGCGACAAAATAATCGCTTAACCGTCAGAACCCCAACTATGATACATAAAATATTCATTGAGAAATCAAGCTGTCCTGTGAAAAAAACATCGCGATCTTTTCTGTGTAAGATTTTCCATACCACATTCGCCTACGAAAATGTAGAGTTACTTCGCCCTCCATCGATCACACAACTGATAACAACGTTAAAAGAAAATGATAGGGGTTTGTTCCCTACAAGTTTTAAAGCCTCCGCGATAGATATCTTTGAGGAAAGCAATAAATTGGCGCACATTGAACACAAAAGAAAAAACCATCTTTCGAAATCGCCTCTATAAAGTTATACACCCCAAGTTCTCAACGTATCACTAATTGCTACAAAGCCACGAAATGGATTAAACTAAACCCTCCAAGATAGTCGTTGGACTCGAAGCGATGTTTTCCAGCTGCGTGCCCACAGTGTCTTGTTTCGTGAGGTCTATAATTTTCGGGGCCCAAATTAATCCGGGCACGGCCGGCGATCGGTGCCGGTCAGCCACGGCCTCGCATACTAATGCTATTGTTTATCGAAGGGGACTAATCTCGCCATTGCAGCCATCACTGTCCACCCTCAAAATTATAAAGGATCACTTTCAGCTTGCCTAATCCGAGGAGCAGCGCGTCTCGATCACCCTCTACGTGCCCCGGGTACTGAGGCTCGCGAGGCCCTCGTAGACAAATTCAAACAAATCGTGGAGGCTTTAAAATACCCGACGTGGCTCTGCCGCCGTCCTTTCTCAGCCGGCTGACAATACGGTATGATAATAAGCTTCCTTCACACAAAGAAAACCTAAATTAATGGTTTTGTGTTTGAGGACACAATATAGAAAGCCCTCATTTAGGTCAGTGCAATCTGAAATCAGACAACATACCAAATGATCCGATGCTTTACTGCCCCGTGTTTATTAGTCATATAAATAATTGCTAAACAAACATTAGTTTGGAAAACACGATACGCTTACACAGGGCGAGAAGGCTTTCACGGTAAAAGTTGGCAATCACATAGCTATTCGCGCGGTCGTAACACATGTAAAGCTGTAAAAGAGTCGTCTCGCACTGAGTGATAATAAAGGTTACCCTCCGCGGTACCTTTATTGTTATCGAATAAAAATAATCCCGGGATTTTTCGGGATGATCGTAAATTATAACGCGTTTCAGCGGTGGGGTTGTGCAGGCGAAGTGTCGCTCGCTGCCACCTTCTACATAGTACATTCGGCCCCATGGAATAAACTCGTTTTTTTTAAGCGGCAGGCAGTTGTGGTTTACTTCAAAATCCGAGAATAAAATTTCTTCAGATAATGACAGATTTTATGATTCAAACTCGAGTAGGTAGGTAGCTGAGTTGTTCAATATGACGTAGAAACTTGCGTCTCCATGACGTTCTAAGAGCTGCTTGATTTACGATCTGAACAACTGGGGGGTTACCCTTGACGCTATTGCGATCAAATTGAAAAAGTTTTAAAATTAATTTCTCTTTAGTTCTCATAGTAATGCTTTGATTTTAAAAACTTGGAATTTTTATTCAAAGGTAAGGCTGTTTTATTCAATAAAAACACAAAATGCGTCTTAATAAATAAATCTTATAAAATTTTGTAAATTGCGCCATATTGCGGCCGTATTGAAAAAATGCGTCAAGGGTAGAGGGGCAGATTTGTCTACAAGCATTAATTATCACCTATATTTGTATCCGATTACATTCCACCCCTCAACTCCCAGTGAACCGTTTAAACCAAACGAGATGGTAAAAAGTAAAAGTCCAACAATAAACAGCCCTTCAACTCTCATTTTGGCCGCGCGAAGCCCTGAAAATCCTCCGATACCAACAAAAGTGGCAACTGAACCTAATGAATAATTCATGTCGTCGGCGGTGCATGTTCTATCACTGTTTTATCTATTGTGGGGCTTACGCGACCCGCGCAGCTTCCGTCCACCCGCGCGATATTCTCTTTCTAGGGGTTAACTACCTTGTCGCCAGCAATTTTAGAGCTGTTTGAGGCCCCTGATAACCGTCGCGCTGAAAATTAACGCCTTTTGAAATTGTTTACGCCCGTTCGTGGGACACTCCCGTCTTCATAATATTTCATTGAGTCAAAAAAGATGTTATATTTTGCAAAATGGGTTAGTGCACTTAGACTAAAGTCATACATTCAATGGCACCGCCTTTTAGTGATGATATTTGTACAGTAGCAAGTTATTGCTGGGCCCTGGAACGGAAAATTAACAAAACTAATAGGTAAGCTTGATAATGATCCAACCAACAATGCACCACTGTTCTTGTACCCATGTTATAGCTAGAGTAGGTAGGTATAACTTAGTTTACTCGTAAGTCGTAAGTTTGGTAGGTCGCATAAAGGACATCGCAGTACCATTCACCTCGTTTGGCTTGTGAACACTTTTATTTTCGCCCGGTAAAATAAAAGAGGCGGGCGTTCATTGAGGCCGACACTGTAGCCGGCTACCTGGCCGCAGACTGTCTCGTAAATAAGATAAAGCTGGTGGCAGCCCGCAACGCACGACACAGATCCTCGTAAATCTGGGCAGATTTCATTGCCCGCCGCAACTTGCGCCATGATCTTGTGGGCAATCTTCGCGCGGGTTTAAGTGCCATTTTCTATCTTGTTATAAGTGGGGATTGCGGAGCCAACTGAAACTATAAGGTATACTTCTGTTTAGTAAGGATTAGGTATTTAGTTCTTTGCATCTACAACTATACATAGAAGCTTTATGCACCGTCTAGTGGCTCCTCCGCTGAAATAACTATTGAAGTAAGTAACCATAAGACGCTGTCTGGGACATGTTTTTACCCTACAACTAACGGATATCCCCATCTCTAGCTAACTGTGAAGGAAATACATCGTGAGGAAGTCCGCGAATTACCTATTATTTAATTATTTTGTCTTTCGTACGGGCCTCAAAAGATTGTGAGTTACCGCTATGCACAAAGTTATTTTAACATACTAATTTGCAGTGTGTGGATGGACAAACTAATGTAAAACAAAACAAACTAGTTATATATGTTGGCTAAGTATGTTACGCATGTAAAGTAAACAAATAACGAAGTGGTGACTCAGACAGCAAACTTAAGTAAGTGAATAAGTTTCGTATTGGAAGGGCGCGCATATGTTATGTGGGGCTGATGCATCGGAGCATGTTTATCGAAGCGACTCCGGGAATCGTCAATCAGATCCAGAGTTGGGGAGCGTCTAGCTTGTGCAGTCCTGGGTCGTCCGCGCACTGCCAGCAACTTTCGCAATTAAACTTTTATTCAGAAGATCGATATTGCTTTGCTCCGTATACCTATTATTTTGCTTATTGGGCTGGCTGGGCACTAACTAGGTTTTCGAATTCAGACAGGAAAACCAAGATGATGGCGCGTATATTTTTTTAATCTAACTTAATTTTGTATCAAACCATAGGGGAGCGTCTTCCTTTGCTGACAAGATGTCTTTCATGGAACAACAATCTTATTCATTTTGAACAGGAAATGAGCTCCATCGCTTTTTCCTGTTGTATAATGCATTGATACAAAAACAAATTGGAGAGACAGCGGTGAAAAGGATTGCTTATGTTGGTCATGAGATGCGGGACGAGAAAATATGTTTCTGAAATTTCACATCTCGTTCAGTTATAAACATACCTAGGGACCTATAAACAATCTGAAGATAATATAATGGTTAACAAATAACGACTAGGTCTTAAAGTAAGGCTGTTTTTTATGGGCACTAGTGAATTTTTATGGCGCGTTATCGAATAGCATCGGAAAAGTTCGGCTGTTTCATTTTATGATAACATGAGCAGAAGCCACAAACTTGTTTACATACAATTCAAATAGGATTTTTAAGTTTAAATTATACAGTCGCTTCTGCTGCCAAGCGAACACCAACATAATGTTATTACTCCAGTAGAGTTTGTTTTTGAATTCTTTCTACGCCATTTCGCCATATGAAAATACAGAACTAATAGAATAAAAACGAGAGCGGGCACTATATAAATTCAATAACTGTTTTCTAAGAGATGTTTGATATAACAAAGTACCTACAACTGACCGTGGTCGACCAATATAATAGTGCAGCTGCGTGGAGTGGCACACAGCACGCGGCAGCTCATAAATCTCATGCGCAATATGAGATGCCACCTGACCTCACAATGACCCTTATGTAGCCTCTCTGTACTGTCGCATCGCTATCAGACAGCCAGTCTTATACCGTATAGAATAGACCAATGATCCTTAGCAAACTACTCATTAAGGCTGGCCGGGGACGGAGCAGTAAAATAATGGTAAAACAGGTATTTAATTAATTATCTATAATATCCACCGTAAAAATAACCGTTTTTAAATGTCAAAAAAAATATTGTTCATTTCAATAAGGGGTATTTTCGAGTGTTTTGACGCTCGGAGGTGAGTGGAATTTTTAGATAATAGAGGCGGACAGAGGTGGCTTTTGAACTTTTAAAACCTTGCATAATAATGTAGTAGAATATTTTACTGAAACATACCTCATTATAATTTCAGTTTGTTTTCAAGGACAATTATTCCGTACCTATGAGAATATAGTGTGGCAAACTTAAATTTAATGGCGCATTATGCATGCCGACTTACGACCGCTTTAACACTAAACTATCGAACTGCAGTTATGTCGTGAAGAACTTTGCACTTGGAATTTTTCCTTCAAAATGTCCGATGGATCGTGCCAAATAAAACGATAAATTTTACTTTATACGACTCTAGTAAAGTCATTTATCATACCTATACGTAAGTACTTGCTTAAATCTTCCGACGTCAATGAAAGGTATTTGTTAAGAAGGTAACTTGATGAACAATTTGTGTATGGGCACCGATTAATTCCTTAATCCAACAAAGCTTTCACAATTGAGTAACTTTCACAGATACCCACTGGTTGAGAAGGGAAGGGAAACACGTCCTCATTATTCAAATGCATCGAAGCAAATTATGGTAATCTGGGGAACCTGCTCTGTTTCACCAATATTAATAGGTTCACAAACAACTGAACGTTCGTATTACTGGCACGAGATGCCGACACCACCGTCTTTGTGTGCTAGGAATGTATCACGCACCATAGCTACTCTTACCTATACATAGGGTATTTTTTTAATTTCCTTATTCCTGAGACACATCAACTTCTAAAATATGTGATTTCCAACAACTTTTCGAATGTATTGATACTTTTTTTTGCATTTGTACCATTGCATCTCTACCACCTCTACAGCCTCTCCTATTCCTATTGTTACAACTCGCCGCAAATATTGCAAAAAAAAAAAACGTATGGAAAAATAAAATTGCGCTTTCATCAAAGTGGTAGAAGAAACGTTGTTGAAAATCACATTTAGCCCTGTATAGATACGACATACGAGTATACCGGATTTTGTAAAGGACCGCATACGTTGGCAGGAGGCAAGAATGATGGCCAGCGTCCAAATAGCACTCCAACTTCGTCAGATTAGAACAGAAAATGTTTTTTTACATTATTATTATGTACTCACCCCCTTTAAGCTTTAGTTTCAGTTATGTTAGTCCTTCGTATTTTATGGTCTACTAGGTAGGTAGGTATCCTTTTAAATGTCCCACATACGCCATACAATATATTAACTTTTCGGCGTCGCTAAGTTAATAACAGGTGGTACACAAAAGCCATAATAAATATTGGGACAAGGAAGAATTAAATAACGCAATACTATTTCCCCGTGTCACGTTACAACTGTGACGTGCTTGACGTGCCATCCACAGCCGCAGCGACAACAGTGACAGCGACGCGTGTCGCGTCCTCCTGTGTCGTATTCACAGAACAAAATATAAGGAGGAGTCGGCAGCCATTCACCTCAATAAAACTTTTTGCATGAATTGCACTTGGCTGATTTATTTTCACCAATCACACTGATCGCCGGCGCTAGAACAGAGTTATAGCTTTACCATAAAATCAATACTAGTTATCAGTTACGATAAGCAAAGACAAACAAAAAAACTATCATGAAACACGTCATAAACATTTTCTCGTCGCAGGCTCGGAAAGAGTATACTTTCTAGCCTCAAACTTTTAATGGTGTGTCTATACGATCCGTAGCATATTCGTAGCACCTTATATCTACGATCTTTAAATATATCGGGCCATTAACAAAAAAATATGTTATACCTACCAGGCATCTCAGTAAACCGAAGCACAATTTCATATATTTTATCGACATTCTCATCGTTTTTATTCGAACGCCATCAAAAATTTCATGCTGCTAAAGTAATTTTCCGCGAGCTCGGAGCGGAAATTACCACATAGTGTAGTGACGTGTTCGACAAACGTCACGTCGCCGGGGCCGACCGCGCAGATCCTTATATCCAATTTCCTGGCTCGTTTTTGTTGGAAATGAGAATTAGCTGACGTGACGTGACGGAAAGCTAAATATCAATGCCGATCGTATCAGCCCCGACGGCAGGATATTGGACGATAGCAAGAGGGCTAGCTCGGCATGGCTAGATTGCCCATCGTTAACTTTGTAGGCTGTTTCGAGCTATCAATTTGTGGGCAGAACCGGCGCCTCTTGATTACGTATTTTAACCCCCGATCAAAAAAGAGAGGTGTTACAAGTATAAGTTTGAACGCTATGTGTATGTGTGTGTGTGTCTGTGTCTGTGTATCTGTCTGTGGCACCGTAAGTAGCTCTTAAACGGGTGAACCGATTTGGATGCGTTTTTATTTATTGAACGAGCGAGCGAAGCGAGCAAAGTTCTCAGAGTCTACTGGAACAATCCGGCGTTTGTATGTATGTATGTATGTTTGTATGTATGAATGTTCGTTCGACGATAACTTGAGTAAATTTGGTCGGATCTTTATGAAAGTTGATAGGCGGGTAGACGAAATTAAAATAATTTTTAAGTTCGAAGATGAGCCAAATCGGTCAAGGGGTTGCTGAGATATAGGCGCACCTGTGCGAATGGCGTTAGCAAAGTTACACATCCAAAACTGGGGTCGCGAGTTCACAGTTCGGGGCGAACCACTAGTTTAGATGTGTTTTATCAAAATCAGTTCAGCCGTTTATGAAATATTTGAAGCTCAAATGTCGGAGGTATTTTAATGAGACACTATTAGTTCCCAAACTGCCCAAATTGTACCTACAGCAAAAATATTCCAACTCTAGAGGATTAGTTCGCTGGTTGTAGGATAAAAACGAGGAAACCCCGGTTTTGTCCTTCTACTGGGACGCCATCGACACGTCATTGCGTAGTCACTGAACCCACGCTGTTGAATACATTGTAAACACTCAAGTATAGGGTCATCCCAAGCATACTTTGAGCAACTCACAATGGTCGTGAAATCTTCTGATTTCACGCCCTCTCGAACTCCTTGGGAGATTTGAAAATGTGTTTTTACTGAAATTCTTATTTTTTGTGTGCGGCGTGGGCGGGTGCTCCTAGAGCCAGCCAGGCGCGGTTAACGAACTGCCGCCTCGGCCTCGACCCGCGCCAGATATCTCACACAAATGCACTACTACCAATATTTGAAGTGACATCCTTGACCGCGATAGAAGGCTGCGAAGATTCTGAGGAAAAAAAAAGTGCACGTGACAGATTGTGAATCTGCAACCTCTGTCTAACCGAATTTGTGGCTTGGGAGCCTTTTTAGGGTTTTTTGCATGCGTTTGGGTTTATATTATACAGGGTATTAAAAGACCGCCAACAGACCCGAAAGCCACGCATACTAGACACCAAAACAAAGTACTTTTTCGATAAATTATTGCTGGGAAATGATTTTGGTTTTTGAGGTTATAATTTTGAAAAATATTATATCACGCAATGGGCGTGTAACATACAGAAGTCATATTGCGCAAGCGTAGATATCAGATTATGTAACTTAAGCTTGAAGTACCGATGTTTAGAATACATTGCGGGTTGCAATTTTGTAAGAAATATTCATAATTTTGATACAGCTTCTTGAGAAGGTATGTTAAGAACTAGATACTGAATACATTTCTGCAAAAAAAAGTTTTGAAAAGTCCGACTTTGAACCTCATTATCTCTGAAACCGTTGATTTCCCAGGCATAGTTCCATGGGCAAAAATGTTCCTTATGATGAGGGCAATACGTGGTTTCCCGCTTTGTTGGCGGTCTTTTAACACCCTGTAGAACTGCTGCTAACTTCTAGCTAAGCTGGGTTAAATCTACGCAGATTTTTTGTGGTTAAATTTTTTAAGAGTAATGATCCTAAAAAAAAAACTGACATCTTCCACAATTCACGCTGAATGTATTATGTTATGGTGGTAAGTTTTTTTTGTTACCAGCCATAGCGCGGCTCTCCCCGCGAGTGGCTGACGCGCGCGAGCTCCTCCGCTCCCGACCACGCTCCAATGCAAATACGACATTCCTTTAGATACTCGACTCAGCCCGAACACAATAGACAAAATATTAAGCTTCTCTACTGGAAAATGTCGAGACAAATTATTTGTCTCTTGGTTATTTAGATTCACAGTGTGTTTTGCTGTTTCAAACAATATACGTACCTGTGGAAAAGGAACCTTGTGTATTTATTCAATTTATTTACAGTTAAGTAAGGTCAGACAGGACTAAATACATCATTTTTTTCAATGTTTTTATCTCTTTCTCTTCAAACTTCAAACGTTAACCCAATATATGTATAGGGGTTTTTTGCGAACATTAATTTTATTGCGACAAAAGATTTTTTTTATAGGATCGTTTGGTACTGTGTGGGTATTCCAAACCTAAATTTGCGACCTAAAAAGTGGGGGGGACAACTTTTGGTGGGCGAAAAACCTCGAAATTGCATTTTCTGTCGCTTCGGTATAGGCCCAATTTTTAGCGAAAGTGAGACATCGCCGTTGTGTCGTGGGTTTTGGGACTACGTAGCTGATTGGGGTGTCAAAAGACGAGTCTTGATAAGGGCTACACAATATAAAAAAAACTTAAAAACGTTTGTTTATAATCGAAAAACAATAGATAAATGCAGGCGTTTTTCGCCCGGTTTTGTTGAGAAAAAACATTAAACTATTTTGTAGAGAATTTTATGTAGATTAATTCAGTAATTGGTAATTGTATGCTGCAGTTTTCGTATTATTAATAAAAAACTGAAAAAGGGACCTTTACAAAAAAATGCTGTTGTTTAGATCCCCATAAAAACCGAACTAATGGACCAATTTTAGTTTTTTTTTTTTAATTCTACGTAATATTTTCCTGGTTTAGTTTGCTACATAACATTTTTTCACAAAATATGGACCATGCTCGAGTTATAAGCGAAAAAAGGGAAAAGGTCCGAAAATTTCGAGGTTTTTCGCCCACCAAAAGTTGTCCCCCCCACATTTCAGGTCGCAAATTTAGATTTGATATGCTCACACAGTACCAAACGATCCTATAAAAAAATATCCCAACAAAAACATTCTGTAAAAACTAGCCAGGTCTCGATGGATCTGCTTGTTTATCTCTAAAAAAGTAATGAAATCTAGACAAA
Source organism: Zelleria hepariella (assembly GCA_949319315.1). Taxonomy (NCBI): domain Eukaryota; kingdom Metazoa; phylum Arthropoda; class Insecta; order Lepidoptera; family Yponomeutidae; genus Zelleria; species Zelleria hepariella. The sequence continues at coordinate 8,565,524 of OX439382.1, forward strand.
GTCGTGCCAAGTCTAAGGTTCCTTACTGCGATTTCTTTATTATTATAGTTAATGTTGTGAGACTTGGCCGTTGAAGGGTACACAAGCGGTTCTGGCGACAGATTGGTGCAATGGTGTCATGGAGCACCTGGTTTTGTACCCTTGTGTACCCTTTAACAGCCAAGTCTCACAACATTAACTATAATAATAAAGAAATCGCAGTAAGGAACCTTAGACTTGGCACGACTTTGTCTAGATTTCATTACTTTTTTAGAGATAAACAAGCAGATCCATCGAGACCTGGCTAGTTTTTACAGAATGTTTTTGTTGGGATTTCACTTCTTTTTGTAGGAACCTATCGAGGGCATATTGATTAATTTTATTAGATTTTCTTATTTGACACAGTTTTTAAATTTGTGTAACGTTCGAGTAGAATAAAGTTAATCGTCCGACTATTTCTTGTTGAACGAGCGAGCGAAGCGAGCGACGTCCTCCGAGTCTGCTGGAACAATCCGGCGTTTGTATGTATGTATGTTTGTATGTATGAATGTTTGTTCGACGATAACTTGAGTAAATTTGGTCAGATCGTTATGAAATTTGATAGGCGGGTAAACTAAATTAAAAGAATTTTTAAATTCGAACATGAGCCAAATCGGTCGATGGGTTGCCGAGATATTAGTCACCGTTAGAGCGGAAGACCGGTTACCCATAAAACAGAGTTATTCTAGTTTGGGGACTGGGAACCTAATTTTAAGTACAAATAATTATAGTTCACTCTACCTAAGTTCAAAATGTAAATCTTATAGAGCAAATAAAACTTTTCATTTCATTTCATTTCATTTCATATGGGGTTGTATAGTTTAAATGCAAAGCGCGCGCGCGCCTGCGCGAATGGCGTAAGCAAAGTTATACATCTGTAACTGAGGTCGCGAGTTCATAGTTCGGAGCGAACCACTAGTGGGACGCTATAGGCTAGATTAAATGAAGATGTGTCCCACTACGCTGGATTTTTGCAATGACAGTCGATTTTTTTATGTACCAATAGTAGAAGGGGCATTACCATAATCTATACTTATAATAAAACTCTAGCGAAGTCAATTCTGTACATTGAATATTTTTAGAAAAAAACTAGCAGGGGTTACTAAGTAAACTATACTGAATCCAAAAATGCAAAAAAAACGGTTCATGTCTGTCTGTCTGTCTGTCTATCTGTCTGTCTGTCTGTCTGTCTGTCTGTCTGTCTGTATGAACACGATAAACGCGAACACCGCTGAATAGTTTTCAACCAAACTTAACATGGTCGTAACTCACGTTTCTGGGAGTAACTTAGGCTATCCGATGTTTAGAATACATTGCGGGTTGCAATTTTAACTTCGTTTTTTGTATGAAATATTCATAATTTGGATATGGCTTCTTGAGAAGGTATGTTAAGAACGTGATACTGAACATATTTCTGCAAAAAAAAAAAAAAAAAGTCCGACTTTAAACGACATTCTCTCGAAAACCTACATTGCGGGTTGCAATTTTAACTTGATTTTTTGTAAGAAATATCCATAATTTTGATATGGCTTCTTGAGAAGGTATGTTAAGAACATGATACTGAACAAATTTCTGAAAAAAAAATAATAAAAATCCGACTTTATTATCTCGGAAACCGTTGATTTCCCAGGCATAGTTCCTTGGGCAAAAATGTTCGTTATGATGAGGACTATTATATACGTATATGTACGTATACGTGGTCTCCCGCTTTGTTGGCGGTCTTTTAACACTCTGTATAATAGCACGCTACGACTTTTGGCATTTGGGGCGCATATTGTAAATGATGAATCGGCATTTGTTTTTATTTTATTTTGGCGGAAAATTTTAGTTCTACAAGCGTAGCATAAGGCTGGGTTAGAGCGTATCTATGGGTTTAAAACAATAGGTATCTCACTCTTTTGTTTGACGTAGAGCGGGATGGACAGAGCCATAGATACGCTCTAACCCAGCCTTATGATGCTTGCTGGAGGGAATTGTGAGTGGTTTTCGGTGGAGGTCGGACAAAGTTTATCGATGTTAGAAATGTAGTACTGTTGCGTCGCGGTCGAAATGTTCTAGATTTGAACCCACGCGAGGTTGAAATTTTTTTTTTTGCCTTTTTTTAAATATTTATTCTACTGAGCCCAACTTGATATTAAAAAATATATTTTGTTTGCCGTAGAGCGGGATAGACAGAGTTATTTGCGGTAGATACGCTCTAACCCAACCTTATGCTTTGCTTGCTGGCTTAGCATGAGAATGGGTAAGACCTTATCTATGGGCTTATAACTTTATCTATCCCACTCTACGTCGAGGGAGATACATAATAAACCCCCATACTTCCCAGGCAATTCTTATGCTAAGCTTCATGGTATGTTACACGGGCGATACCTAATCTAAACAAAACATATTTTATCATAAATGTATTGTTTAGATTAGGGCACACACACAGAGACAGACACACAGACAGGCACACCCTCATAAACACATAAACAGACACACACACAAAGCTATCAAACTTATGACACCCCTCTTTGTTGGTCGGGGGTTAAAAAAAAACCTTCCTTTTGAGTTTTCCTCCACAGTCGAATTTAAATTAAATGTCAAATGTGTAAAAACGCATACGAAGTCGCGGGCACAACTAGTATCTCTAATAAAGCTGATACCAGCTGAGGGTTCTTCATCAGATACTTCAGACCTTAGATTTTTGACATCAAATGAAGCGATATTTTGATATTTCATACGTCTCATAAGTACATTTCATAAGTTGAATATTTTTTGTAAGGGCGGTATATGTTGATCTATAATAGTTTAGTTGGGCTCTTGTGTTTTCTAATCAGGGTCACCAGGTACTCCAGATCTTCGATTATCCTAGTTTTTTATAGTTTTCCCTTTATGTGGCCATTAAACCCTAACTCTGTACCAAATTTCAGCTCTCTGAGTTTATGGGAAGTACTAGTTCTATTAGGGCTCTTGTGTTTTCTAATCAGGGTCACCAGGTACTCCAGATCTTCGATTATCCTAGTTTTTATAGTTTTCCCTTTATGTGGCCATTAAACCCTAACTCTGTACCAAATTTCAGCTCTCTGAGTTTATGGGAAGTACTAGTTCTATTAGGGCTCTTGTGTTTTCTAATCAGGGTCACCAGGTACTCCAGATCTTCGATTATCCTAGTTTTTATAGTTTTCCCTTTATGTGGCCATTAAACCCTAACTCTGTACCAAATTTCAGCTCTCTGAGTTTATGGGAAGTACTAGTTCTATTAGGGCTCTTGTGTTTTCTAATCAGGGTCACCAGGTACTCCACATCTTCGATTATCCTAGTTTTTATAGTTGTCCCTTTATGTGCCCATTAAACCCTAACTCTGTACCAAATTTCAGCTCTCTGAGTTTATGGGAAGTACTAGTTCTATTAGGGCTCTTGTGTTTTCTAATCAGGGTCACCAGGTACTCCAGATCTTCGATTATCCTAGTTTTTATAGTTTCCCCTTTATGTGCCCACTAGCTTTTGCCCGCGACTTCGTCCGCGTGGACTACAGAAAAAGGATAACATGCTTTACTTTGCTCATAGGCTACATATTATCAGTGTAAAAGCGTGATAATATGTAGCCTATGTGTTATTCTGATGTCTAAGCTATTTTTATTCCAAATTTCATCCAAATCCGTTCAGCCGTTTCAGCGTGAAAGAATAACAAACATCCATCCATCCATACTTAAAAACTTTCGCGAATATAATATTATAGCTTTTGCCCGCGACTTCGTCCGCGCTGACTAAGATAAAAAGTTGTAGCTCTATTTTCCCCCCGCCATCGACGTCAGTCAGGGGAAAAGATAGCAGTTTATAGTTTATAGCTTGTGGCCGCGACTTCATTTACGTGGATAAAAGAAAAAGGATATTAGCAATGGTACCTAGCATATTTTTGACCACCTAGTATGAACCCCACCCTACACCCAGCGCTATCAAAGCGTTGGCCCAACTTTGTTTCCATGGACCACGAGTTGTTATCTGCTTCTTCCAACCTCAACGGAGTAAAGATGCAGATACCTACTGTTATCGGCGACTAACTGATTGAACGTGGGTTACCTGCATTTCAAGACACACTTCACACTTGAAGATTATCTTCTCTTTTTAGCCTTATCCCATAATTTAGAGTCCGCTAATCTGCTGCTGCTTACTGCAAACTTTCAGGCTGGGTTCTCTCTCTGTTCAGTTGGTCTCGCTCCAAGTCTTTTAAGTATGATTATGCAAAAACTACGTGCCTCTGTGGCCTTTGTGGACACTGCCTCTCCCGATGTCAGAGAGCCCTAATGGGTAGTTTGAAACCCAAGTACATACATCTCGTTAGCTTGCGCAGTTGGGTGAATGAATAATCAGCATTCGCTGCAGTACGTTACAGGTGTCAACATCTGTCTGGAATTCTATAAAACTGTAAAAGATCTCCAACAGAGCTAGTTAGCGTTACCTACTCGTATTATAGGCACGAAGAGAAAACTAATTGAAAATCCGTATGTTTTTTTAATTTTTAATTTTGCATCATATTATATCAAAGAGACCGATCATAATAATTGGGTTCTGACACCAGAAAATATGTGATAATATCAGGAGATACTTAAAATATTATGTCTATCACATTGAGTAGTATTTTTTTCTATGAGCGGCCCTTCTGAAACACCAAACGCGTATTCTTAGCGTCTACGTTACCAGTCTGAAACAACGGTTTTAAATCGTCGGTCTTATTCTTCTTTCGTGTTGAAACCATCACACTTTGCTGTCCCAGAAACTCGTTAACTTGATCGCGCTGAGGTCGCCTCTAGACAGATCCTATCAGCTGCACTGTGGAGCATCAGGACAGGTATGATCAGGCCAGTCATTACAGTTAAGATTGGCACGAAACATCGGCATCTGCCTCTTCTGGATGTATTCCTCACATATCTTTCATGCCGGCAACACCACCACGCAGGCGGTTCGGGGATTTTCACAAGCCAGAATGAATATATAGGCGACAATGAAATTATATAAAAGTTCACCTGTCCAGTCCTTCTAGGTACTCAATAAGTACTTAATGGAAATGAAACGGTCATGGTGCTCATCCACCATCAATGACTGATGTTATGCGCCTATGGTCGCTCAAGACTCTACAATGTTTTGCACATTTGCACATTACAGCTACACACAGCGGATTTTTTTGGTCAGAACATCGTATCTTAACTTTCCTTCGAGGTCTCCATTCCATTCAGTCGTTCCCTCAATGCTGAGGATCGTGACCATCATTGAAGGTGGCAGAGAGAAGAGTTCTTCATTGCGCTCTATGACTCGCGATGTGGATCAGTTCATGCAGGTGTTTTTGTGTGGCTTTGGTCATAATATCCGTCCATCTTCGAGGTCTGGTGCATCCTATTCTTCCCTGAATAACCAGCAATCAGCAATGCACTCAACGTACTTCCCATCTTGTCTGGCCAAAAGATCTCAGGATGCAACCGCAACTTTGTAAAGAGCTTTGATAAAACTGCTAGATGCAGAGTTTTTTAAGTAAGGATTTATTGGCTCATTCAGATTGTAAGTAGCTATCAGTCTATCACTGAACTTATGTTTTTTGCCTGTTTTGAGTAATTAAACTTGTAGATTTTTCCTTTATTGCTTTGTTGATATACCATTTTTGTGACAGTGACGGATGACAGCGATAATTAAAAACAACTTCTTCACGGTTGTTCATCGTTTGAGTTTTGCGGTACATTTGGGCCTGTTTGGTGCACTAAAATTCACCGTTGTTCAGTTTTCGATGGATTTACGAAAGTAAATAGCTCAACGCTACGTGATGACAGAGGGTCTTTGGTAAATGGTTGTGTCGTTCACTTTTATACAAATAGCCACTATATGATAATCTTTGTGTGTTTATTTTGCTCCTAAGCACCAAAGCGTGATAATATGTAGCCTATATGTTATTCTGATGTCTCAGCTATCTACATTCCAAATTTCATCCAAATCCGTCCAGCGGATTCAGCGTTATAAGGTAACAAACACACTCACTCACTCACTCACTCACTCACTCACTCACAAACTTTCGCATTTATAATATAAGTAGGATTAAACCCTAACTCTGTACCAAATTTCAGCTCTCTGAGTTTATGGGAAGTACTAGTTCTATTAGGGCTCTTGTGTTTTCTAATCAGGGTCACCAGGTACTCCAGATCTTCGATTATCCTAGTTTTTATAGTTTTCCCTTTATGTGGCCATTCAACCCTAACTCTGTACCAAATTTCAGCTGTCTGAGTTTATGGGAAGTACTAGTTCTATTATGATGATCATGAGTGAGTGAGTGAGTGAGTGAGTGAGTGAGTGTGTGTCATAAATGCGAAACTTTGCTTTCGCTTAACTTCGGAACTAAATGACCTACAGACTTGAAATTTTGGATTTTAAGTATGTGATTATAGCTTACTAGATGACGAAAATTTCTGCGTTCTGGTCTTATCCAGAGGTTCTCAAATAGGGGCCTGAAAATGCGGCGAAATGGTTCCAGTAAAGGATGGTACGGCAGTGTTTGCTTCGCGCTCGACCTGGCGGGGGCACTGCCGTGCCCCCAGATTTGGTCACAATTAATGTTCGCAAAACCAATGTTTGAGCCTCTGGGCTATTGGGCTACACAAACACTTTTTGTTTTTTCATAAGCATTAACCGGTGCTAGGGAAAATTAAGTTACCTTTCGACGCATAATACAATTCGGTAGGCAAAGTTTTTTGTTCGAAAGTCCGTTATTGGCTTAAACTTATCTTTAGACAATATTGAAAAACTAATTTAAATATTTTTTATTTTGGTCCAGTACTTTTGTTTTTATGCGCTAAAATGTTTTGTTTCTATGACCGCCAACAGTATGCAGACCGTCGCGTGACATCATAAAACCGTATCTTTGAAACGTTGTAAAATCCAAACTACTGAACCAAAATAAAAAATATTATTGAAATTAGTTTCTCAATATTGTCTAAAGATAAGATTAAGCCAATAACGGACTTTCGAACAAAAAACTTTGCGTACCGAATTCCACAATCAGCAAGTGTCGAAACAAAACTTGTTTTCGAAAAAGTCCAGCAGGACATCACATAGAAGCACTGAAATTCCTTTTAGTACGAAAATCCTGTCTAATAAACCCGGAACCCTGCCCAGTCCATAAGTGTGCTGCATTTATGAAGTGTTATTAGTTTGTAGCGGCCGGCGTCTCGCGGCGCGCTGACAGCTATTGTGGCGCCCTCTATATTGCAGCACACGATTTATGGAGGTGCCCCTTCACCTATATTATTATTGAGTTGCTCGTTATGACACTCTGCTTTATCTATATGGATATTGGCGACAGCCGGCTTCCCATATTGAGACGTTTATCTTATAATATCAACCCATCAAATATCGAATCAAGTAGAAATAGGCAGCAAAAGATTGGACAAGACATTGTTAAAACCTTCGATCCGATAAATATACTTTAATATTAATTTTGAAAACGAACTGTTTAGTACCAGGCTATGTCTCCTAGCCATGTAAATCTACAAGTTTGGCGGCCTCAACTTCGACAAAAAAACCGCTATTCGCAAAATATTTTAATAAATAGTCTAAAATAGCCTTAATCTTAATCACATGGCACAAACAATACATAGTGCATTTTTCATACATTGTTTTAGTAAAATATAGTCTTTAAGCTTTCGATTTATGAAAGAGCTTCCCAAAATAATAATACAACCTGAACAATTCACGTAGCGATGCGCGATTATGAATGATACTAATGAAATCATTCGACTCGGGCAATCATTCGACTCGGTCGAATGATACGTTTAGATTAGTAGCTAAAACTAACAGTCTAACCTACCACTAAGTTGTCGAGTCGGTCGTTCGTTTCCGTCTCGACTCGGGTCAACTCGGGAATCATTCAATGCCGATGAATGATTTGGCCAACTCGGGCATTTCCGCCACGAATCGGAACGATTCGGTTATTATTAGCTAATTTTATTTCATTCACTTATTTCTGTCAAGTTGTCAGTACTATCATCCGTGGATAGGTTTAGGTTGGCAACTTCCGTAAAAAGTACCGATTTGGTTTTTAGCTAAGTATTAGATTAGGTAAGTTTAATTACTACTTTAATTGGCTTAATTTATTCACCGTTATTTTACAATTATTTTTTTATGTGTGCAATACCTCAAAAAGAAAGAACCTAATTTCCCATTATATTTGTTATGTTGTCAGTATGGTTATCCGTCGTAGCCTCTTAGGTTGGCAGCCCGTAAATTAGCGACACTTCTATGCAGCCAGTACAAAAAGTGTTTTGATATTAGCGACTACTAATTAGTGGTTTCATTCGATTATCAGGATTAGTGTATCGCTAATTTTGAAGTCGATTATGAACATTAGTGTTTTAAGATCATTCGACTTTCCAAATCATTCATAATCGCGCATCGCTAATTCACGTTATGCATAAGTATCGAGATGACGGTTGAAGAGTTTCACGTAAAGAGTGGCTAGAGTAGTCGGTTCGTTACAAGACACACGCGGCGCGTGGCTCGCTGGCTTCTGGGAAGGTCGCCTCGGTTCGTTTGAGCACAGAATATTCTCTATTGTCAGAAGATTTACTTAGGAGGTGCGCCAGCTCCATGTTGAATAGATAGACCGTTACTTAAATAGTGAAAAGTAGTATATTTGACAAAGGTACGATTTTGAGTCTCTAGTCAGCATAGCAGCAAAAAGGAGTAAATTATGGTTCCCCTTGGAATTTCCGACAGTAAACAAAATTTCAAACAACAAGCAACGAAATGCGAATATATCATTTCACAACTCGACATTCCATTAGTTTAAAAAAAATCACAAAACTTGCATCTCAAAAATGTATTCTTTCTTATAATGTCATTTGGCAACAGAACATTAGTTAACTTTTCTAAACACATGCATTACATCGACAAAGTTCTATTAATATGTTTTTCGTTTATATTATGGAATGGATACTTGACCTATGGTCATTTTGGTGAGAGAAACAATTTGCAAGAAAACAGAGAACAGGGGCTTCGCCGCCCGCATTAAAAAAAAAATTCTTGCCGCGCAACAGTAGGTTAGGTTAGATCAAGCTAGTGAGCGAGCAAACCAATACGAGTGCTTCTGGCCTATCAGTCATTCGACAAGGCTACTTACTAAGTTACCCTTCTGAAAGTGACTATTACGTGGTTGTTTGACATCCATGGCGCTATTTGCCGAGTCACTCGTCTATATCTGTGCGAGCAGGGAATGTCATGTGGAATATGCAATGAATATGTATCTGTCGCCGTCGACGCCGCTTCATCATCGTGCATGACTCGCGATAGTTTCAACAATAGACTGAAAACGGTTTAGCTTGTTTTTTTTTCAAAGTGTGAAATTATAATGTGGACATGGTTGGTTTTATCAGTTAGCAAACGCTTTGTATGAATCAATGACTTTCCAAATACTTAGTATGAATACAAAAAGTAAGAATAATTTAGTAAAAAGTAGCAAAACACCTTTTACCGGATAAATATTTAAAATCCTGAAATCTGTTTTGGTGCCAAAGGGGCCGGTTTATTTGAGCGTCATGGTCCTAAGCAAATAACTGGATTTAATGAGCCCACGGCTGCGCGGTTATCGAGCCGCAGCCGCCACTGTCCACGAGCGGCCACGCAAACAAACACGAGTGCTCCATAATAATGCCGACATTTTACAGGAATCCTTTGGTCCGTGACGATGGAACAGAAAGAAGACAGAAGCTCAAAAGAGACCGGCGCGGCGAGCGACGACCGTGTTAGATTCGTAGCTGTGCTACGACGCACTGCTACGCCGTAGAGACCCGTAGCACTCCGTAGACATAAACACAAACAAGCTAAAAGCGCTCGGTGAACCGAACTAGAAATACACAATGAATCTTGAACTTTCCTTTTAAAATGCAGTGCAGCTTCCTCGAATCAAAATTGCAATTTTATTGACGTAGCTCTACTTTTTGCAAATTGATGCTCGGTGACAAATGGAAGAGCAATTTCTTGAAGCACTTTAAAGTGAAATCTTTATATAGAAAATGTAATGCTTATTGCAGAATCAAGTTTAAATATGATTGCCAATTTGAAGTGAAATAGGGTAGAGCAAATAATTAAGGGTGCGGGGGCGCGCTGGCCGCAAGAGTGGAAGTAGGTACTTAAGGAATCAGCAGCTGTTGCGAGCGGCGGCCGACGGCGTTGAGACTCCTCTCATATCAACATGGAGCTGATGCTCCTCGGTGTTAGTTAATACCAATTATTATTTCGTAAAGAAGCACCACTCTACCCACCAGTTTATAATACTCCGCAAAGAGGTGCATTATGGGGAAAACAATAATAAGCAATTTATGCACACACAAATGTTTGCGGTGCGTTATGAACCAATGACTAAAGAAACTTAATTGGTTACGAATAGACTCGTGCACATTGTGATATTATAACCTAACTGAATATGTTCGCTTGTGTAGATTATCGGGAGTGTGCTGTAGCGACATCGATGTCGCCCCACCAATGTCGCTAAACGATGCAGAAACATTCTGTTATGTGTTGTTTTCCATGTCTACCCAACATAAGACTTAAATTATTTGCACCAGATGTCGCCTGTAGCATCTCAGTTTAGAGAAAACTTCGGACGGATTTTATATTATTATACTGTGTATACTATCATAACTACGAAGAAAAACTTTGAAATGTCGTGATAAACAAGGTATTGTTTTGCCACCAACAATCATGCGATCCCGATTTAGAACCCAAAAAGAAATAAAAATTAAATGAAATTCAAAAAATAAAAATAAAAATACGCCATTTAAAATCAATTTTCTTCCAGACAACCTAATAAAAACAGCTCTCTATAAATCCCGCGATGGCACGCTTTCATTAAAATCTTTCGTTTCCGTGTTATATGGACGCAGACTCTGAATACTAATGCACGGCGGATTGCACAACTTTATATTAATTTACTTGAGGAGTTCGCGATTGCGCCTGTGATTTATTTGTATTCATTACGGATACGTCGGTACGGCCTCAGTTATTAGATATACCAACGAGGTTCCTTACAGCAAAGGAATTTCAGTGAAGCTGCCGAGCGAACTTCAGTGATCGATCGACTGTTCACGTAAAATTAGTGAAGTGGACATCTGACAAGAGATTAATTCGGAGCTCGTTAAAATCAATGCACTTCTTTCAAAAGTCCCTCAAGCTTTCACTGACTAATTAGACTAGTCAGTTTGTCAATAATCAGCATTTCATCAATCACTTTTATAAGCTTTTATCATACAAAAAACGTTGCAACCATCAATCGTCCAATTCTGGTTCAACAATTCAATTCATCCCATCCTGAAATGGTGGAATGTTAAGAATGCGTAACCAGTGCTCTGCAATTTTCCCGACTAAAATACCTGGTTGAATATTTTAATTAGTGTTTAGTTTAGAGCATGAAGCTCATAATTATTTGTGGGGATTCTGTGGAAATTGATAAGTTGTTATTTTTCCAGACGAAGGGTCTCGCTCACCGATGACGACGGTTCCAATTAAAGCAGAGTCGGCATTGAAAGGCTGCAATACGTGTACCGTTGTAGGCAGCTTCACAGCACTCTAGGGTTTCCCCTAGGAAAAAATATATTTTATTAATCAATGATACTGTGGTAGTACAGTAAGCATGTTATGGATCCGTGTCTAAAAAGTGCTAAATAAATCACCTAAAATACAAAGCTGTTTTCTTTTCACCTAGTTCTATTGTTAAAAACCGGCCAAGTGCGAGTCGGACTAGCGCACTAAGGGTTCCGTGGCGCCATACAATTTAAAAAATCTGGTTACACGGACCCTTGGTGCGTGAGTCCGCCTCACGTTTGATCGTTTTTTTTTATTATTTGTTGTTATACTATAAAATAAAATTTGTTGGGTAGTCCGCCATAGTAACAGATAATCTGTGAAGTTTTCAACTGGCTACCTATTACGGTTCCAAAAATAAGTAAAGCCCTTTAAAATTAAGAGGGTACGCGGGTAACCTCAACTCCATACAAAAGGGGAGACCTGTTTCCTCCCTGGATAATTGTTTTAGAAAAAATATGTTTATGCCATTCAATCTATATTTACCTCTGCCATGTCCCTATGTTTTCCTTTTTTTGTTATTTTAATTATTAAATAAATTTTATTAAAATAATAAAAAAAGGAAAACATAGGGACATGGCAGAGGTACATGTATAAATTGAATGGCATACACATATTTTTTCTAAAATAATTATCCAGGGAGGAAACAGGTCTCCCTTTTTGTATTTTTTGTATGGGGCAGCCGGCTACCCGCGTTCCGTCTTAAGACAGACTGACGGACATACATACATACAAACAGTGTAAGCAGAGTAATAGGGTCCCGTTTGGCACCCTTCGGGTACGTAACCCTAAAAATAATAAAAAAATAAAAAATCTCAAGCCACGGTGACAAACAAGATTTTGAAAAGTGCAGTGTGTCAGCCCTGGAGTTGGCGGGCGCATATTGCATTCATTTTTAATTTGCTACAGACGAAGTTTGGCACAAAGCGCGTGTGCCTGCTACGACGACGACGTGCGAGGAATAGCCGGCCTGATCATTATTGCCAATCCTTATCCTACCTCCCTGCCACTGCCTTTTACACTATGTTTAAACATGTTATCGTTAAGTCCTCGGGCGGGCCCCGAGTAACAATAAACTAAATTGTTAAGCTCTAGTGCAAACACGGATAATTGTAGGAAACAAAGAAGTCAACAAGAAGCCGAAACGCGCAGTAAATTTTTACTAGGCACTTTTACGGAGTGTAGGTTTCCAATCGTCGCTGCCGGGTCAGTTGAGAGTCAATGAAAGGGGGTAAAGTGTTCCGAGGCGCTGATTAAAGCCTGAAGCAATCGCCTCGCCAAGTATTTATAGGTACACCTGTTCGTTAGCGCGCGCGCCCCAGCCAACTCCTTGATTAGGCGCCAGCGGACGATGCTTCGATTCTAGCTCTACAACAAAATATAAAAGGAAAAACCACCCCTTTCCCGACGAGTTGTGGCGTATTGAAAAAAAAAGAGTAGATGAATGTGCATAAAAAAGAGGCTTAACAAGTATTAAAGAAGGAAAGTAAGTAGGTAATACTAAGCTAACATACCTAATAGTACAGTCGCCAGCGACCGTTTAATTTTCTTGAAAGGTTACCGGTTCCCCTTTTGATATGTTGTAAAGCACGTCATTCTGGGTACAAACATCTAATTTTTGAAGGTCCTAACCCGCCGCATCAATGAGAAATTTAAGGTCAAAGTTACGAAAAAATGCACTTAATTCAGAGTAAAAGGTTACCGGTTCCCCTTTTGATATGTTGTAAAACACGTCATTCTGGGTACAAACACCTAATTTTTGAAGTTCCTAACCCGCCGCATCAATGAGATATTTAAGGTCAAAGTTACGAAAAAATGCACTTAATTCAGAATAAAAGGTTACCGCTTGCCACCTTGATATTATGAAAATTTATGCAATTTCACATACTAGAACCTAAATCTTGCAGTCCCTAACCCGCCGCATCCATGAAAAAAACTAAGTCAAAAATCGAAAAATGCGTTTTGGCAATGAATGTATGGTTACCTTGCTTTACATCCGGTAGTTCTGAATTTTGGCTGATTTGTTTATGATGTTGGCCCAATGAATTATCCAAGTTTGTGATCTCGAGCGCCGACCGCAACCATGTAAAAAACCGAAAAAACCGCGAAATTGTATTGAGAGCAACGCCTTTTTTTCAGTTTTTGGCCACATTTTTGCTCCGATTTTTCTGTAACTTAATACAAGTACTCTACGACAAAATCAAATAGTAACGTATTCTTAAAATTTTCAAGAATTCCTACCTAGCTGGTAAAATTGTATGTCAAAAGACTCAAAAGTCACCAAAAATGCAGTTAATTTACTTAAAAGGTTACCGCATGCCGTTGTGAAATTGTGATAAAATACGTAATTTGAGCTACAAAATACCAAATCTTGCCGTTCCTGACCCGCCGCAAACATGAAAAAATTCAAGCCAAAAGTAGGCAAAAATGCACTTAATTCAGAATAAAAGGTTACCGCTTGTCACCTTGATATTGTGAAAATTTACGCAATTCTACATAATAGAACCTTAATCTTGCAGTTCCTAACCCGTCGAATCCATGAAAAAAATTAAGTGAAAAATTTAAAAATGCGTTTTGGCAATGATACTTATTTTGGCAATGACCTTGCTTTAAATCCGGTAGTTCAGATTTTTGGCTGACTTGTTTATAATGAAATAATTCAAGTTTGTGACCTCGAGCGCCGACCAAATGATCC